>JAFMOD010000781.1:4301249-4398974 GCA_019802435.1 Corydoras maculifer
TCTGCGGGCCCAGCTGGAGCGCAGCATTCAGGAGAACAGCTCTTTGAGGGTACATCTGCAAAAACAGCTGGAGCAACAGCTGTCCGTCGCCAGTCTGGAGCCAAGACCTTCATCCCTTATTCCAGCCAGCCCATTGCGTGATGCTTTATATAGAAGGCAGCTACTGCATGGTGAGAGGATTCATAGATCTCATGAATTTCTTAGTGCATGATTGTTGGATTGTTATACTAATACACAGTCTACCTTGTTAATGTTTGTATTATTTATGCTCTTACTTACTTGAGGAACAGGGTATTTGTTATTCCAGGGTATTTGTACTTGTAGTATTCTGACTTTCTCAGCTCCTCCCATTAGGGTTTGCTGATACGTACAAACTTATTGCTAGAACTATTTATCTCCAATTTATTTATCTAAACTGGCCGTGGTAACTCTGTGGTTAGGGTGTTGGGCTATCAATCTGAAGGTTGTGGGTTTAAATCCCAGGTCCGCTGAAGTTACCAATGTGGGTCTTTAAGAAAGTCCCTTAACCCTCATTGCTCCAGTTGTTCTGTACATAACCCTGTGTTCATCAACCCATCAAGTTGGGATACTTGTAAGTCACTTTGGATAAAAACATCTGCAAAAATGACCAAATGTATGTCTGTAATGTATCTATCAGCATGTCTTTAATTGTAAAAGGAAACTGGCAACCACAGAAAAAACACACACAGGCACAGAGGACATGCAGACTCGATAAAATAGGACCTTTTGTAGAAGGGTGAAAGCGTTAACTGTTGCACTGTCATGCCAATAATTACATTTCAAAATGATATGTAAAACACAAATTATTTAAACATATTTTAACTCACACCGTTTGTATTAGTTTTGTTCTGCAGAGCCCCACTTATTTTCTTAAGTCCTATCACATCGTATGAAAAATTTGTATCATGTAAGGTTTAAATATAGCGTTATAGGTTTATTAAATATGGCTTATTTTTTGACCACTGCATAATAAATCAAATAAAAAAAAACGTCCATTGGATTGTTTAGAAGTATGAATAATTATGTAATTCTATGAATAATTACAAAAAGGAATCCCTGCATTGTGTCTGTTGCCATGTCAGACTGTGATGAGCATGTACATGCATGCTCGAATTACTTGCCCATCATGTTGTATTTCCTGCAGATCCATCTCCATCGCCTCCTGTAAGAGATGTTGGTCCATTTCCTTCTGGTCCTCCATGTTCTCCTTATTCTGAACTCGAGGACAGTTCACTCACAGCTAATGGTGTGTGCATGTTAATGATAATCTAATAACATAATTTAACTTTAGTAATGTACTGTATGTAATATAATATATGCTGAGAGACTGAGTCATCTCAATGATTCTGTATGTTACTGTTAATTAAGATGCTTCTAATACAGAAAAATATAGTTGAGCCATAAATTACTAGCTTTGTTTTAGAAAATGTGATATCTCTATTCTTCCCACTTTTTTAATGTTACAATCACTACAGGTATTATTCGTTTGGTTGATCATTCTCAGTGCAATATTGATACTTATAGAGGTGGTGTTGGTGTGTGTGCACACTGGTGGCACAGACACAATGATGCTGAAATTTTTCTACTCATTTTTACTTGGAATCAACCACCATGTTGTTTTATATTGTAGCTATTAATTTAAATGCAATGGCTTGTCTTTTATTGCCCTATTTGTACAAAAAAGAGTGATCCTCTTTTATTAAAGATGCTGTCCAAAGGAGATTTGCCTAATGTAGCGAAATGAAGCAGATTATGGATTACGTTTGATATTTGGCTTTATATTTATGCATCTTATCTTCCCTCTTAGACTCTTTGGAGCCGCATGCTGATCTGGAAGGTGATGCCCCGGATGGCTCATTTGCCAACCGAAATGGACGCCATGCCATCGGGCATGTGGATGACTTCAGTGCACTCCAACAGCAGGTTCTGGAGGGCAGAGGGTTGGTACAGAGGATGGAGGCCACACTAAACACTTGCCTTAATGCTGCACTAATGGAGGTCAATACTGGGAAGGTCAGTGAGCAAATGTTCAGTAAACAGCAGTGATTTTATCCTAAACCTTTTCCAGCAGCATGCTGGCTTTGTCAACAAGACCCATAGCACCATTAACGTAAACATGTGCATGTGTTTCCGTTTAATTGTTACTATAGTAATATCACAAAACAGTTTGTGTTTGTGTTTAACTTCACTGAAAATTTAATAGATATTAGCGACTATGGTTATTATTATTTTTATTAATATTATTACTGTATTTTAGTTATAAGCTCTAAACAGTGCTACACTTCTTTTGTGTGAACATAGAAGAATATACGTATATGAACATGAAGGCTACCTAATGCTACAAAGATTTGCAAAATGTTAACTTATTATAAATATTTATAGAAAATGAGAGATATGTCTGTCCTTCGTCTTTAGGCTCTGGATTATGCCAGTGTCAAAACACTGCTAGCTAACACTAAGACACTAAGGCAGATTCTGGAGGAGGCCGTTTCTCTTCTTAGGATGTTCTGGAGAGCAGCGTTACCCAGCAGTGATGGCTCTGCCATTTTCCTCCAGAAGGTTAGTCACTGTGTTTACCTGTATAGAATAATATTTCAGCAGATCATTTAATTAATAAATCTAATGACAAAAACTCCTTGTAATCTCTAAAATACTTGTGTTGGTTTGTTTGTGCTCGAGAACAAAAAAGTGGGCATAAAGGTCCTGTGTTTGATTTTCAGTTAATGTAAATGTGGACCTTTTGTATTGAGTTTGCATGTTCTCCCCATTTGTGTGTGGATTTTCCCTCCCAAAAAATTGGGTTGAGTGTTGTGGTTGTGTGTCTGCCCAGCAATAGGCTGGGGACCTGTCCAAGGTTTTTTTTGCGCTGGTTACACACTAGTAACCTTCTCCAATTATGTTCAGGATGAGTGGAAATATAAATGAATGATTAATTCAGAAAACTTATTGTAGATTAGAATTCACGGCCCACAGGCCATATCCGGCCCATATAACAATTATATAACAAATATATATAAATGGCTCGGTGATATAAAGTGCTAATAACACAAAGAAATACAAATCCCATAGTGCACCACGACAGCTGCCTTACCGAATGATCGTTTACATGACAACAGTTCTGTGTCATTCAAGTCAAGCATCCATTAATTCATTTTCCTGACTTTTTATTCCTATTCATGTTTAGAAAACATTTACTTTTAGTGTGTTCAGTAAATGTTTATCCTGTTTGGCCCGTGACCTAAAGAGTACTTTAGGTTTTAGCCTCCGGTGCAATTAAGTTTAACACCCCTGTATTAATGTGTTCACGGATTCAAGGAGACTTATTGTAATTTACATAATATGTGGCACATGAAATATAAACTAAATTGCATTTCACGTGCCCAGTTTACGTGTAGAATTTTTTTTTTTTTAAATATACCAGCGTTATAATAAAAATGCAATATAAAAATATAGTAGCATAAGAAATAACCATAAAATATACAAATATAAAATATAGGACAAATAAATATAGTGATATGATGTAGTTTAACAATACCTTTAATGATTCTCTTGTGCAGTACTTTTCGGATCATGAATAGGTCACTAAAATGCACATTTATAAATAACCAATGTTAGATGCGTCAAACCATAAACACCCTTGTTTTTGCTGTTTGCAGGAGCAGGTAATGAAAGAGGAGATTCAGACTCTCCGTCTGAGGATAGCCGAGCAGGAGGAGGTTCTGCAGAACACCATTCAGAGACTAAAGAGTACCAGCCGCACCAAAGAAAGCATGGAGATCTTCATCGTTAACCAGCGTCAGTCATCACTTTTCATTAACCTCAATTCACATCAACTTACAATGACACTGGCACTGATGATAGACTGTTTATATGAACGTTGTGAGGTTCAATTGCTCTTTATAATGAAAATACAAAGAATTTTGAGAGACACCTACAATATATAAATTAAATAGCAGTTTGTTAATGTTTTTTTTTATAGTATCTTTTATAAATGCGATAAAACATGTACAAATACTAAAATAGCACTCTATATATACATATATAGGGAACATGCATTATATGGATAAAAGTATTTGGATTTTTATTGTAATTTTTAGAAGAAATTTTAGCTTTTGCTTATTTCATCAGATAAACATTAGTGAGGTCTGACACTGATGTTTGGAGATCAATGCCATTACATTTTATTTTATCCTAAAAGTGTTTGATTTGATAGGTTCATGTCTGTGTGGACCAATCAAGTTCTTTACACGAAATTTATCCAACCATGCTTTTCTGGAGGGACATAGATCAGGGGTTTCTTCAGAAGGTTCACACAAAGTTGAAAGTATGGTATTTTTCAAAATGCTGGATGTTTTAATGCTTGATTTATGAATTAATTTATAAATGTATGAATTTCCCCATTGTGGGACCAATAAAGGATTATCTTATCTTATCTTAATCATCGAAAATTTATTAACCACCAGAATTCAAAAGCAATCACATTGTGTGTAAAGTTGGTTCATGTGCATGTGAGTTAATAATGTTTCCTTTTGTCCCCAGTCTCCAGGACTCGAGATGTCCTGAAAAAAGCCAGAACCAATCTAGAGGTAAGAGTGTCCTTTTAGCTTCTCTTTATTGGCCATAACATGTAATGTGTATGTATGTTTAGTAAATAGATCTGTGTGTGCATGGAGTAAGCCCTGTTGTCCTTATTTTCTTCTGTCCTCACCTCGAGTCTGTTTGCTCCTTCCTTTCTCCTTTGGTTTCTTTTTTTCTTCCCGTCTTCCCTGTCTTGAATCAATCCAGAAGAACCAGCTCAGGATTTCCTCTCTAAGCTCCTCTTCTTCCCTTTGCCATGGTAATGGTCTGCTCTGTACCGTGCGATGACGCGTGCCTCACTGCCTGGCTCTGGCTTGCTCTGACTCTGATCTCATTGCTTACTCATGACATCACGTTCTCATCCTGCCAACTCTGTCCCAACGCCTCTGTAGATTGTCTACTTTAGCAGACGCTATGGATAATGTGATGTAAGCGGAGATGGGACAGAGATGGATGCTTTTTATAATGCTTTTAAATATTTGCAGTGTGCAGGCTGCAGCTGCAGGATTTAACATGCATACCCTTAATACAATCACTTTCCACTAAGCCCAGAGCTAACTGGGAAGAGGTATTGAGTGCATGTACAGCTTCAATCTTAGGTCAGGGCAGACACACAGACAAACACATTCTTGCATATATTTACACCATATCAGTTGCTGATTTCAGTCCACCAAAATGTTTTCAGACACAGGAGAAAAGTACAAACTCTATACAGAATGACACTCCATACCACCCTGCCTGTGGAATGAGCAAAGCCCCACAGAGCTATTACTGTAAGAAGACACACCACCTGCCTTCCATCCTCCACGTGTTATGTGGTATATTTAGTAAATAGAACATAAATATACATAAGGCAATATGGCACAGATTTATTAATACTTTAGTATTTTAACCCAACTTAAAAGAAAGAACATGCTTAGACATATAGAGAAGAAAACCTAAGAAAGAGGCTTATGATATATTTGGTTTTTATTTTAGAGATGCAATGTTAATGGATCAATAAATGTTAAAGGCCTTGCTCAGGACAACCTTCACGGGACCTGAGTTTGAACCCAACCTTTAGACTGATAGCCCAGCATCCTAACCACACTCCCAGCACTCATCATTATTTGCTTTAACATAATGCTTTTTTTCCAGCTTTCTCAATATTTGTTTTATGCCGAAGATTCTGTTTTGTATTTTCCAAATCGTAAACACTGTTCATTTAAGGATTATAAGCATCATTAACCCTGCATTCATTTGCATCCATTAAGCCAAAGGACATCACTTCATTAACGACTCACAGGCTGTGGTTTCTATTCTATATTCACTAATCACTTATTTGCAATAAATTACAATTTATGTGCAGTAACAAATGTAAATATACATTTCTGTTTATAAAAAAACAGCTAGGAGGAATGGGGAATATTAATCTTTTTGGTTGAGGAATAGGGCTTCCTACAAGATTATAAAACACTCAGCAAGCGACTTATTAACACCTGAATTATAATGCAATCTGTTAAGTTTTAGTTTATTGTTCCTTAGTCTGACTTCAAAGTTAAACTTAAATCCCAGGAGATACAACATAATTTACTTGTGTTTAAACAGCCCAGCAAACTCATGTCACTGCACTACTCCTCTCTCTCTCCATTGGCTCCCTGTAGCTGCTCACATTTATTACAAGACACTGACTCTGACCTACAGGACAATCTCTGGATCTGCCCCCTCTTACCTTCAGTCTATATTTCTAAAATACACTCCAACTCGTTCACTTCACTCTAGTGATGGATGTCGCCTGGTGCTTCAACCTCACCGGGGTGCTAATCATCACTCCGTATCGTTCCACTGCTAAATGGTGGAACCTTTAATGTGGAATCTTCCCAACTCTGCCTGTAAGGTGGAGTCACTTAGCATCTTTTAGAAACACCTTAAAACACATCTCTCCCACAAACACCTGATATTAAAAATAATAATAAAAAATAATAATTCCAAAGGCGGGATCCGATAATGATCAGGTTTAATGATTCTACAGTGTAGTTTTTTTCCGTAACTGGTGACTTGTGGTGTCTCTCATTTGTAAGTCGCACTGAATAAAAGCATCTGCTAAATGACCAAATGTAATGTATTTAAGAAGACTATAAACAGGCTGTACGCCAATTGTGACAAACATAGTTGTGAAGATGTGAAAATGAATTGAATCTGTCCAAATCTGCATGCACCGCTGTCAAAACTCTCAGGAGATACAACATATTTAAGAATACTCAATTCAGACTGCCAATTATGACAGTCACAGTCCAAATTACAGTTTTAATGTCAAAATGAATCCAATCGGTCTAAATCTGCACTGCACTGCTGCCAATAATTGTATAATTATGTAGGAATGTAGTGAATGTAGGAACAGTGTTAACACTAATGGCATAAGGTAAATGTTTTTAATATCAGTTTGCTTCAGGCCCAACAAGCTCGAACCTCTGAGGCTTCGAAATAGTTTTCACATTATACCTAATTATTTTCCTTTCTTATCTGATTTAGGTAAAGACCTCCAATGTGCCTATCCAGGGTCTTTTACTTGGGGTGGCTTGACCCCGCAGATGTCAATGGAAACGGTCAGTCCGAGACTCGCTCGGAAGCGCGGCAGGGAGAGCCTTCACCAAAAGGCTTCCTAAACCAGCCGAGACAGCTACACCTCTCCAACCCCCTGCCTTATCCTCATGTCCTCAACGCAAATTTTCTTCCCTTCTTTTCTTGTACCTGTGCCATTGTTTCATATGAAAGGTGTGACTCGACATGGCGTCGTGTATTTGCCTGAATTTGCATTTCCATATCACACAAGCTGCCTTCGTAGGGGTGCATCGTGAACGTATGGTATTGGTAATTTAATGTGTACAACATATACTAGTTTGCTCCATGTCCTATAGTCCAGGTTTTCATATGGGCTTTATATCACTTTAGACAGAGATTCGGATTTACATTTCAAGTGTCCAAATTTAAACATCCTTTTTATGTCTACATAGATATGGAGTATTAAACATCCACAATGGGTGACACTGAATGATGACTGAACCAATTACAAAAGATAGAACGCATAATTATATTACTAACCTGGGACTGAATTTACTTGCTCAGGGATGGATGGGACCAATCCGGGCGAGTAATGGATTAATTTGGTGCAGTTTAACTTGTGATGGAAATGCAAATGAGGAGAAAGTTTCACTTTCTTGTCTTTTTCTTCTCCTTAATATGAAGGATTCCTGTTAAACTGCCTTGGGATAAGGACATCGCCATTTAGGTGTCCTAGTCAATGTGCATTACACAGAATGTGCATTACCGGCAGTCTGCAGGCATATAGGAGTGTAAATAGTTCAGCATGTGTACACGTGATGCATACACTACAAAATACAACTGAAGGGACACCTCATCCTCAGTGGGGCATTTGGCTGTGAAATAGATGTCTGCTGCAGTTTGCACTGCCGCTGAATCCCTTTCATAAACTCAGCGAATTTAGGCACTGAAACACTGAAAGCCACACTATATATGAGTGTATAGACTTGACTTCTGAATTTACCGGTGCCTATATTAACAGTTCAGTTAGTACTTGCTGTAAGAGTGCCACTGAGTGCATGGTGAATTCCTTTCATTTAATTTCAAGCAGTATTGCATTTTTGAAAATGAGCTACTTGCTGTTTGTGGCTTTAATGAGCATGTGCAATGAGAATATTGTTCACTGAATGCAACTGTGCCGCCTTTTGCAGACACTGGAGAGTGCAATATTATCACTTGTATGAATACCTCGTCTTATCCTGTCATTACTACTGATATTGCGTTTGGACAGTATTTTGCATGGAGAAGGTAGAGAAAAGGAAAAGAAGCCCTTGGTGTCGTGATACGAGACATGGTTCACAGATGCTTGCCAAAGTTTGAATGCTTGATTTCCATCTTCTTTTCTGTATTACCTTGCCTGTGCTGTTGCACATGTTTATCTGATCGGATTTAGACAGCATACGCCCTTCTGGTGTCATTTCTAATGTTGGTTGGAATTCTTAAATGCGGGTTGGAATTTGATGATAGTGGATGGTTATGAGATAGGACCAAAAATATTGGGGTTCTTCCACAAATCGGTGACGAGAGTTAAGGAGATTTTTTTTATTGGGCATTTGTCATTAAGTGTCTCCTGGAATAGCATCGACAAACTTTGGCAAGGACCTGGTGGGACCATTATAAGCCGTCAATTAAGTGAACAATCAGCCGTTTGAGACATTGTTTAGATGACCGTGTCTTTGTGCAGCTTCACTTTTTCTTTGTCAGTGCTGTATATAATGTGTTTTTTTTTATTGCTGTACCAATTTGTGGTTTATCATTAAATATTTGCTATAAATGCAAAGGTTCAGTATCTGGGTAGCTGTGCAATAGCCAAGAAGTATTTTAATCGCTGTGTTGATCATGTTTTTAAAAGCTCTTGGGAGAAGAGGTATTCAGACGGCAATTGTGTCTCCCTCTAGTGGGGCTTATGGGAATTGTGGGTGAGGCGTCGATAGAGATGCAAATTTAAATATATAAATAAGAACATCTATGAAATTGTTTTTTATTTATATCATATTTTAAAACTTTCATACAGTTTTATTTAGTAATGACATTAAAATTGTTCCAAGCTTAAGGACGAGCAATCATATACTTGTGGATAAGCTACCAGCCTTGTAACCTGAAGGTCCCCGGTGCGATTCCCGTTCCACCAAGAGCAAAAGTGCTCTTGAGCAAGTCACGTAACCCCAATTGCTCCCCGTGTACAGGGCAGCCCATCATACCCATATGTGTTAAATGTGGAGGACAAATTCCTCTTTGTGTAAAAGTATTAGAATAAAAAGTAGGCTGCTTATAGGCTGAAAGGGGATGAAATATAATCATATTTATAAATATAATCATCATTTATTATGTGCTGTATTTTATTTTTAAAAAAACAGTTTTTTTCCAGATATGATTCATACTCCCCCGGGGTTGCTTAGAAGAAAAAGGTTTGAATACCTCTGCCCCAAGATGTAAAAATCCTCTTGCCTTGGCCTCCTGATCCTTGCAAATTGGAAGGAGAGTTCATTTTTTTCACTTTTTGCTTGAAACCTTAAAAAGCTGCTGCTTTTGCTTGCTGTTAAGCCAGAGAGCCACTTATAATCATGTAAGCTCATGCTTGTAGTTTTATATATTGAAATATTTAAAGCAACAGCCTGGCCTTGTTTTGCACTCTGCATTAAGGTCAAGAATATTTCAAAAGCTGAAAACGTGGAGGTGCCTGTCAACTGGGTAACTTCTGCAAAAACAATAGATCAGCTTTATCTATCCAGCACACATTTGATTTCCAGAGAAGTGATGATTTATTAAAAAATAAAGCGTTTAAAAAAATGCAGGACTCTAGAGGTCTAAGCAATACCAGTGTTTGGGTCTGTAGGTGGACAGAGATCAGGACCATCCATACGAAATTATATTTCAGTGTTTCTGAAATTTGTATGATATGTACATAGAGCCGATTTGTTGCCAAGGAAACTACGTTGTTTGTGTAATGCAATAAAAGGTCACGGATGCATGTGAGGCTTGCTCTTTGGTCATTTCTTGATTCTTGAAAAACATAAACTATATTTTCATAAACACATACACTACGTTAATTAAAGTATTGGAACACCAACTCGCACGTTAAACCTACAGCATCTTCATGGTGTAGTTTAAGTGGTCATATTTGCTGCTATACTATCTTCCAGCTCTCCAAGAAGGTTTTCTGCAAGATTTTAGAAAACAATTTCTTCCAGAAGAGCCTTTGTAGGGTCAGAAACTGATGTTGAAATTTAGACCTTGACTCACAACCTCTGTTCTAGATCATTCGAATAATGTTTAATGGGGCGAGGGTCAAGGATTTGTGTGAACCAGGCAAGTTATTTCACATTAAACTCACCTAACTATGTATTTTTCTAAGGCATAGGCAGAAAACCAGGCCTTCCCCAAACTGTTTCAACAAAGTTAAAAGCATACAATTATCCAAAGGACATATCAAGGTGCTTCACTGTACACATTGAATTCAGTGTTTATGGCCTCACGGGCATGGGAACCCCCCACGACCCTAGTAGAGGACAAAGTGGAAGATAATGGATGGATGGATGGATAGATATTAATACATCTGCTTTTCAGTGCTGGGAATTAATGTTCCCACAGTATCTGTGTGGGGTTTTCTCCGGATTCTTTGGGTTCCTTTCACAGTCCAAAAACAGATTCAAGGTAAACTAGCTGTTCTAAATTGCCCCATGTTGTGTGTGTGTGAGAGAGTGTTTGCGTTCCCACGTTCTCCCCTGGATGGGCATGGGGAATCCCCCACAAACCTAGCAAAGGATTATTAGATAATATATGTGGAAGATAATGAGATGAGATGAATTTTGTAATAAATGAAGTATCTCAGACTTATGCAACAACAGCATCATTTTACTTTATTTTCAAATATACCAGCACAAGGTACAAAACTCACTGTAGTATCATTTTTGGTATCATAACCAACTTTTCAGGTAAGTTTTAAACATTCAAAATTTGTATTTCCACCAAAATCACCATAATCACACTTTTTTTTGCATCAATTCAGAAGGTTTGTTTTAAATGAGACGTCCCTAAATAACACAGCAATATGATTCTGAATGCCGGTAAAATCATATTAATAACTTCTTCAAAATACCTTTTTCCTAATACACATCAAAAATAAAAAAACAAACATGACACTGGCCTAATTCTTCAACACACGGCTTTTATACTGATGATTCTAAAACAGCTGTATTCAAACTGCATGCTTGCCTTATTAAAGGGATGTGGATAACGGGAAAAGGGAAAACGCTGCTTCTGTTATTGGCAAAATGACCTACAGTCTGCAAACCACAATGCTTTTAGCGTCAATATTATAAACGCTCTCATTGTACAGTACACCAACATTCAAAGTGCATTCCAAAGACTGTAAATATACAAATACATTAAAAACTTTCCATTGTTTAATCACAATGAAAGATGCGTTCAACCGGCCCCTTCCATCCCGGATTTGAACCGCTGCATAGCTGAACATGGAAAGAGAAAAAAAAAAAAAACAACAAAAAAAAAAAAAAAAAAAAAAAAAAAAAAACCTCTTTGTCTTCCACAGTGTCCTCACAGTGAACATATAGTTAAAGTGCTTATACAATCTCAGAGAAAGGCAACTGCATGCACACACTCACCACACACATAAACCAGTCCAAAGCCCTTAACGAGAAACTTTGGTATGTTTTAATCCTATTGTCATCTGTTTTTAGCTTTTAATACTCAAACAAGTAATTACCAAATGGCGGCACAATATAATCACATTGACGGACATGTAACCTGCTTGTTTTTTCCACTGATGGGTTCATAATGTTATGAATGTCAACATGGAACAGATCATCTCATGACCTTGGTGTTTATCTCAACACAAGAAAGCATAATAATGGTTCTGCAGTTCTTCTCGGTCTAAAAACCAGGTGTCTTTAATAAAATCAGTTTTCAAAGTGATGCAATGTTTGGCAGGAGGGATATAAAGGTACAACTGACTGCAAAAACAGGCCTTCTCTACATTTTTATTACAGATATTGAGGTAAACACTCATTTCTATGTCAGATCTTTTCTGTGTAAACCCTCATAACATAATGAACAGGTCAGTGGAAAAAAAAAAAGGAAAAACATTTGCCCCCATTATTACACTGTACTTCCATTTTGTAACTGTTTGCGTTTCCATTCCAACTCAATACTGTATCAATTTAGATTTTTTCCTTTAATGAAATGTATTTTCCTTCTAAAATCTGGACCCTATAAAATAAGAAAAACAGGCCCAAGGATAAAAAGTATTGTTTCTTCTCTGAAGCTGAGCTTCAGTGATTGTTGAACAGATTTTTGGTCTGACATCAATTCCTCTGTTACAAAGCACATCAAAATTATTAAATAGATAAACTTAAAAGCCCTTTTCAAACAAACATGAAAAAATGAAAAGGCAAAACTGACACGAGACGGATCGAAAACTCCGTCACGATTCCAACATCATGTAACGCATTTTAAAACATGCTAAAAAAAACAGGTGGTATTTTTAATTCTGAATTCTACAACTTCACACAGCGACAAGAACCCCTTTGGTATGCAGCATCAGACCCTGTTTATGGATCTGAACTTCAGCAGAGCTGGGATTCTTAAACAACAAGATGAAAGAATTAACGGCACATTAACATTACCACACCTGTTAAACAGCCTCAATACACTCAAGAAGCCATGATTACAACAGCCTGTTAAAGCTCAGTTCAGTAGTAGTGTAGTGGTTGAAATCGTGCATAAATACACACACACACACACACACACTCACCATTGTGAGTGAGCACCAGCAGTTATCAGAACCACTGTGAGCTGTATATAGTCCAGATCCTAAGCTGGACAGAGGGTGGGGTACAGTACACATGAGGAGTTTCAAATTGGCTTATACAGCAGAGAGGTGACGTATTTCTTCTTGTACCTGTGGGTTGCACTGAGTACCATCACACCATCCTACAGAATAAGAGAAAACAGATACCACTTTTAACATAGAGCAGCATGACAACACCTAATACAGGTCTGTTCCACCTTACCTTAATAGAGAGGGCATAAAGGTGGTTGAGCATCACATGGTTGGGTTCAGGCAGCAGTGCTGGATCACACTGCACATCACACACACACACAAACACAAAAGTGTATGTAAAAACTACAGGTCACCAAGAAAATAGCATTCAATACAGCTATGTTCTATTTGCAAATATAATACCTAAATCTGCTGAAATTAAACTCTAATTTGGTATTAATTTGCTAATGTCCGTCCAGGAGTGAGAAGAGCCTCACCCAAAATCTTCTCACATTACAGAACTTAAGTATTATTTAGAAGTTTATTTTATTTATCTGATAAAGGACTTACAGATACATTTGTGTCTTTGTTGAGGATGACTTGGAGTAAGTGAGGGGGAAGGATAGGCGGAGCCTTGAAACGCTCTTGGGGACGAAACATGTACAGTTCTTGTCCATAGGGACCAGGAGGAGAGCTGGACATGTCTTTAAGAAAACAAAAAGATATTAAGAATTGAATTTCATGTTAAGGATTCAATGACGCAGCCAACTAACATCCTCTAGAATACTGCAAACTCGTCACATATGCACAAACAGAAAACTGTAAAGCTGAGCAGCAGCAGCACTTCTTACCAGATGTGTCAGAGCACTCGAGGGAGTCTACCTGCAGAGCATCAAACACCTCAAAGTCAGACTTCTTCACCTCAATTAGGTTGTTGATGGTGCCCATTTGACTGGTGACTACTGGCTGCAAAACAGACCTAGAATTAATACACTCTGATCCCTACAGCTTTTCTTTAAATGTTTCACTAAACACTAAACTTGCATCAAAAACTCAAACTAAACTTATACAAGACATAAGAAAAAATGTTTTATTATTTATCCTGTTAGTGTAATTTACCTTGGAAGGGTCATGAACCCACTGTCCGTCAACAAAGAACTTATACTGATGCTCCCCCTCAGGCAAGTCCAGAATAGCAACAAAGTCATTGTGGCTTGAAAAAAATATATATATATATAAAAAATGAATACATAAAGAGTAAGAACACACAAGAAAGTTTAAAGCTGATTATTAGTATTAGATTAGTTATCAAATTAGGTATTTATGTTTGGTCTGCAAAAAGCGGCATGGTTGCTTAGTGGTTAGCCCATTCTTCTCTCAGCACTCAGGATCCACGTTCAAATCTCAATCTGGGTGAAGTTTCCATGTTCTCACCATGTCTGTTTCCTCTGGGTTATCTGGTTCCCACCCACATTCCGAAAACATGGATTCAAGGTAAATTCTCAATTGCCCCATATAGTGTGTGTTTGTGTGCGTGTCTATGTGTGTCAATAGATGGGCGCCATGTCCTGGTGTATCTACCCAGCGCATGAAACATTCTCCACTGGATGGGCATGGGGTAACCCCCCCCCTCAGAGGATGATGAATAAACAAACAAATGGTCTGCAGATTAATTACCTTTTATTTAATGGAATCTTCGTATTCCAATTGTCAAAAGACCCTGAGATGTAGACGTCTTTACCTCCACCTGCCCAGCGTATCACAGTGGGACGCTCCTGTGGACCTGTCTTCACTAAATCATCCAAGTCTGGAGGCATGTCTTTTTCCACAGGAGCCTGGCAGAGAATGGACTTTTCTTTAAATGAGACTTCACCTTATTTAGAACATTCCATTGCAATTTACTGTTTTTCTTATAATATTCTTTAGTGACCACTGGTTGTTCATTTAAATAAAAAATAAATGTACCTTAATATCAGAGCTGTGCGTGTTGAAGATGTTGGGATCATCTGTGCTATCCATCATCTTACTGGGTTCAAGTTCTTTATGGCCTCCACCCCCATCTGAGCGTTGTGTCTTTGGGCCATGACGTTCTGCAGCAATACGGTCACTAGTGTTTCCCATTACGTCACAGACGTAAACAGAGTTTCCTACTGTTACATAAATCAAATTAGAATGAGGGTGAACTTGAAGGTCAATTACATATTTAGCACAGAATAAATACAAATGCTTGAATTAGTGATCGAAGGTGTAAGCAGCATATTATACCATTTACATAAACACACATCACTAGATTACCAGCATGTGGTACTTCAGGGGTTAGGGTGTTGTGTAGAAATCCCAGGGGTGGGTCATTGAGCAGGACTAAACCTTATTGCTCTAGGGATACTGTATCAGCTCTGTGTTCTGACCCCAACAAATTTTTATTTTAATAAATAATAATAATGTGGGCGGCACGGTGGCTTAGTGATTAGCACGTTCTCCTCTCAGCACTAAGGATTACCGGTTCGAATCCCAATCTGGGTGGAGTTTCCATGTTCTCCCCGTGTCCGCGTGGGTTCCCTCCGGGTTCTCCGATTTCCTCCCCAGGTCCAAAAACATGGATCAAGGTCAATTGTATTCTCTTAATTGCCCCATGTAGAGTGTGTTTGTGTGTGTCTCCGTGTGTGTGAGTGTGTCCAGCAATAGATTTGCACCCTATCCTAGGCGTATCTGCCCAGTACCCGAAACGTCCTCCTCTGGATGGGCATAGGGAACCCCACCACAACCCTAGTAGAGGATAAGGTGGAAGATAATGGATGGATAATATTGTGCAGTTTGAAGGTTCACAGTGATTTTTTCTGCTCAGAAACAACGTTATAGCCGCAAACATTTACAATTGCATTCACATTTGGTCATTTAGCAGATGCTTTTATCCAAAGCGACTTACAAGGTGGGGCACAGGGTTAATCACAACATCCCTGGAGCAATGAAGCTTAAGGGCCTTGCTCAAGGACCCACACTGGTAACATCAGTGGACCTGGGATTTGAACCTCCAACCTTCAGATTAATAGCCCAACACCCTAACCACTGTGCTCCTAAACCAGTGATTCTCAATTATTTTCTGTTAAGCCCCCCCTAGGTAGAAGAAAACATTTTGCACACCCCCCAACCCCCCCCCACACACACACACACTCACTCACCCCCCCTCCCCCATGACAAAATGGGATAAAGTATTTTTACACACCCACTGTAGTATGATTTGTCTATAAATTTGTTATAAGTACACCTCTTTTATAACAATGTCTCCTTATTTACAATAAAGAAAACAAAAAAGAAAGAACTATAGATCTTAGAACAGAATATAGAACTTAGATATAGAACTTAGAACAGAAAAATTTTATTAACTTTGTTTTTTAGTTTGTAACAGAAACGAATAAAATCCTTATTTAAACCGACTGCCATTTGATACCAAAAAACGAAATTCAGTAAAATCAATAAATAATAATGAATACAAATCCATCAGCAACATTAATTTAGGAGCACAATTTATTAACACTTTAACCTACAAAACAAACGAGGGTTTGTTCAGTACACTTAATATCACTTTCTCTGTGATATCTTGTTATGCCCCCCCCCCCCAGGCACCGCACTGCACCCCCCAGGGGGGCGCTCCCCACTATTTGAGAAGCTCTGCCCTAAACATACTGAAGTTGTTTTGTGTTTCTGTTAACGAGGTCATTAAAGCTTTACTTTACACACCGTGTTATGGTTCTGCAGAGAGAACACAAATATGTCGCACAGTGGAAGCACACAGCAGAACGACAGCATTACTGACCTGATGAGGGAACAGCGGATTAACAGAAGTTTAAACCCTGGGCTTTTAGTCTGCTGTGAACTACAACTGCAGAAGAGAAGAACACGTGCACAGAGTATGAGCTTTACATAAATCTAACAGTCGGTCTGGTCTTATTAAACGATCGTCACGCTTGTGAACTATAAATAATGTCATCTTATCAAACTGCAGCGACCGCCATGACTGTTTACAGCTAACAGCCGAGCGACCCGCTAACTGACCTGCCTTTACCGAGAATCTGCAAGGTAAATAAAGCAGATCCTACAAATCTCAACGGTAAAAAAGAACCAAATACAATAAAATAAAATAACACACACCTCACATAGCACTGAATTCACTTTAAAGGCGTGCTTTCTGGTTCAACTTCAACATTCTTCACGAACTCGCTCATCTACGGAGAGCCAGAAGGGTCAAACTAGAAGGCGAATAAAAACGCTTTTTCTAATGAGTCTATGAGCTGTTTTACATTATGAGTTTTTGTCATCCATCCATCCATTATCTTACACATATATTACATTTATAATCCTTAACTAGTTTTGTGGGGGATTCCCCATGCCCATCCAGGGGAGAACGTGGGCACACACACTCTCTCACACACACACATAACATGGGGGCAATTTAGAGCTAGTTGATCTTGAATCTGTTTTTGGACTATGAAAGGAACCCACACAGATACAGTGAGAACATGAATCCCCAGCACTGAAAAGCAGATGTATTAATATCTATCAATCCATCCATTATCTTTCGCTTTATCCTCTATAAGGGGATATGACCATCCAGGGGAGAACGTCTCGGGCGCTGGGCACACACACCCAGCCGCCAATGTATCACTAGGCACACACTCACTCACACACCAACACACACAAACACTCTATATGGGGTAATTTTGGAGACTTCAATTGACTTGATCCATGTTTTTGGACTGTGGGAGGAAACCGGAGAACCCGGAGGAAACCCACGTGGACACAGGGAGAACATGAAAACTCCTCCCAGTTTGGGTTTCGAACCTGGAATCTCTAGCACTAAGAGGAGAACATGCTAACCACTAAGCCACTGTGCCGCCTAATTATTGTCATTATGATAACAATTTGTCCAAGCATTAAAAAGCCATTGCACACTACCGAAAAATGAATGAATTCTATTTAACATATCACACTTTTTTAATAAGTTATAGAACCAGAGGCGAAATACATAAAGTGCAGTGAATACTTAAGTGAATGATGATTTGTATATACATGAATATAAGTGACATAAACAAGAGTGAGGTATACAATAATATACAATATATAAAATATGTTATCGGATAGGGCGGCACGGTGGCTTAGTGGTTAGCATGTTCTCCTCTCAGCGCTAGGGATTCCTGGTTTGAATCCCAATCTGAGTGGAGTTTCCATGTTCTCCCCGTGTCCGTATGGGTTTTCTCCAGGTTCTACGGTTTCCTCCCACAGTCCAAAACCATGGATCAATTGAATTCTCCAAATTGCCCCATATAGAGTGTGTCTGTGTGAGTGAGTGTGTGCCCAGCGATAGATTGGTGCCCTGTTCTGGGTCTATCTGCCCAGCGCCCGAGAAGTTCTCCCCTGAATGGCCATGAAAACATCCCCCCCCCCTTGTGACCCTAATAGAGGATTAAGGAATTGAGTAGTTTAGGGAATAGCATGTGTGATTAGATCGACTTCTGACCGTTTTTTAGGAAAATTAACACTCCCACAGTCCAAAAACAAGGATTCAAGGTAAAATGGATGATCTAAATTGTCACTGTGTGTGTGTAAGTGATGTGATAGATTGGCGCCCTGTCCTGGGTGTATCTGCACCTGAAAAGTTCTCCCTGGATGGGCATGGGGAACCTCCCGCGACCCTAGTTTAGGATTAATCTGAAGATAATGGATGGATGGATTCTGTCTGTTCCTATATTGAACAGCATCATTTGTCTGCAGTCGAATGCTTAGACCTTGCTGTCTAACGCGCATGCGCACTGAATTGGTGACGCCAATAAGACGCCATTTTTTTTTCAGCCGGTAAGGTCCACGAAATTCAATGCCTTATTTTTCTCCTGTACAAAATTACTTTCGTCTACTGTAGAACCTAAAAATGATAATTATAACAATTCTACAATTATAATTGGCAAGTTTTAACACTTTAAAGTGTGTCATTTTGTTGCGCAGCACTAGCCCATGGTGTTGTTTTTGAACACCCACGCTGAATTTGTGTTTGGTATTTATGCGACTCGGCTGCAACAGGACCGAAACGTCGAGGCGCTCAAACATGGAGCCCGAGAAACGTCGCAGGTCGAGAAGTCTGTCCACAGAGAAACGCAGAGGCCGGCGAGACAGAAGCCGCTCCTTTGAGAAGAGACAGGTTCGGAACAGGGCTGCAGAAGAGCGCCACAAACGAAGAGCGAAGTCAGAGAGCAGCAGCGGAACGGGCAGCGATTCAGAAAGAGAGACGCGGAACAGAGCTCACAGAGCCGCCTCCAGAGACAGGTACTGAACCTTAATATCAGCTTTCGGGTGTTCTTCACTCACTTTCATTAGTATAAGTGCACCTGTAAAAGTTCTTTGTTGACGGACAGTGGGTTCATGACCCTTCCAAGGGAACTTACACTAACAGGATAAATAATAGGGCGACACGGTGGCTTAGTGGTTAGCATGTTCTCCTCTAAATTCTAGGGATTCCAGGTTCGAATCCTAATCTGGGTGGACTTTCCATGTTCTCCCCGTGTCCGCGTGGGATTCCTCCGGGTTCTCCGGTTTCCTCCCACAGTCCAAAAACATGGATCAAGGTCAATTGAATTCTCCATGTTGCCCCATATAGAGTGTGTTTGTGTGAGTGAGTGTGTGCCAAGCTGTTTCCACCCATCCCCCAAAATCCCAAAATGTTCTCTCATGGATGGGCATGGGGAACCCCCCCCCCCCCCCGCAACACTACTTGAGGGCGGAAGACAATGGATGGAGGATAAATGACAATGGATGACGGTGTTGATGCACACATCTAAAGAAATCAATTCTAACCCGCCACAATTTATAAACAGAATTATGTAAATTCTTGTGACTTATGAAACATGTTTCCATTAAGTTGTTCATTAAATTCAATCATTATTATTATTAACAATTACTATGTTTATAGTAACTTTGTGTAACTATATAATGTACCATAGATAATTTGATAACTGTAATGCAGTATTGTTTTTGAGATGGCCTTTTTTAACGTCAGAATATGAATTTATTTAGAATCTGCTAATGTTTTTCCTTATCTGTTCATTCAGTTCATCATCAAATGAACAGAGCAAAAAAAAACACAAGGAAAGTGAGAAGAAAGAAAAAGGTGACCGCAGATATAACAGAAACAGAAGCTCTTCTAGTTCGAGTGCAGAGAGACGCAGAGACCGGAATGGAGACAGTTCTGAAAGAGACACAAGGACAAGAAGAAGTGTAGATCGCAGGAGCAGGAGTCCAAGCAGGGATAGACAGAGGAAACGAAATGATGAAAGAAGAAGGAGCAGAGGACGAGAAAGGAGAAGTAAGGAAAGAGATCACCACAGGAGAAAAAATGACTGGGAAGACAGCAGGGAGAGACACCGGAGTAAGAGTAGGCGGTCACGCTCAGGTTCACCAGCCTCATCTGCATCCTCAGCCTCTGACCAGGAGGAGAGCAGAGAAGAAAAAGCTTCACGGGCCCTGAAAGAGGAGCACCGGAAGAAAAAGGATCTGATGAAGGCTTTGGAAACTCCAGAAGAAAAGCGAGCTCGTCGACTGGCAAAGAAAGAAGCCAAGGAGAGAAAGAAGAGGGAGAAAATGGGATGGAGTGAAGAATACATGGGCTACACTAATGCTGACAATCCATTTGGAGATAATAACCTGCTGGGGACATTTAAATGGCAGAAGGTAAATATTCTTCATCAAAAAAAACCTGGAGATTTAGTGACATTTAGTGAAGGATTGTTCACCGGTTGTTAATTAATTATGTGTGTTTTAGGCTCTTGAAAAAAAGGGAATTGGACATTTAGGTGAAAAAGATCTGAAGGACAGAAACAAACGCATCCAGGAGGACAACCGTAAGGAACTTCAAAAGGTAAAGAAGAATATAAAGCATATTATGATGCTGGAATGACATACAGCTGTTGGAACTTCGCTAATGAAAAAGTTTGTGTGTGTGTGTAGGTAAAGCAGTTGCGTTTGGAGCGAGAGCGGGAAAAGAGCATGCGAGAGCAGGAGCTGGAGATGCTGCAGAGAGAAAAAGAAGCTGAGCATTTTAAAACTTGGGCAGAGCAGGAGGATAATTTTCATCTGCATCAAGCCAAGCTCAGGTTCACATTCACTACATTCTGTTTTTTGTTATTACAGCTGGTTTAAAAGAGAAATACATAAAAAAAATAAAGTTGCTATTGGAAAAAAATACTCCACAAGTTGTAAAATGCTAATTAATAGTAAGTTAGGTAAACCTAAATTAAGTTTTTTTTTAATTTATTTATACAAGTTAAAGCTGGGTATGGTATCATGTAAAAATCCAAAGTATTTAGATTTTTAATGCGTGTGACCGCCTTCTCTTGGCCCTTGCTCGTTTAACTTGGACTAAGATGAAGTGAGTTGTTTTTTTTGTTTTTTTTCCCTTTTTTTTCCTGCAAAATCAGGGGGAAACCATGTTTGTGATATGGGCACATGTATACTGCTCATCCAGACAATGTTTTTAGGAAAGTCCTATTTTATTGACAAACCACATGTTTACTTGTATTACAACAACGTTGATGTTGACTTGTTATTGTTTTCACCTCTAGGTCTAAAATCCGTATCCGAGATGGTCGAGCAAAGCCCATCGACTTGCTGGCTAAGTATATCAGTGCTGAGGATGATGACCTTGCTGTGGAAATGCATGAGCCTTATACATTCCTCAACGGACTTACTGTCACAGATATGGATGACCTGCTGGAAGACATCAAGGTATTTGTCATGGGGTGGAAGGGAATGAGGACCGGAGTTCACACAACAAGAACATTATTTGTACTGACATAAACCCACCTACACACAGACATACCGGGCTTTACAGTACATTCGCATGTAAGTGTGCCATTACCATCATCCCACTAGTTCTGTAGCATTTTGATGGAGCCGATGTGAACCTGATGTTAGTTAATCAAACTTACTGATCAGCGTGTTCGCTCACTCCCCCCCCCCCATCACAAGTGCCACCATCACACTATTCAACTCTGTGGATAAAACTACAAAAGGCATTCATTATGCCAAGCGTTTAAAAAATACGACCTTTTACGTGCAAAATCCTGAGCTTTATTGTGTATTAATATTATAATGATTTGGTTTGGTGGAATTACGGTGTGTTTTAAATGTTTTGTGTGATATAAACTGCACTGAAACCCATCTATAATCAATTCTGTTGTTCTTGTAGGTTTATATGGAATTGGAACAGGGGAAAAATGTGGATTTTTGGAGGGACATGACCACCATCACTGAAGATGAAATCAGTAAACTGCGCAAGCTAGAGGCATCAGGAAAAGGACCAGGCATGTCACCTACATCATCCTGACAGCTTCATTTCAAACTACCTGAATCCTAAATGACCTTTTAAATAGTAGATACTAGTTTTATTCTAATATAGTATAGGTTTACAAGTAAATTAGTAGGCTTTTTGAATAAGCATTTATGTTAACCATGCAATTTCGGATTTTGCATGTCCTAAATGTAATTTGATGCAACTGTTTATACCATCATTGGGAAAGTTCCTATTTTACTTAAAAATCATAATGCTAATGAATGGTTTAACATGATCATAATCTTTTATGATTGTTCTTGTGGCTGTTTTTGTATGTGATTATGGTTAAAGTCATTACTTTTTTTCAGAATAGCATATATTAAATAGGCCAAATATATCATGTCTCAGTTGTTAAATAAAAACCTTCGAAATTTCTAAACTGCAGTGTTTAATTTCAAAAGATAAAAGCAAGATTACTGAGACCTGTGATTTTCCTGAGCATTGCACAGACTGCAATGTCTGTTCTGGCCATACATTTGGCCTTTTAATAAGTTTTCCACATGTAAGGAGATAGTCACCCTGATAACCTGTTAATCAAAGATATATAATTAGCTAATTACTTGCCACTACTTACAATTTTAATTCCTGTTCCAGCAGTAAGGGTATACTTGTAATTTCATGATCTACTTGTGCATTCTGGCTTTGTTTATGTAAAATAATGACACTGTGTATCTTGCCATGTGTTGTTCATCTGAAATTTTTTGTTGTATCTTTAAACCAGGTATGTTCTATTACTTATGTCCTGATGCATAAACAAATTCACAAAGACTGTACTTTCTTGTTTAACTTCACTGTCCATTATATTTAGGCACTAAACTTGGAAATATCGGTTGTCCAACCGATAAATTTTTAAATAATCCATATTTGCTCTGATCATTATCAGGGGACCGTCGAGAAGGAATCAACACTTCAGTTAGCACAGACGTGCATTCAGTATTCAAGGGCAAAACCTACAGCCAACTCCAAGCGCTGCACATGAACATTGAGACGAAGATTCAGGCTGGTGGCTCCAACCTGGATATCGGCTACTGGGAGAGCCTGCTGCAGCAAGTGCGAGTTTATATGGCCCGGGCAAGGTAACACAATAATCTGAATTATGTTTTTCAACATCATAAATTTGGGGCGGCACGGTGGCTTGGTGGTTATCACGTTCGCCTCCCAGCGATGGGGATTCCCGGTTCGAATCCCCATTTGGGTGGAATTTCCATGTTCTCCCCTGTCTGCTTGGGTTTCCTCCGGGTTCTCCGGTTTCCTCCCACAGTCCAAAAACATAGATCAAGTCAATTGAGTTCTCCAAATCCTCAGATGTAGAGTGTGTCTGTGTGAGTGAGTGTGTGCCCAGTGATAGATTGGCGCCCTGTCCTGGGTGTATCTGCCCAGCGCCCGAAACGTTCTCCCCTGGATGGGCATGGGGAACCCCCCAGCGACTCTAATTGAGGATAAAACGGAAGATAATAAATTAATGAATAAACATCATACATTTCATTAAATCCATATTCACAAATCTGAATTCTTAAACCATTACTTATGTACCAATTGCATAAAGTCTTTACTTGTGTTTTTAAGGTTGATTTATTGTAGTTAAATGCCAATTTCTTGCTTTTGTACTTTGCAGACTGAGAGAGAGACATCAGGATATCCTCAGGCAGAAGCTCTATAAACTGAAGCAGGAGCAAGGAGTGGAGAGTGAGCCTCTCTTCCCGATTATCAAAGAGGAACCTGAGAGTCAAGATCCAGCGTGAGTTACCTTTTATATTTTACTCATACAGTAATGGTTATATCAGTTGAGTGATGGCGAACTTGCTCACTGTCTTACTGTTCAATTTGAAGATGCTCTATGTATACGACAATGATGTCACACCAATCTAACCACATTGACATTGGTGCAAAGAAGTCAGTCATGTCAATGTATTTCGGTTAAATCGGGTAGTGCTTATAATGCCAAGTGTGCAGGTTTCATCCCTGCATGGGGCAATTGTAATAAGGTGGTTGGGTTGTGGTGGCTCAGTGATCGGGGTGTTGGACTATCAATCTAAAAGTTGTGAATCGCAATCCCAAGTGCACCAAAGTTACAAATGTGGGTCTGTGAGCAGGGCAATTGACCCTCATTGCTCCTGTGATGCTGTATCGTGACGGTACTCTGACCTCAACCGTTTAGTTAGTACACCTATTACCTAATGTAATGTTAAAATGCATGAACCGCTAACATGATAATAGCTTTCTCACACCATGTATTGAAAGCTTTAAAATAATACAGTAGTTAATAATGCATATATATATATATACACATATATATAATGTGTGTGTGTGTATATATATATATATATATATATATATATATATATATATATATATATACACATATATATAATGTGTGTGTGTAACCTACATCTTTCTTCTCTTATCTTTTCGTCTTTGAAAAAACTGCAATGCATTGTGGTATTCTCTAACTGGCTAAAGATTTTATCTCAAGCTTATACATGCAGGATGCAGGTTAGGATCTCTCAGTGTGCATGATTTTAAGATAAATAGAAAACACATTTAATGTAAAATGTTTTGAGACACACCTACAGTCGAAAGTGAAGTAAAACCACAAGGATTTTCTTTAGTAATTTTACATGTTATAATTCATCATTAAAGAACATTTTTCATAACATTTTCTTTTCGTAATATTTTTTTAGCGGCGAAGATGCAATACAAACAGCACAAGAGAGGTCGTCCCCCTCTGAGACAGATGCTCAGGCCGCATGGACATTGAAAAAAAAAGAAGGTACACAAGAGGGTGATGATGAGAGGCCAGGGCCGAGTACTAAGTCATCTGAGAAGAGTGAAGAAGGGGACGATAAGGAAGAAAAGAACGAAGGAACGGAAGAAGCTGTGCTGACCGAAGAGGATCTGATTCAACAGAGCCAGGCTGAGTATGATTCGGGTCGCTATAGTCCGGTGCTGCTGCAAACCTCTGAACTCCCGTTCGATTCACACGTTATTGATGCAGAAGAAGACCTGCAGAGGCTACAAATTGCCCGCAGACAGCTGCAGGTTACAGGTGAGTACAGAAAATAAAAATCTATACAGATTAATGTTCGTACTGTTAAAACACAATTCAGCACTGCAGTCATGGGCTTGTGTTTAAGGAACCAGCCTTGTGACTTGAAGCTCCCCGGTTCGATTCCCGATCCCACCAAGTACCATGGCTAAAGTGCCCTTGGGCAAGGCACCTAACCCCGGGCACCGTGTTCAAGGCTGCCCACTGCTCCGGGCACATGTGCTCACTTCACCAGTGTGTACATGTGTGTGTGTTTCACTGCATGGATGGGTTAAATGTGGAGGACAAATTCCTCTGTATGTTCTCCCCGTCCACGTGGATTTCCTCCCGGTTCTTCGGTTTCCTCCCACAGTCCAAAAACATGGATCAAGTCAATTGAGTTCTCCAGATTGCCCCATATAGAGTGTGTATGTGTCTGTGTGAGTGAGTGTGTGCCCAGCGATAGATTGGCGCCCTGTCCTGGGTGTATCTGCCCAGCGCCCGAAATGTTCTCCCCTGGATGGGCATGTGGTACGCCCCCCTGACCCTAATATAGGATAAATTGGAAGATAATGGATGGATTTATCATATGTTTATGGATGAAAACCCATCACCTTTAGTCTGCAAACAAGTATGTATGCACTAATCTATTATTTTATATATATGTATATTTATTTTCTGTTCAGGTGATGCTAGTGAAAGTGCAGAGGATGCATTTGTGCGACGTGCCAAAGAAGGCATGGGAGGTGATGAAGCACAGTTCAGTGTGGAGTTGCCCCTCACCGGGAAGATGTACCTATGGGCTGACAAATATCGGCCCCGCAAGCCTCGCTTTTTCAACCGTGTGCACACAGGCTTCGAGTGGAACAAGTACAACCAGACACATTATGACTTTGACAACCCACCACCGAAAATTGTCCAAGGCTACAAGTTCAATATCTTCTATCCTGACCTGATTAACAAACGCTCCACACCACAGTACTTCCTGGAACCAAGTCCCGACAACAAAGACTTTGGTATCCTGCGCTTCCACGCGGGGCCACCTTATGAGGACATTGCGTTTAAGATCGTCAACAGAGAGTGGGAGTACTCGCATAGACATGGCTTCCGCTGCCAGTTCGCCAATGGAATTTTCCAGCTGTGGTTCCATTTTAAGCGTTATCGCTATAGGCGATAAGAGAACTTATGGCATTACTTACTACCTTCTGACAGGCGTCGTCTTTTTATTATTTTAAAAAAATTAAAATCTTGCTAATTTCCATTGCTTTGATTCTATTGCATTGCACTGATAAAGAAACAATCATTTCACACCCATTTGTGTTAAAATTTATAAAGGAATGCATTCAGGGTTTTCAACTAAGCAGAGTACGGTTCTAGAATTTTAGTTGGTGCTAAAGAAGCCATTTTTAAACATTCTCATTCCCAAAAACTGTTATAAAATTAAATACGTTATATGGACAAAAATAATTAAACAGATTTTCATAACATTCCAGGGCGGCACGGTGGTTTAGTGTGTGGTTTTCGTGTTCTCTCAGTTGCCGAGTGGGTTTCCTCCGGGTTCTCCGGTTTCCTCCCACAGTCCAAAAACGTGGATCAATGTCAATTAAATTCTCCATATTGCCCCATATAGTGTGTCTGTGTGAGTGTGTGCTCAGCGACAGTTTTGCGCCCTGTCCTGGTTCTATCTGCCCAGCCCTCGGACATGTTCTCCCCTGGATGGGCATAGGAAGCCCCCGCGACCCTAATAGAGGATAAAGTGGAAGATAATGAGTGAATGGATTTTCCAGGATTCCATTTTGAACTTTACTACTTGCAGGGAAGGATTTGAAAATTTTTTTTTTCTTGTTTGTCTTGCACATTCTGGCTGTTCATATGGAAAATCTGGAAGTCTTAATTCTAATCTGGTCTGTGTGGGGTTGAGATCAAGTCAACGTGATCATGGATTTTACATTTCTTTTAGTTTGGGGCTTAATTTTCTAAGCTTAACACGTTTTATTGATTCATTACAGTTATCATACAGTGTGGAAAATGTTTCGTAAGTCATGATATTACAACCTAGTTTTGATAAAACTGATAAAACTCTTCATAAAGACAAACTGACCATGGAAACTTCAAAATAAGACCATAGTTAACAAAAAAGTGGATAAAAGTGGAGGTCATTCATTTAATTTTCTTGTGCATAAGCTCATGAACTTGAACTTGATGCATGAGCTCCTGCTCTGTTGTATTTCACTGATACTTTTAAAACAAGAAGTTGTAAAATGCCGCCCATATATATCCATATAAATATGTAGTAATAAAATATAATACTTTTCCAAAAAATACTGTGTATATGTATAAGTTGTTTTTCTAATTTGCATGTAAGGTTGTCAGTTACCTTTTTAAAAGCTTTTTTGCAGCACATTCAGATTGCATTGCAGTTTTAAATGTACACATGTGGCTTGCAGTATACAAGTTCCTGTGTTATGTGTTATTGTGGTGCAAGGGCTGCAGGTTTTAGTTACGCAATTTTAACAGGGCCTCAAAGTACTAGGCACATTTTTTTTGCACAAAGCTAGGTTTAAAAACCACACGCTGAGCAGCATTTGCATCACTGCTTATCAGCAGAGTCTGACATACCGTGTAATAGAGCAGTTTAAAATGTATCACTAAGCTTGAGGTTTAACACCAGATAGATTTGACATTTGCATTGTGGTGGTTCTAAATTTATGTAATTGATGAGCCAAATTACTAATTTTGTAACAACTTTCAGTATTGATGATTTATTAGTGCTTCAAATCCAGTAAAAGTCAGTGTTCTGTCAGTAGACAGGCTTTTGTGAGCTTCAACAGGATGTACCAGATTTATAAATACACATTTTTTAAAAATAAAACTAATGGATAAACCAGATTGGTTCACAAAAGTCTGTTGCATTTGCTTCAGAAGTTCCAGATCAATGGATCAGTAAGCAGCAGCTACTTGGGCCGGGGACATGCTTAGAGATTCTTCTTTCGCATTCCTTTTGTATAAACAGGGAAAATGGCCTTTTTTTAAGTTCCACAAGGCAAGTCCAACTAACATGAATGCAAAAACACTGACAATGATTCGGAGGGTTATCAAAGTGCAGTTCTTTTCATCCAGACTCAGGTTAAATGTAGCATGATGGATAATAAAGGATTTTTTATGGTAGGATTCTTCAGACCAGCAGGTATATTGACCAACAGAATCGGCTGTGGCATTAACAATAAGCAGGCTGTCGCTTTGAATGTAGTACATGTCAGAGCTTTCAAGCGATCTTTCATTTTTCTCCCACTTCACGCTGGCCAGGTTCGATCCTCGCTGACAGGGCAGTCTGATCGTGGAGCCTGAAGAGAAGGAGATGTTTCTGGCTGGAGGGCTCTCTAAAAGAAACATAATAAGAAATGTTAATGATAATGAGAACATAAGAAACATTGGCTTTTAATACTTAACTTGCATTATTTTATCACATTACTCTTACAATATTATTACAGGTAGGAGATGACTACATACAAATATGTTTCAAGAAAATGATAAATTATTATAATTAGTAGTAGTAGTAGTAAATTAAAAATGTAATATATAATGATAAGGCACAAAAATACATACAATAAGGTTATTTCTGTTATATAACTTTACAACTGGGTTAAAACAATGTAATTACTAATAAAAGATTAAGTACAGTTAACTAAAGTAATCACATATCACAAACATTACAATGAATAAAATACAAAAAGTTAACAGATTAATAATTTCTATTTAAAATTTAAAACCTTCAAACAAATTACAAACAAGTGTAGCCACAAATAGACTATGACCAAATAACATTTTCTCAGTATTATATTCTATTTTTACTATATATTGATATCTATATATTGATATATTTTGATATATTTTGTTCCCTTGCACATTTTTTATCACAATAAAGATGAACCTGATCTAATCTACTTTAATCTAAAAGAAGTTCAGGTATTAGAACAGAATAATGAACATATATATGAAGTAAATAATTTTACAATTTTAAAACTGAATCAAATTTACATACCAGGAGAAGGACAATATGAAGCATTGCCATTCTGCAGATCCTGAATTATTTGTCTGTATGAGGAAAAATGCAGGAGTTAGTGGAAATACTTCATGGCCTAAATCTTTACTCTGACGACATGAGAATGTATAATCAGAATGAAGATGAGTTTTTGGAAGTGTGTTCATTACCTGTGGTTATTTGTATGAATCGTGCTTATAGCACTACATTCGTCAGTGATGAGGTTCCAACCACAGTAAGGGTCTCTGGCTAACACACAGTCCACACAGGAATTGTATTGTTCACATGCACTCAGAGGTATCTGAGCTGTTGCCACCTCCGAGCCGGCATACAACTGATCCTAAAAAATCAGACAGCATTAATAGCAATGAGACTACATAGAATTCTCAAAATAAAGTTTTGGTGTCACTGACTTATAAAAAACAATATATTATTAGTGTGTTACTTTTGCATGCAACTGCTAATGGTTAAGTTGTTTATTGTACACAGTCCCACAAAATAATGTTTTGAATAAATTTAATTTTGAATACTCTGAATCCCCAAAATATCAGCCAAAGCAAAGGTGGCAGGTAAAAATGGCCTTGTTTATAACTTTAATATGACAAATTTAATATGACCTGTATACATGTTTCATATGTAAAACACATAGTAAGCAAAAAATATTGGAACCCACTGGTTTCCGATTTGAAAGGCTAGTTATATTTTCCCTTCTATAAAATACTCACCTACACTAAAAGCTTTAAAATATTCATCTTCATATTTAACTAATAAAGTCATTACCACTTTTGTTGAAAGGCGCAGTATCTTCACTGGATCTGAGATGGCAAACAGCTGCACCTCCTCTATTATCACCATCTCTTCTGCATAGTTTACAGCCTTTAGCACTGAACCCGTTTCTGTTGAACACAAACACAATTTAATAATTCATACATTGTGTGTGTATATATATATACATACAGTGTATATATATATATATATATATATATATATATATATATATATATATATATATATATATATATATATATATACATACAGTGACTGTTATCATGTGCTTCTGTACGTAAGTCATGTATGCAAGACATGTACATTACATTTACATAATAAGTGGTAGGCAATTACACAACTCTACACTGAAAATTTAAATTATAATAATTGTGAAGAAAATAACTCAAAACCAGAATATTAGCTAATGGAAGGCAGCTGGAGAATACACACACACACACACACACACACACACACACACACACACAAAACCCTCAGAGTAAAGAATTAGAAAGAGTAGGAATTAGTATGGTTAAATGAAAAAAGGAGCCAAAAAGAACAGAGAGTCAAATAAACAGAAAAACAAATCAGATGAATTGAATTACCAAGGAAGTATTAACACAGTGACCAACCACACATGAAAAGAAAGTGTTGAAATATATTTCAGAACAGAGCGAGACCAAGCTCTGGATGGTTCCCAATGCCCAATATTTCAGGGCAGATACACCCAGGACAGAGCGCCAATCTATTGCTAGACACACTCACTTACACAGACACACAAACACACTCTGTATGGGGCAATTTAGAGCATCCGATTTAACTTGAATCAATGTCTTTGGACAGTGGGAGGAAACCGGAGAACCCGAAAGAAATCCACATGAACATGAGGGAAGAAACTCCACTCAGATTGGGATTCGAACCTGGATCCCCAGCGCTGAGAGTTGATGGTGCTGACCACTAAGCCACCGTCCCGCCCGACGTTTATAACCGTGTGTAAATTTATATTTTATGTGCAAGTTGCTGTTTTGGATGTATTATCTTATCTTTTGCTTAATCTTCTGATAGGTTACATTTACATTTGCATTTGGTCATTTAGCAGATGCTTTTATCCAAAGCGACTTACAAGGTGATCACAGGGTTAATCACAGCATCCCTGGAGCAATGAGGGTTAAGGGCCTTGCTCAAGGACCCACACTGGTAACGTCAGTGGACCTGAAATTTGAACGCCAACCTTCAGATCGAAAGTCTAATGCCCTAACCACTGAGCTACCGCTCCCTACCGCTTAAGGTTCTGGGGGTTCCCCGATGCCCATTCAGGAGAGAATGTTTTAGATGCTGATAGGGGCAATTTAGATAGGGGAATTTAGTGCAGCCAATTCACTTTGAATCCATGTTTTTGGATTGTGAAAGAAAACCGGAAAACCCAGAGAAAACCAATAAGGACATGTGGAGAACATGTAAACTCCACCCCGATTAGGATTCATATTCTGGATGTGTTTAAACCAAATACAACAAAAACGATGTAATTGGCTTATGCATTGCATAAAATTTAAGCAGTAAGACATACATCTAAAAATGTTATGGAGAATTATGATGCATGCATTTGCCTGCTGTTGAAATAAAGCTGATGGTAAAATAATTTTTACATCACCTGTGCCAATAAACATGACCCGATGGATGTCTCCATTTAGAGCAGTAACACCGGACACCACTATGCTTGTAAACGCAGCTCCTTTCTTCATTAGCAGGGGTTCTAACTGCATGGGCTTAACTGCCTCATCCAACAGAGGCTTTTTTCTAATAAACATAAGGGTTTTATCAGGCAGATTCGAAGATTTGAGATACCCGTTCTGCCTTGCTTCATTATTAATACACTAAAGAAAAAGGAAAATAGCACAAATGAATGCAAACTTTGCATCTACATGGTGGAGCCATAAAACTAGATGAATGATAATCAAATAAAAAGATGTGAAGAAAAAGAATCATATCAGTGTAACACACCAATACATTCCTATTACATCAGTGTCACCACAGTTCTAAGAAACATCCACCACCCTAAAAAAAACTGCTCTCTGTTGGTTCTGATTATTATAGCACAGAGAAAAGAGGACTAATATATACAGAGAAAGCATGGACTACAGTGCAGTTGTAGAGCTGCAATGGGAATCTATATGGTGGAAATAGAAACATGAACAATGCATGTTGAACCTATAGCAGATATAAATGTGGATGTAGATTAAAAATAACCTAACATATTTGGCTTTTAATATTTATTCTGGTGTGACTATTTACTAATTCAAATTAAAATATGCAGAGTGCCATTAAATGTGTTGCTGTAATTAACTTGTGGTTAAATGAGCTGTATAATGTATTAGACTCACAGCTCCAGGACGAGGTATTGGTATTTCATCTGGGTCCGTTATCCATTTTGTAGCCGTTGTTCCTACAGGAACTGATTTTTTAAATTTGCTTTCAGCGAATATCTCCCTAATGTCTTCTAAACTGTAAGCACATACTGTGGAATACTTGACACCATCCCTGTAAATCAAATCACAAGGTTAGATAATTAAGATCCTAACGTGGGTGAACATCAAATATTACTACACAAATCTAAAATAATCACTCATTTTTAAAAATCTAGAAATAAGATTCTGCATGAATTGTCATCTTTGTTTTCTTAGATTTTGGATAATTCCTGACAGATCTGGGTGGAGTTTTCATGTTCTCCCTGTGTTGGCGTGGGTTTCCTCTGGGTTCTCTGGTTTCCTCCCACAGTCCAAAATCAAGGTAAATTGAATGCTAAACTGAATGAATAATGTGTTTGTGTGTGTGTCTGTGTGAGTGAGTGTGCCCAGCAATAGGCACCATGTACTGTACTGAGTGTATCTGCCCAGCGCACAGAACGTTCTCCTCTGGGCATGGGGAACCCCCCCCCCCCCTGTGACCCTTGTAAAGGATAAGATAATGAAGATATTGAATGAATGAATGAATGAATGAATGAATGAACGAATACTAACATCTGAGAGGTGAAGACAGCATAGAAAACACAAGTGGTCCAGCTTCCAGGACAGAAGTGAAAGACGTCCTGTATGAGAAATGGCAACTTGCTCTTATGTGAACAGTCTAGACGAGCCTTCACGAATGATGTGAACTTTTTCTGAAGTGTTTGCTGTCCTCCCATGTCCCGCTGGAAAGCAGAGGGCAGATCTAATGATTTTGTTCAGCAACAACTGAAAAAAGTAAGAGCAAAAAAAAGTAACCAGAAAGTACCTTACAAACTCGTGCTACACGAGACACCTCTGTCTTGCTGTAAGAGTCATACTCCACTGCTGTTTCAGTAAAGAACAGGTAAATCTTATCATCGTCTCCTTCTGGGTTATTTTCTCCCTCCGCTACGTGTATCAGTCTAATAAAACGGGGCTCTAAAATCACAGATAAAATATGTATTTCATATAATGCCAGTTTATAAGGTGATTTTTGGTCCAATTTGTCCCCTAAAAACAATTTAAGTGACAAAAGCAGCCTTTCAAAGGAAAAAGTCAGAAAATAACAATTAAAAAATAATAACCACCTAGTAATGTACAATATGTTAAACATACACTGATAGAAAAATATATATAATATATTTGCTGGGCAATAAAACCCCATAATACCAAATTTACACATAAAGGAACAATATGAAGAAACATACATAGCATAACCAAACCAAACAATGTTATCTTGCTTATTTAAATGACTATCTGCAAATGTTCATAACTTTTAATACAGACCATGAAGCCATTCTCTTTCAGTTTTTATACTGTCTGAAGGACTGCGCATCAAGGCATATTGTGTGCCTAGGAAATTCACAGATGTAGCAGAATATAGATCCCCATCTAAAGAAAGACAACAACAGTAGATTGTAAAAATGGTTAAGATCACTGATATCTTAGAATTGTTGACAAAATATCTATAATCAGACTGCATGCCCTTTTTATTAGTACAAGTGCTGATCAATTTGCTGTAAAATCGTTGTGGTACTTACCAACAAATTCAGAAGCGTATCTCTCATAAGGATCAAACGGACACTTTCCTTTTGCTTCCTCCTGTATATTTTCCAGAGTCAGTGTGCCATCTGTATAGTTCTAAAGAAACATAATATATATTTTACAATCACAAGACACACAAGGTTTACTTGCTATGACTATGAATTGCAAATGAACCTAGGTTTTGCAAAAATGAAAATCATAGTGCTGTGTTTATGAACTTCAGACTTACCATATAGTCACAGGTTGGATCGAATGCATTGGTCCCACACACATACATTTGATTATGAGATATTTTATGAATAATCCGAATGTAGTTTCGACAGTCATGCTAAAAAAAAAACAGTGGAGAAAAAACAGTCTATGAGGCCACAATGCAGCATTGAGCTACATTTACAAACCAGAAAGCTCATATAATAAAAAGATTAAGAATAAAGGAGGATCAATTTAAGACTTAGTCTTTGCAAGCAACGACATGTTATCGTTTATAACTTTGTGCCAGACTTTGTAACAATATTGTCGGTCAACTTAGTGACGTCTCCCAATGCAAGATTGCAAATATTTTAGGTCTTTTACCATTAACTGTTTGCAATGTTTGCAAAGGTGGGTAAATGTAGTAATAACCTAAAACATTTGGCTTTTAATATTTATCCAGACGTAACTACTTACTCATGTATTCATGTTAAAATATGTAGAGTGCCATTAAATTTGTTGCTGTACTGAACTTGTGGTTAAATGAGCTGTACAATGTGATGGTGATGGTATTTCATCTGCGTCCGTTATCCATTTTGTAACCTATGTTCCTATTTCTAAATTTGTATCACTGACATTAAATTACACATATAAATCTTGCAAATAGAACAAATCTTACCTCATAATTCTTTCCTTTGTTTGAACATGCATGTTGTATTTCTTTAGTTACATTCCACATTACCTTTAAAAGAATAAAAATTCCATGAGCAATGACCGAAGTACACAGCAATAACATACACAACTACAAAGCCTGTTAAGTCTTAAAATTAAAGAAAAAAAAGTAACTGCACATGTTTTTCTTACAATAGATTTCTTTTGAGTTATATTGGTGAGGTTCAGGGCAAAGATGGCCCCTCGAGCACCGAGGATGAGCACATCAAGATCTTCTCTCAGTAGCATGGTCGTGTAGTTGGACACACCCGGTTCACGAAACATAAATCCTCTTATACCTAATAACAAAATCAAAACAATGTTTATTTTAAAATTTAGATAAACAGAAAAAAAACGGGCCTATTAAATTTAAAATTAACAATTAAAATAACATATTTAAGAATAAAATTTGTATGCAGAAAAATTCATTCATTCATTCATTCATTATCAGGGGGGGGGGGGGGGGGGGGGGGGGGGGGGGGGGGGGGGGGGGGGGGGGGGGGGGGGGGGGGGGGGGGGGGGGGGGGGGGGGGGGGGGGGGGGGGGGGGGAATAGTGAACTGAGTAACATGCGTGTGGTTTCTGTTTAAAACTTTTGTAACTTCAAAGGTTACACAGAACAACAGTTTTCATTTCCTTAAAGACTTTCTTCGTTTATATGATATTCACAATGCAAGACAGGCAACTACACCTACTTTCAATGTAACTAAAAAACTATTAACTTTTCATAATTAATATTAAATTGCAGGAAACCTCATGTATAGTTAAAACAATTAGCTGCATTTTCAGTACTAAACAATTAACACAATATCTGATAGTAATTCAGATAGTAATTAAACACAATTCTGATAGTAAATAAAACTAACTTCACTCAGTAAAATTTCTGAAATGGTATACGCTCATGAATAACTGTATGATGATGTACATTTTGTTTATTTATGCTTTTTATCTAATTACCACAAAATAGTGCAAAACTATGACCTACATAAATTAAGAGTTTACAAAACTTATAAATGAAGTTGTTCAAAATAGGTACAGCTTACTTACTATTAAGAGTAAATGTTTTCCGTGGCACATCACGTGCAGGCCAGTCCTGACCAGTATTTGGTAGGATCAGACCTCCCAAAAATATCACCAAATGAAGAAACATGCTTCTTTCTATTTTACAAGGCTGCTCTTACTTCTTCTGACATCAAATGCACAAAACTGTACTGGTGTGTCTCTGCTTCATCCACTTCACTACAGCTACTCTCCACTGTCTCCATACAAAGATATATGTGCAGGTTTAAGCTGTGTAGTCAGTCTTTTCAAAGAAGAAACTGCGTGAGGTCGTCTAGAAGAAAAAGAGCAAGAAAAGTGAGAGAGAGCGAAACTTTCAAAAGTGTGAAAGTACAAGAGGCAACAGTGTTGGCAGTAATTCTGTCACTGCTATAGTGATGCTAATAAATGTGTCTGTTTTTGTGTTAGAGGATGTGATGAGACCAAAACCACTAGGGAGGGGGAGAAAAAAAAAAAAAAAAAAAAACAGCTTACACGATTAGGCTATTATTTCCGTTACATCAGATACCGATGTGTATGGTTTAATTTAAGGTTTACTAATTGTTAAAGCTCAGGGACTATTTCATTTTACAATAAATGTTTAATGCCATAGTACTTTACTATAATTGATAAATGTTAATAGTGTTTTTCTTTTCTCTGTATCTATGTAAGGAAGTGAAATAAGTATTTTTTGTATGTTTGTATGTTGGTTAAGCTCAGAACAAAAAACAGCATTCATAATATCATGATCTATGAATAATACAGGTATTCACAATATACATTGTGCATTAAAAAATGTAAAACTGATGGCACAGTATTTTGTTTTATTTTATTGTTGAAAACATTTTTAAAGGTACCGTTTTAATGTTTCATGTACAGAATAAGCTGGGTGTCTAAACTTTTGCATAAAATGGTGTATTGACAAACAGTATTGTTTCTGTTTGTGTGTTTATAGCTTGATATACAACCCTCTGACAGGGTATAAAAGTATAAAGTGAGCTATTTAAACATTTAGACAGATCCTCAGCACTTAATGCTTAGTGGTCACAAATTTCGTCCTCCACTGCTAGACTACCTTTGCCTATGCAAAGAGCAGTTGCTGTAAGAGTGAGACTGAGTGCTTAGTGAATTCATTTAATTTCATTTCAAGCAGTGTTGTTTTTATTGTTGTAGCTTTAATGAGCATATCGTTCACTGAAATCAACTGTGCCCATGGATGGACTGGTAATCTTGCACACCGGGCAATAAGATAAGATAAGATAAAATAAGATAAACCTTTATTTGTCCCACAATGGGGAAATTCACATTTCTCAGCAGCAGATACAGAGGAGGGTGAAAAGGTATCCAATCATTAAAGAGATTTAAACTAGGAAAATTTTTTAAATAGTTAGAAATCAGGCGGCACGGTGGCTTAGTGGTTAGCACGTTCGCCTCTCAGCGCTAGGGATTCCCGGTTTGAATCCCCATCTGGGTGGAGTTTCCATGTTCTCCCCGTGTCCGTGTGGGTTTCCTCCGGGTTCTCCGGTTTCCTCCCACAGTCCAAAAACATGGATCAAGTTAATTGAATTCTCCAAATTGCCCCATATAGTGTGTGTGTGTGTGTGTGTGCCCAGCGATGGATTGGCGCCCTGTCCTGGGTCTATCTGCCCAGCGCCCGAAACGTTCTCCCCTGGATGGGCATGGGGAACCCCACCTACCCTACTAGAGGATAAAGCGGGAGATAATGAATAAATGAATGAATGGTTAGAAATCTATATATACAAAATAAAGATCAAATTTTCAAATTTTATTTACAGTCCTACAGGAATGCAATGAATCAAATATTGCACATGTAGTGTCTGATTAAGCAGCAGAGTTATTATATACAGATGATTGAAATGTATTGCACCATCAATGATACATTTATTGCACAGTTGTTTTTAGTTTGGTTTGGAGGGGTTACTGAGAGCAGTGCTGATTGTGCAGTCTAACTGCAGCAGGAATGAAGGACGTAACGCTTCCTGACACACTTCGGATGATGTAGCCTGTCATTGAAGGTGCTGCCCAGTGCTGCTAGAGTCTCAAACATGGGGTGGGATTCATTTTCCTGGTGGGCCGAGCATCCTTAGAAGCCAATGCTGTTGAACATTTATCTTTTTGTGTATTTTTAAAGAGAACGGACCACAATTTAAAGGGGGTGGTCCATTGGTCCACCTTCGATAAAGACAGTGGACTGAATCAATCTGGATATAGAAAGTGGCCCTACCCCCTCCCTGCGTGGTTAAACTCCCACCAGTGTTGCAAACTTAGCGACTTTGGCACTATGTTTAGCGGGTACTCAGCGGTTCTGCCGTGAGCCTCGGTCCACAACACACGCAGTGCAATATCACACCGTCAGAGCAGACCAGCTTTGCTCCACATCCACGCTGCAACTGAACTGCATCTGTGTGCAAAAAAATGCCCAGTTTGAAATGAGTGAAAATAACATCATGTGACAAATGTTAACTCATGAGTTACTAGCCCATCTAAAAGATTATCCCCTGTCTCAGATTTAAGTCTTTTTTTAAACTTACAATAGTCTGAATGTCTAAACACGATTAATTGGATGTCCTGAGCAACGTTTTTACGCACATGACAACCACAACTCTCGACGTTCGAAAGTTGTTAGGAACGTTACATTATACATATATAGAAAATAAGAGTTTATTTGTAGTTTTGACACATTTTTTACTTTTTTCTCGCCCATAAAGTTATTCCTTATTCAAATACTTAAAATTTAACTATTATTCAAATTAGGTTTTGATATCATATAACAACTTCTAGGACAGTCAATAGCTACTTTCCTTTTTTATGATGCTGTTATTATTTATTGGGCTATAACCAAAGCCAATTCTAGTCCCTTTTTTGGTTCTCTTGGTTGGTGTTATGCATGACTGAGTCAAAATAAATAAAATGTATCCTTAAAATACTAAAAAAGAATACAACAAATAGAGATATGTTTGGAATGATAATGAAATGCTTTCCTTCACGGAACACGTACATAAATTACAAGTTGCTTGTGCTTCGCTAATTATGAGGGGCAGCTCTGAGCCATCAATCCCAGGGCTGATTTTTTTTTGTCACTCATTGTCAATATTATCACTTGTATTAATTCCTCGTCTTATCTTTAAATGTTTTTTTTGTGATCCTTGTTGACAAATTTATGTAACCCCTTAGTCACATACATAATTAGAATTTAATAATTTCTTTCAAACGTGAAACATAGCTTGAAACAAGTTTCTCAGGCACTCAGGTAGCGTTTTAACTGTGCCATTAGCTGTACACTTGCGAATTATGCTTTTTTTATTTTGTCTTTTGAATGTTCATTTTCTTTGCTATATTTTTACCTCTCTGTCTCTCGCTCTTTCCGCGTCTCATCTCCCTTAAAATAAAGCTCAAACCCCAATTCTACTACAGTGCAAAAAAATCTCCTTTAGATATGTCAGCTGAATGTATTTTTACAAAAAAAAATGAAAATTTTGTTTGCAGCACTGTTATATTTTCTACATATTTTTAAAAAGTTGAATAAGATAGAAGATTTACCAGTAAAGGAAATACTTAAACCGGGCGGCACAGTAGCTTAGTGGTTAGCACGTTTGCCTCTCAGCACTAGGGATTCCCGGTTAGAAGTTTCCATGTTCTCCCCGTGTCCGCGTGGGTTTCCTCCGGGTTCTCCGGATTCCTCCCACAGTCCAAAAACATGGATCAAGTCAATTGAGTTCTCCAAATTGCCCCATATAGAGTAAGTATGTGTGCGTGTGAGTTAGTGTGTGCCCAGCGATAGATTGGCGCCCTGTCCTGAGTGTATCTGCCCAGCACCCGAAACTTTCTCCCCTGGATTGGCATGGGGAACCCCGCCACGACGCTAATATGGGATAAAGCGGAAGATAATGGATGGATGGATGGATGGATGGAACTACTTAAAACCAGGGGTGCCCACACTTTTCTGGCCCAAGATTTACTTTTCCATTGGACGGATCGTCGAGATCTACCAGGGTTAATCTTTTTTTTAGGGTTTTGTATTGAAATATGTTCACACACATCATGTTAGTATTGTCGAATCAGCATAGAAAAGACGGCTTCAGATTCCCACAGAAGTTGCTCTTTTGTTAAACACATTCCAGCAAATAGCATGGCGAAAACTTGATTTTAGTTAAACCCAAACACACAGAACACAGCACAAATCTACAACAATCAGTGTCACCCGCATTTCCCCAAACAGAACATGAACATTAATAAAAGCAAATGCATTTTGAGTTTAACACTGTAAAAAAATATTCACCCTCTCACTCTAAATGAAAGTGGTATTTTAGTTCTTTTGGAGCAAAGTCCTTCACTCATCTTTTCAGTCAAATAAAGTGCAAAAACACAAACAAACTGTATAATGTAGATGATTCGGGGCCACGGGCCGGTTTTGGGAACAGCGAGAGAGAGGGGGGGGCAGACTGTTCGCTTGCACAGCGATAGAATATTCAGATTCAGAATGAATCACATTGTGTATTAAAACGTGTGTGTGTGTGTGTGTGTGTGTGTGTGTGTGTGTGTATTCTCCAGCTGCCTCCCATTAGCTTATATTCTGGTTTTGAGTTATTTTCTTTACAATTATTATGAATTACATTTTCCGAATTTGTGATTCCGAAAATGTGCTGTAAAAGTTCAAGTTCAAGTAATTTATTTATATAGCGCTTTTTACAACAGTACATTGTCACAAAGCAGCTTTACAGAATGAAAAACCTTTAAACCCCCAAAGAGCAAACTGAAGCGACAAAAAAGCGGAGATACGTGATAAACGCTTTTTTCCCCCAAACCTCCATCGCGATCTACCCAACACCCCTGCGCGATCAACGTATTGGTCACCCCTGACTTAAAACAATTAACACACAGCTGAACCACATTACTAGTACTACCACAAGAGTCCAGTAGAAGGCGCTGAACCGGAGCAAACGAAATCTTACAGCACTACCACCAGATTCCAGTAGACGGCGCTGAACCGGATTAAAGTGATTTACCAATACCACAACTAAAGTCCAGGAGAGAACTCTGATTACACATTGTAAAGAACAACATACATCTATTATCTTCCGCTTTATCCTATATTAGGGTCGCGGGGGGGTTCTCCATGCCCATCCAGGGGAGAACGTTTTAGGCGCGGTGCAGATACACCCAGGACAGGGTGCCAATCGCTGGGCACACACTCACTCACACATACACACTTTATATGGGGCAATTTGTAGAACTCAATTGACTTGATCCATGTTTTTGGACTGTGGGAGGAAACCGGAGAACCCGGAGAAAACCCTCACGGACACGGGGAGAACATGGAAACTCCACTCAGATGGGGATTCAAACCGGAAATCCCTAGCGCTGAGAGGCGACCCACATTGTAAGTAGAAAAAACATTTTATGATGCATTATTTTATATGTGGGTTGCATTAAGTTTAACATAAAGAAACTGTGATGTTAACTGTCACAGTTAATATGTTAACATGGACAGTGGATTGAAAACGATCATCTTTTGCAAAAAGAAAAAAGCTAAAAATCACAGTAGAGTGGCTTTGTGAGCTTCAGCAGGATGTACTAGTTTTATAAATACACATTTTTTTCACATACTTCGTCTTCCAGATTGGTTCATAAATGTCTGTTTTATTTGCTTCACCAGTTCCAGATCAAAGAATCATCAGTACTACAACTACCACGTTACAACTACCACGCTTGTCGGGAATGAGGTCTCATAGCATTAGAATTCTCATGCAAGCGGTTATGCTGATTTGTATTTATGTTACTTCGATTTGGTTGGTTTCTCACTTTGTCCGTGGATAGGGGCATGCTTGGAGGCTCTTCCCTCACATTCCCTTTGTAACAGGGAAAATGGCCTTTTATTAAATTCCACAATGCGAGTCCAACTAACATGAATGCAAAGATACTGACAATTATTTGGAGGGCTATTAAAGTGCTTTTCTGTTTATCCAGATTCAGGTTATATGTAGCATGCTGGGTAATAAAGGATTTTTTAAGGGAGGCTTCCTCAGACCAGCAGGTATATTGACCAGCAATATCGGCAGTGGCATTAACAATGAGCAGGCTGTCGCTTTGAATGTAGAACATGTTAGAGCTTTTAAGTGGAATTTCATTTCTCTCCCACGTCACTTTGGCCAGGTTCGAGGCTCGCTGACAGTGCAGCCTGATTGTGGAGCCTGAAGAGAAAGAGATTTCTCTGATCGGAGGTCTCGCTGTAAGAAACATATTAAGAAATGTTAATAATGAAAATGAATCTTTTTTTGTACTTAAATTGTAATTGCTAAATTATTTCTATGCATTATCATTATATTCATACAATATAACTACAGATAATTACATGTTTAAATCATTAAACAATGAAAGATCCAAAAGTTTTCACTACAATCAGAACTAAAAATTGAACTGGCTATTTTGCACTTCTGATTAGATGCAAAAGGATATTTTGTTGCCTTGTACTCATACATATGTAATGACAAAATGACAATAAATTAGATTAATAAAGTTAATCTAATTTAATCTAAAAAAAAGTTCAGCTAATAGAACAAATTATTAAACATTATTCAAAATTATTTACTTCATATATATATATATATATATATATATATATATATATATATATATATATATATATATATATATATTTAAAACACTGAACTAAATTGACATACCAGGAGAAGGACAAAATGAAGCATTTCCATATTGCAGATCCTGAATTATTTGGCTGTATAAGGAAAAATGCATGAGTTAGTGGAATTACTTTATGGCCTGAATCTTTACTCTGATCAATGATGATATGAGAATCTATAACCAGAATAAAGATGAGTTTTTGGAAGTGTGTTTATTACCTGCGGTCATCTGGATGAATCCTGCTTATAGCACTACATTCGTCAGTGATGAGGTTCCAACCACAGTAAGGGTCTCTGGCTAGCACACAGTCCACACAGGAATTGTATTGTTCACATGCACTTAGCGGTATCTGAGCTGCTGCCACCTCCGAGCCGGCATACAACTGATTCTAAAAAATCAGACAGCATTTATAGTAATGATACTACATAGAATTTTTAAAATAAAGAATGTCTTGGTGTCACAGATATAGAAGAAGATATAGAAATTAGTGTGTTACTTTTGCATGCAACTGCTAAAGGTTAAACTAGCTATTTAATATAGAGTTTTTGAATGTTCTCTAACCTATGATTTGATATCTGAGATGTTAGTTTTTTTATTTAATGAAATAAACATATTAAAGTTTAAGTTGAGTTTATTTATAAAGCACCTTGCACAACTGCATTGTATTAATCTAGATTTACAATTTTAAATAGTCTGAATCCCCAAAATATGAGCCAAAGCAAAAGTGGCAGGTAAAAATGTCCTGGTATGATTTATTAAGGTAAATAGGTGAAATTTGGAGGGAAAATAACAATTAAATTACACTGTTTACAACTTCCATCCATCCATTATCTTCCGCTTTATCATATTAGGGTCGTGGGGGTGGGGGTTTCCCACGCCCATCGAGGGCATGTTTAAAGTTTTGTGTAGACCAAAAATGTTGTAAACCTCTAATTTCAGATTTGAGAATCTAGTTGTTTTCCCTTCTGTAAAATACTTACCTCTAAACTAAGGAACATTATGTTTGTAAGTGCCTTAAATTAAAGTAAAAAATATTGTTCTTCTCTCACTCAGAACATTTTCAGACAAGCCCAAACAACTACAGATAGAAACTTCAAACTTCAACTACAGATAGAAACTTTAAAATATTCATCATCATATTTAATTAACAATATTTAACTAACTATTACCACTTTTGTTGAAAGGCGCAGTATCTTCACTGGATCTGAGATGGCAAACAGCTGCAATTCCTCTATTATCACCATCTCTGTTGTATAGTTTACAGCCTTCAGCACTGAACCACTTTCTGTTACACACAAATACAATTTATTAATTAAATTACACAATTCATGTAAAATACAGTGACTGCCATAACGTGATGCTGTGCTAAAATTGTATGTAAGAAAAGGCAGGCAATTACACAAATGTACACCAAATAATGAATTTATAAATGTAACAAAAATAACACAAAGCCAGAATATATAAATAAGCCTAAAGGCCTATCAGGAATATAAGCTTTTCGTGCGCTGCAGGAAAACAAACGGGGAAAAAAAGCTAAAAACAATGAACCCACAATCAGGGAGAACACCATATGCTTAAATTAATTAGAGAAAACAAACCAGTATTAACACAACATTAAAAGAAAGTGAAGATGAGGTTAATTTATTGTGTGTAAGCTGCTCTGGGGGGGGGGGGGGTTAGGCAGATACATTGGATTTTGGGATGTTGGGCAGATACACCCAGGACAGGGTGTCAATCCATCACTGGGCACACACACTTACTATATACTTACACTATAAAGGGGCAATGTAGATAAGGGGGATTTAGATCAGCTAATTCACCTTGAATCTATGTTTTCGGATTGTTTTTCAGACACGAAATGTGTTGTGGTCGCTCCGTGCTCTCCTTAACGATCTGCTTTTGCTTTCATTAAAAAGTTAAGGAAATGTCTGAATTGATTGTTAAGTTAATTGTTACTTTCTTCTTTGTTAATTTCAGTTAATTAATTTCTTTTTTTTTTTTTGTTTTGTTATTTAGATTGGTTATTTATATCCTGTCCTGTCACCACGGTGTGGGAACGTTACTTTAAGTTACCCTCTGTGTTCTGTGGTTCCTCTTTGCCTGCCATCAGTTTTTATAAATAAAAAGAAACCCTTGGTTTCCTAGTGTGTTTCTCACTGCTTTGCCTTCAGCCAGAATACATTTGCAACACGTGGAAAATCCGAACCTGTGATATGAACCTGTGCATTCTGTTCTTTAAATTAAATACACCAAGAAAGTACAAATATTGACATAGCATAACATATAAGCAGTAAGACTTAGAACAACATAGTAAATGTTCTAAAAATGATGCATGCATTTGCCAGATGTTAGAATAAAGCTGATGGCAATAATATTTAAAAAAAATGTAATAAAATAATAATAATCATCATTTTTACATCACCTGTGCCAATAAACATGACCTGATGAATGTCTCCGTTTAGATCAGTAACAGTGGACACCACTATTCTCGTAAGCGCAGCTCCTTTCTTTGTTAGCAGGGGTTTTAACTGAATGGGCTTAACTGCCTGATCCAACAGAGGCTTATCTCTAATAAACTGAAGGGTTTTAATAGGCAGTTCCAAAGTTTTGAGAAACCCATTCTTCCTTGCTTCATTATTAATACACTAAAAAAACAAAAGAAAATTAAAACAAACTTTGCTTCTGCAAGGTGGAGCCATACAAATAGATGAATAATAAAGAAAAAAAAGATGTGCATTGAGTGGACAGTCATATCACCGTAACACATTGACCACCTTAAAACCTGCTGTCTGTTGGTTCTGATTAATATAGCACAGAGAAAAGAGGACTAACATATACAGAGAATCACATGGACTACGGTGCAGTCGTAGAGCTGCAAGAGGAATCTATATGGCGGAACTACAGTAGAAACATGAACAATGCATGTAGAACCTAAGAGAGATATTAAGGTGGGTAAATGTAGATAAAAAAAAATAACCTAAATATTTATCTACACTTTTAATATTTATCTAGTTCATATTAAAATATGCAGAGTGCCATTAAATGTGTTGCTGTAATTAACTTGTGGTTAAATGAGCTGTACAATGTATTACACTCACAGCTCCAGGACGAGGTATTGGTATTTCATTTGGGTCCATTATCCATTTTGTAGCCGTTGTTTCTACAGTAACTGATTTTTTAAATTTGCTTTCAGCAAATATCTTCCTAATGTCTTTTAAACTGTAGGCACACACTGTAGAATACTTGACACCATCCCTGTAAATCAAATCACAAGGTTAGAAAATTAAGATCATAAAAGGGGTGAATATTTTAATAATCACTCATTTTTAAAAATCTGGTTATAAGTTTCTGCATAAATATTACTTATTTTGTTTTCTTAGATTTTGAATAATTTCTGGCAGATTGGTCTGATTTATAAAAGTTTTTAAGATCCAGATTCAATGTAAGATTTGTTATTAAAATATTGTCATATTACATTTACATTTAGTCATTTAGCAGATTCTTTTATCCAAAGCAACTTAAAAGTATCCCAACTTCGTTGGTGTCAGAACACAGAGTTGGCCACACTGCATTCCTGGAGCAATGAGGGTTAAGGTCCTTGCCCAAGAACGCACAGTGGTAACTTCAGTGGACCTGGGATTTGAACCCACAACCTTCAGATTAATAGCCCAACACCCTAAGCACTTAGCCACCACACCCTCAAATGTATTTAGTTTTTTTAATTAAATTGACATTTTTACTTATGTTTCATAATAGTGCAACCAGGTTAACAGAGCCTACATCAGCCTAATTGTCCTGATATACCAATGAATCAAAAATAATACTATAATACTAACGTCTGAGAGGTGAAGACAGCATAGAACACACAGGTGGTCCAGCTGCCAGGACAGAAGTGAAAGACGTCCTGTATGAGCAATGGTAACTTGCTGTTAATTGAACAGTCCAGACGAGCCTTTACGAATGATGTGAACTTTTTCTGAAGTGTTTGCAGTCCCCCCTCATCCCCCTGGAAAGCAGAGGGCAGATCTGATTATTCTGTGCCACAACAACAGCAAAAAAGTAAGAGCAAAAAATAAAAGTAACCAGAAAGTACCTTACAAACTCGTGCCACACTAGACACCTCTGTCTTGCTGTAAGAGTCATACTCCACTGCTGTTTCAGTAAAGAACAGGTAAATCTTATCATCGTCTCCTTCTGGGTTATTTTCTCCCTCCGCTATGTGTATCATTCCAATAAAAGTGGGATCTTAAATAACAGATAAAATATGTATTTCAAATAATGCCAGTTTACAAGGTGAGCTTTGGTCACATTTGTCCTCTAAAAACTGTTTACATTACAAAAGCAGCCTTTCAAATACAAAGGTAAAAAATAACTCTAACTCTGTGAAAAATTATTACCACCTAGTAATGTACAAGATTGAACTTATACGCTGATCGAGAAATATGTACAATATATTTTATATTATTATGATTATATTATTTTCTTTTTTTCCTTAATTACACAATTTCCAATATAGAAATGTATAGAATATCCAATATCAATAAAGAATATGCATTACGTTATTATATGTTTATGTATAATAATTTATATAAAATAATTGCAAAAAACAGATACCCCAGGACAAAACACCAACCATTGCTGGGCAGTAAAACCCCATAATACTAAATGTATACATATAGAAACAAAATAAAGATTGATAACATATAATGATAACCAAAAAAAACAATGTTATGTTGCTCATTTAAACTATTTTGACTACATGCAAATGTTCATATCTTTTAATACAGACCATAAAACCATGTAGTTTCAGTTTGCAACGGTGCTATAATAAAGCTGCGCGTCATTGCATATTGTGTGCCCAGAAAATTCATAGATGTAGCAGAATATAGATACCCATCTGAAGAAAGATCAAGGGAAAGATCAAGGGCAAATCTTACTTAATAAGTTGTTAAAAAATGTTTAAAGTCATTGATATCTTGGTATTGTTGACACAATATCTGTATTCAGACTTCTCTGAATGCATGTATGTTGTGGTACTTACCAACAAATGCAGAAGCATATCTCTGGTAAGGATCAAACGGACAATTTCCTTTTGCACTTTCCGGTTTATTTTCTAAAGTCAGTCTGCCATTTGTATAATTCTAAAGAAACATAATTCAGATTGTACAATCACAAGTCACACAAGGTTTAAATTAGGTCATTTAGCTTTTATCCAAAGTCACTTACAGTATCTCAATTTAGTCAGAACACAGGGTTGGTTGGTTATACAGCATCCCTGGAGCAATGAGGGTTAAGGGTCTTGCTTAAGAAACCACATTGGTAACTTTAGTGGACCTTTAGTGGAGGTTTTGGATTTGAACCCACAACCTACTGATTTGTAGCCCAACACCCTAACCACTGAGATACCACTCCCATTAAATTACTTTCTATGGCTGAATTGCAAATGAAACAGGTTTTGCAAAAGTGAAAATCATAGTGCTGTGTTTATGAACTTTAGACTTACTATATAGTCACAGGTTGGATGGAATGCATGGGTCCCACACACATACATTTGGTTCTGAGACATTTTATGAATAATTCGAATATAGTTTCGACAGTCATACTAAAACAAAACAGTGGAGAAAAAACAGTCTATTAGGCCACAATGCAACATTGAGCACATTTACAAACCTCATCTCCAAAAAACTTTTGTAATTAAAAACACTATTTAAATTTCTGTTACTTGTTAATTTGGTTAATCAGACAAAAAAATTGAAAAGTTTGAAATGATGAATTATGTCTCTAATTCTTAAAAAAATGTTGAGAATGAAGCAATATTAAATTGAAAAAAACTTGTATTAGCACTGCTATATTAGGTTAGCAGTTTAACTGTTAACAGGTGAGTTCAGTAAGATTAAGTATAAGAAGCATCGATTTAAGGCTTAGTCTTGCAAACAACGATGTGTTATCGTTTCTAACTTTGTGCCTGACTTCGCGGTATGCGGTATAAGATTAATTAACCACACTTTGGCCTGTCTATTAATTATTTTTAACATAAACAACATCATCATAAATGCAATTTATAGCCCTTAAATTTGTTAGGTCAAATAATTGAGGTAATTCGCAATGAATACACCAGTGGGAGCTTTTTTCAATTTAATATTGCTCCATTCTAAACTTTTTTTTTTGAGAATAAAAGACATAATTCATTATTTCAAACTTTTCAATTTCTTTGTCTGATTAAATGAATGAACAAGTAACAGAAGTCTTTTTTTCAACGGTTTTGTATAGCTGCCTTTCAAATTGCACCTAAAAAACTTAAAAATTTTACCTCATAATTCTTTCCTTTGTTTGAACATGCAAGTTGCATTTCTTTAGTCACATTCCACGTCACCTTTAAAAGAATAGAAATTCCATGAGCAATGACCGAAGTACACAGCAACAACATACACCACTACAAAACCTGTTAAGTCTCAAAATCTTAAAAAAGTAACTGCACATTTTTCTCACCATAGACTTATTTTGGTTTAAATTAGTGAGGTTCAGGGCAAAGATGGCCCCTCGAGCACCAACAATAAGCACATCAAGATCTTCTCTCAGTAGCATGGTGGTGTAGTTGGACACACCCGGTTCACGAAACATAAATCCTCCTACACCTGAAAGCAAATGCAAAACAATGTTTACTTTCAAATTAGCAAAAAAATGTTTATTACATTTCAAATTAACAATTTAAGTATTATATTTAAGAATAAAAGCAAAGACAATTGACTTATAATAAGATGCAGAAAAATATTACTGTACCAAGATTATTAAACAATTATTAACTTTTTTGTCTGTTTAGTTTTTTAAAATTTTTATTGTATTTTTAAATAACTTTTTACGAGATTCCCTTTTATTTACAAAGATGTATATTAGATGTATAAATTAACTTTCTTATATTATCTTATTTTAAATCATATTAATGAAGTTGTTCAAAATAGGTACATCTCACTTACTATTAAGAGTAAATGTTTTCCGTGGCACATCACGTGCAGACCAGTCCTGACCAGTATTTGGTAGGATCAGACCTCCCAAAAACATCACCAAATGAAGAAACATGCTTTTTTCTTTTTTACAAGGCTGCTATTAGTTCTTCAGACATCAAATGCACAAAACTGTACTGGTGTGTCTCTGCTTCATCCGCTTTACTACAGCTACTCTCAACTGCCTTTATACAAAGATATATCGGCATGTTTACATTGTGCAATTGGTCTTTTCAAAGAAGAAACTGCATAAGGTCATCTAGAAGAAAAAGAGCAAGAAAAGTGAGAGGACGAAACTTAAAAAAGAGATAAAGTACAAGAAGCAACAGCAACGGTGATAATTCTGTTACTGCTACTGTAATGTAAATGTGGCTGTTTTTGTGTTAGAGGATGCGATGAGACTTCAAAACCACAATAAAACCCAGATTAGAGTATTTTTAGGTTATTATTTCCATTACATTAGTTAAGATTGGTATGTTTAATGTTTTTTAACTATACTAACCATTCATTCATTAATTATTCATTATCTCCCGCTTTATCCTCTATTCGCATCGCGGTGGGGTTCTTCATGCCCATCCAGGGGAGAACGTTTCGGGTGCTGGGCAGATAGACCCAGGACAGGGCGCCAATACATCGCTGGGCACACACTCACACACATACACACTCTATATGGGGCAATTTGGAGAATTAAATTGACTTGATCCATGTTTTTGGACTGTGGGAGGAAACCGGAGAACCCGGAGGAAACCCACGCGGACACGGGGAGAACATGGAAACTCCACCCAGATAGGGATTCGAACCTGGAATCCCTAGCGCTGAGAAGCGAACGTGCTAACCATTAAGCCACCGTGCCACCCTATACTAACCATACCAAAAAAAAAAAACTTTTAATGGCATCATCTAACACAAAAACAGCCACAATTATTTACAGCACTATAACAAAATTATCAGGAACAGTGTGTCTCTTGCGCTTCAATTAGACTTCTTTGAAGATTTAAAGTATTCAGGAATGCTAATCAAATGAAATTAAAATGGCTTTACACATGTCCCTGACCCTAGTAAAGGTTTAAGTGGAAGATAATGGATAGATGCAGAGCTGGACTGGTAATCTGACATAATGGGTATTTTCCTGGTGGGCCGACCATCCTCAGTCGCTGATTGCTGTTAGATATTTTTTTTCCTTCATTTTTTTCCCCTCCTAAAGACTGGCCCACAATTTAAGCAATCGGGACATAGTAAGAAAGCAGCACCAGACGGAAAAGAGCAAAAGAACATTGCACTAATGTCACACTGTGGCCTTATCTGCAAATATATATGAAAGTTGTCAAATAGTCTAAGCCATTTAACACCAATCTTAAGAACCCATATTCATTTCCCATTGCAGGAGGCTATAACAGTAGTGGGGAAGGGGGCAGAGAAAGAGGCAGGCTTTTGACAGCGAAGCCGAGGGACAGAATAAGCAGGAAAGAGTAGTAGTGTGTCAGCACGTAGTAACGTTAGGATTATACAGGGAGGAAAGGTCTATTATATAAGGATGAGCATTTTTTTAATTTGTGAATTTCCTCATTGTGGGACTAATAAAACATATAATTAATAGTGATGGGCGGCATGGAGGCTTAGTGGTTAGTACATTTGCCTCTCAACGCTAGTTATTCCCGGTTCGAATCCCCATCTGGGTGGAGTTTCCATGTTCTCCCTGTGTCTGCGTGGGTTTCCTCCGGGTTCTCCGGTTTCCTCCCACAGTCCAAAAACATGGATCAAGTCAATTGAATTCTCAAAATCGCCCCATATGGTGTGTGTCTGAGTGATTGTGTGCCCAGCGATGGATTGGCGCCCTGCCCAGCGCCCGAGACGTTCTCCTCTGGATGGGCATGGGGAACCCCACCACGACCCTAATAGAGGATAAAGCGGGAGATAATAAAATGAATGAATCAATAGTGATTACTTTCAATACTGATATTTAGTTAAAGGGGTTTTAAAAAGCAAGTGAAATAACAGATTATAAACTGCTAAATGATAAATAAAAGCTTTACAATGTAAGCATTACCAAAGAAAATGTACAAAAAATCCAAAATAATTATTATGAAAATGTATGTCCACATTAAATAAATGTAAGCTTTCTTCTGTATACTTTTATTTTGTTTAGCTCCATTCTCTAATGTTTAAAACTTCTTTATATGACAACCACAAAACAGGTTTTATTTGGGTGAATAATGATTTCCCAGCATTACTGCAATGCTGAGAAATAATTAATCACCTTTACTGGATCAGATGCAGAAGTGAAATATATTGTCTATAAAAAATAAAATTGGAATGTGAGAAAATTCTTGTAATGTGCAGCACATAGGTGCTAAATGGTTACTAGAAGTTAAGCCATTAGTGTTTTCAGAAGCTTAAACTATAGCACCACAAAGAACATTTGGAAATAGTATGTGTTCAGTGTATTTTGACAAGCTTTCAACACCAACACCAAAACATTTTAGTGTTAAGACAAAAAATTCTGACCTGAACTTATTTGCAAAATCCTAAATTATCATCTAACATTTACAGGAGCGTTCTGTAATTGGTTTGACATTTACTTTTAGTTTTATCGCTATGACAACCACAACTCTCAACATTCCAAAGTTGTTGGGAACGTTACATTTTACTCTGTAGACAATAGAAGATTTATAGAACTTAGAAAATAGAGTTTATGTAGTTTTGACACATGTTGGGTATTTTTCACTTGCTTTTTTCTCTCCCACAACATTATTTCTCTACAGCTTCAAATACATGTAAATTGACTATGATGACATAATTTAGCAACTTCTAGTGACTTTTAGGACAGCCAAGATGATTTCAATAAAAAAGGGTAAAAGAAACAAGTAAATTACACAAAGCAGACAAAAGTAGTGGAGTTAACAATACACACTAAACTTCTGATATTTAGGATATTGATCATACATTATGTTTGAAAAGGAATATATAAGGAACTATAGGGGCGGCACGGTGGCTTAGTGGTTAGCATGTTTTCCTCTCAGCCCTAGGGATTCCATGTTCTCCCCGTGTCCACGTGGGTTTCCTTCGGGTTCTCCGGTTTCCTCCCACAGTCCAAAAACATGGATCAAGTCAATTGAATTCTCCAAATTACCCCACATATTGTGTGTGTGTGTGTCTGTGTGATTGAGTGTGTGCCCAGTGCCCGAAACATTCTCCCCTGGATGGGCATGGGGACCCCCCTCCACCCCACGACCCTAGTAGAGGATAAAGCGGATAATAATAGATGGAAGTAGAACTATAGTACTCTATGTGTTCAGTAAATTTAAATTTAAATTTATTTTAATTTAAAATTAGTAATGTTCCGCAATGGTGATTTGATAAACTTCTAAAGTAATAAATAACTGCATATTTCTAAACAAATTAAATTATTATTATTTTTTAATAGGATTCTGTTATTTATTTGGTTATAAGCATCTCTGAACTCTAGCACTTTCTTCTTGGATGGTGTTATGCATGACTATAAATAAAATGTAACCTTAAGATACTGAAACTTGTACAACAATGATTAGAATTGGGTTTGGAAAATAATAAAATGCTTTTTTTCAGGGAACACATATATAAATTACTAGTTGGTTGTGCTTAGTTAATTATGAAGGGCCGCTCAGACCCAAAAATGCCGGTGCCGATTCTTTGTCCCAGTCCTGTTCTGTTCTACATTCTATATTAAATCATGCAAACCTTTTTGGTAACATACATATACATGTTCCACAGACACTACCTGTGTAAGGCTGCAGTCTAGAGTTACACAGACACAGCAGCACAGTTTACTTCCATGAATGTTAAAAAATATCTATAGCATTTGTTTTTATAATCAAAATCTTTATTTGAGAATAAAAATCTTACAAGTACAAGTACAAGATATAAGGTATTTTTAATCCTATATACTTTATATAAAATAGTACAAAAATATAATCTATAAATATAAAAAACAATAAATCAACAATAAATACAGCAGTGACAAAAATGTAAAAGTATGATAGTGGGAAAGTTTAAACAGTCATTATTCAAGCAGATAATAAGCCTGTGGAAAGTGATCAAAGAGGTCAGGTCTAACTTAATAATGGCAATGTAGAAGCAAAGGAGCAATGCTTATAGCAGCCCAAACAAGCGATGCTGGCCCAGAAGTTCTAGATCAATAAATCATCGGTAAGCCACAACTACCTCGCTTCTTGGGAATGCGGTCTCTTATCAATGCAATAATCGTGCAAGCAGCTGTGGTCATTATTATTACTGTTACTCCCATTTGATATGGTCCAGAGATGGGGACTTGCATTTAGGCCCTTCTTATTAATTAATTTTACAAGGACAATCACTATGCATTAAGTTCCACAAAATAAGTCCAAAAGACATAATAGCAAAGAAAAGGGTAAAGATTTTGAGGGTTGCTATAGTGTCCAGCAGTGCTTTCAGCTTTGACTGCTCCTCTACTGCCAGACTTAGCAGACTCAGGTTATACGTAGCATGCTGGGTACTAAAGGATTTTTGATGGTAGGATTTCTCAGACCAGCAGGTATATTGACCAGCAGTATCGGCAGTGGCATTAACAATGAGCAGACTGTCGCTTTGAATGTAGTACATGTCAGAGATTTCAAGCGCTGTTTCATTTTTCTCCCACTTCACATGGGCCAGGTTCGAGCCTGACTGACAGGGCAGCCTGATCGTGGAGCCTAAAGAGAAAGATATGTTTCTGACCGGAGAGCTCTCTGTAAAAAATATTTTTAAAAAATGTTAATAATGATAATAAATGAAAACACATGTTTTATACTTAACTTGACTTTTTACTTAACATTATTATGTAACAACAAAGTAAAAACAAGTGATAGGAGTAATAACAACAAGGTTATTGCTATATAATGACGAGGCACAATAAAAAGTACAGTAAGTTATTTCTGTTTAATAATTAATTCTTTCTATGTAATTTAAAACATTTACAATTTACTTACAAAGAAGTGTGATTGCAGATAAGTACAGCAACTACACAACCTTATTACAATGCAATTACAAATAGGTTATGTTACTGTAACAAAGTAATTAAAGAAGTGCTATGTGACTAACAAGATAAATTTTTTGAGAATTCTTTTTGTTTTCACTGAGAGTGTTTTTAACATTTCTTTGGAAATAGGAAGGAACTTGAGTGGGCAAGGCATGTATATACATAGTGATGCTTATTGATATCGGATGATGCTGCACATCTGATTTCATATTTCATAGATCATAGATGCTAAATGATTTTGTTGCCTTGTACATTTGTAATGACAATGAAGTTAAACCTTATCTAATTTAATTTAATTTAATTTAACTTAAAAGAAGTTGCGCTACTTGGACAGATTCATGAACATATATAGGAATCAATTAACTGTTCTACAAGTGTGTCAAAATATAGAAATCTGTTTACATACCATGAGGACAATATGAAGCATTTCCATCCTGCAGATCCTGAATTATTTGGCTGTATGAGGAAAAATGCAGGAGTTAGTGGAATTACTTTATGGCCTAAATCTTTACTCTGATGACACGAGAATCTATAATAAGAATGCAGATGAGTTTTTGGAAGTGTGTTCATTACCTGTGGTTATCTGGATGAATCGTGCTTATAGCACTACATTCGTCAGTGATGAGGTTCCAACCACAGTAAGGGTCTCTGGCTAACACACAGTCCACGCAGGAATTGTACTGTTCACATGCACTCAGAGGTATCTGAGCTGTTGCCAGCTCCAAGCCAGCATACAACTGATCCTAAAAAATCAGACAGCATTTATAGCAATGAGACTACATTGAATTCTTCAAATAAAGAATGTCTTGGTGTCACAGATTTACTAATATTATATTCGTGTGTTACTTTTGCATGCAACTGCTAAAGGTTAAACTAGCTGTTTAATATACAAATGTAAAGCATCATATTTTAAATGCCAGTTATATTTTCCCTTCTGTAACATGCTCACCTGAATTAACAAAAGAACATTATGTTTGAAAGTGCCTCAATTGAAAGTAAAAATAGTGTTCTTTACTGGCTCAGAACATTTTCAGATAGGCCCAAATAACAAGTACACATAGAAGCTTCAAAATATACATGTTCATATTTATCTTCACATTAAACACACTTATTACCGTTTCTGTAGTGTCGTTCAGTTCTTTCATCTCTGACTGCTCCTCTACTACCAGACTTAGCAGACTCAGGTTATACATAGCATGCTGGGTACTAAAGGATTTTTGATGGTAGGATTTCTCAGACCAGCAGGTATATTGACCAGCAGTATCGGCAGTGGCATTAACAATAAGCAGACTGTCGCTTTGTATGTAGTACATGTCAGAGATTTCAAGCGCTGTTTCATTTTTCTCCCACTTCACATGGGCCAGGTTCACGCCTGACTGACAGGGCAGCCTGATCGTGGAGCCTAAAGAGAAAGAGATTTTTCTGACCGGAAAGCTCGCTGTAAAAAATATTTTAAAAATGTTAATAATGATAATAAATGAAAGAACATTTACAATTTACTTACAAAGAAGTGTGGTTGCAAATAACTACAGTAACTAAACAACCTTATTACAATGCAATTACAAATAGGTTATGACACTGTAAGAAAGTAATTATAGAAGTGCTATGTAATTAACAAGATGAATTTTTGAAAAAATTCTATTTGTTTTTACTGAGAGTGTTTTTAACATTTCTTTGTAAATAGGAAGGAACTTGAGTGGGCAAGGCATATAAACACTATGTATATCCATATTTATATACTTTAGTTTATATATACTGTATATATTGTACATTCTGCACTTGCCACTATGCACTTTTAGTTAGATGCTAAATGATATTAAATGATGCTGCACATCTGATTTCATATTTCATAGATCATAGATGCTAAATGATTTTGTTGCCTTGTACATATGTAATGACAATGAAGTTAAACCTAATCTAATTTAATTTAATTTAATTTAATTTAATTTAATTTAATTTAATTTAATTGAAAAGAAGTTTAGCTACTAGGACATATTTATGAACATATGTAGGAATCAAATAACTGTTCTACAAGTGTGTCAAAATATAGAAATCTGTTTACATACCACGAGGACAATATGAAGCATTTCCATCCTGCAGATCCTGAATTATTTGGCTGTATGAGGAAAAATGCAGGAGTTAGTGGAATTACTTCATGGCCTAAATCTTTACTCTGATGACATGAGAATCTATAATAAGAATGCAGATGAGTTTTTGGAAGTGTGTTCATTACCTGTGGTTATCTGGATGAATCCTGCTTATAGCACTACATTCGTCAGTGATGAGGTTCCAACCACAGTAAGGGTCTCTGGCTAGCACACATTCCACACAAGAATTGTACTCTTCACATGCACTCAGAGGTATCTGAGCTGTTGCCACCTCCGAGCCGGCATACAACTGATTCTAAAAAATCAGACAGCATTTATAGCAATGAGACTACATTGAATTCTCCAAATTAAGAATGTCTTGGTGTCACAGATTTACTAATATTCATGTGTTACTTTTGCATGCAACTGCTAAAGGTTAAACTAGCTATTTAATATACAAATGTAAAGCATCATATTTTAAATGCCAGTTATATTTTCCCTTCTGTAACATGCTCACCTGAATTAACAAAAGAACATTATGTTTGAAAGTGAATTAAAAGTAAAAATAGTGTTCTTTACTGGCTCAGAACATTTTCAGATAGGCCCAAATAACAAGTACACATAGAAGCTTCAAAATATACATGTTCATATTTATCTTCACATTAAACACACTTATTACCGTTTCTGTAGTGTCGTTCAGTTCTTTCATCTCTGACTGCTCCTCTACTGCCAGACTTAGCAGACTCAGGTTATACGTAGCATGCTGGGTACTAAAGGATTTTTGATGGTAGGATTTCTCAGACCAGCAGGTATATTGACCAACAGTATCGGCAGTGGCATTAACAATGAGCAGACTGTCGCTTTGAATGTAGTACATGTCAGAGATTTTAAGCGGTGTTTCATTTTTCTCCCACTTCACATGGCCCAGGTTCACGCCTAACTGACAGGGCAGCCTAATTGTGGAGCCTAAAGAGAAAGAGATGTTTCTGACCGGAAAGCTCTCTGTAAAAAATATTTAAAAATGTTAATAATGATAATAAATGAAAGAACATTTTTTATACTTAACTTGACTTTATACTTAACATTACTATGTAACAACAAAGTAAAAACAAGTGATAGGAGTAATTACAAATATTTTGCTATATAATGACAAGGCACAATAAAAATTACAGTAAAATTATTTCTGTTTAATAATTAATTATTTCTATGTAATTTATAACATTTACAATGTACTTACAAAGAAGTGTGGTTGCAGATAACTACAGTAACTATACAACCTTATTAAAATGCAATTAAAAATAGGTTATGACACTGTAACAAAGTAATTAAAGAAGTGCTATGAAATTAACAAGATACATTTTTTCAAAAAAATTGAGTGTTTTTAAAATTTCTTTGTAAATAGGAAGGAACTTGATGGGGCAAGGCATATAAACACTATGTAAATCCATATTTACACACACACACACACACACACACACACCATAGTTTATATATACTGTATCTATTGGAAATTCTGCATTTGCTACTTTGCAATTTTGGTTAAATGCTAAATGATTTTAAATGATGCTGCACATCTGATTTCATATTTCATAGATCATAGATGCTAAACAATTTTGTTGCCTTGTACATATGTAATGACAATGAAGTTAAACCAAGATAAATTTTTGAAAAAATTCTATTTGTTTTTACTGAGAGTGTTTTTAACATTTCTTTGTAAATAGGAAGGAACTTGAGTGGGCAAGGCATATAAACACTATGCATAATCATATTTATATACTATAGTTTATATATACTGTATATATTGTACATTCTGCACTTGCCACTATGCACTTTTAGTTAGATGCTAAATGATATTAAATGATGCTGCACATCTGATTTCATATTTCATAGATCATAGATGCTAAATGATTTTGTTGCCTTGTACATATGTAATGACAATGAAGTTAAACCTAATCTAATTTAATTTAATTTAAAAGAAGTTTAGCTACTAGGACAGATTTATGAACATATGTAGGAATTAAATAACTGTTCTACAAGTGTGTCAAAATATAGAAATCTGTTTACATACCACGAGGACAATATGAAGCATTTCCATTCTGTACATCCTGAATTATTTGGCTGTATGAGGTAAAATGCAGGAGTTAGTGGAATTACTTTATGGCCTAAATCTTTACTCAGATGACACGAGAATCTATAATCAGAATGCAGATGAGTTTTTGGAAGTGTGTTCATTACCTGTGGTTATCTGGATGAATCCTGCTTATAGCACTACATTCGTCAGTGATGAGGTTCCAACCACAGTAAGGGTCTCTGGCTAGCACACAGTCCACACAGGAATTGTATTGTTCACATGCACTCAGCGGTGTCTGAGCTGTTGCCACCTCTGCCAGACTTAGCAGACCCAGGTTATACGTAGCATGCTGGGTACTAAAGGATTTTTTATGGTAGGATTTCTCAGACCAGCAGGTATATTGACCAACAGTATCGGCAGTGGCATTAACAATGAGCAGGCTGTCGCTTTGTATGTAGTACATGTCAGAGATTTCAAGCGCTGTTTCATTTTTCTCCCACTTCACGTGGGCCAGGTTCACGCCTGACTGACAGGGCAGCCTGATCGTGGAGCCTAAAGAGAAAGAGATGTTTCTGACCGGAGAGCTCTCTGTAAAAAATATTTAAAAAATGTTAATAATGATAATAAATGAATATATGAAATGAATATATATATATACACACACACACACACTATAGTTTATATATACTGTATATATTGTACATTCTGAACTTGCTACTTTGCACTTTTAGTTAGATGCTAAATGATATTAAATGATGCTGCACATCTGATTTTATATTTCATAGATCATAGATGCTAAATGATTTTGTTGCCTTGTACGTTTGTAATGAAAATGAAGTTAAACCTAATCTAATTTAATTTAATTTAATTTAATTTAATTTAATTTAAAAGAAGTTTAGCTACTAGGACAGATTTATGAACATATGTGGAATTAAATAACTGTTCTACAAGTGTGTCAAAATATAGAAATCTGTTTACATACCACGAGGACAATATGAAGCATTTCCATCCTGCAGATCCTGAATTATTTGGCTGTATGAGGTAAAATGCAGGAGTTAGTGGAATTAATTCAAGGCCTAAATCTTTACTCTGATGACATGAGAATCTATAATCAGAATGAAGAGGAGTTTTTGGAAGAGTGTTCATTACCTGTGGTTATCTGGATGAATCCTGCTTAAAGCACTGCATTCGTCAGTGATGAGGTTCCAACCACAGTAAGGGTCTCTGGCTAGCACACAGTCCACACAAGAATTGTACTGTTCACATGCACTCAGAGGTATCTGAGCTGTTGCCACCTCGGAACCGGCATACAACTGATTCTACAAAATCAGACAGCATTTATAGCAATGAGACTACATATAATTCTCCAAATAAAGAATGTCTTGGTGTCACAGATTTACTAATATTATATTAGTGTGTTACTTTTGCAAGCGACTGCTAAATGTTAAACTAGCTGTTTAATATATAAATATAAAGCATCATATTTAAAATATAAAAGCCAGTTATATTTTCCCTTCTGTAACATGCTCACCTGAATTAACAAAAGAACATTATGTTTGAAAGTGCCTCAATTGAAAGTAAAAATAGTGTTCTTTACTGGCTCAGAACATTTTCAGATAGGCCCAAATAACAAGTACACGTAGAAGCTTCAAAATATTCATGTTTATATTTATCTTCAAATTAAACACACTTATTACCTTTTTCGTTGAAAGGCGCAGTATCTTCACTGGATCTGAGATGTCAAACAGCTGCACTTCCTCTATTATCACCATCTCTCCTGCATAGTTTACAGCCTTTAGCACTGAACCACTTTCTGTTACACACAAACACAATTGAATAATTAATTTAAAGAATTATTATTAACATGGTAAATCCACCCAGATTAGGATTCAAACCTGTGCCCTTTGTTCTTAATGTGTTTAAACTAAATACAAAAAAAACAAATCAATATTGGTTTATGCATCTCATACAATTTAAGCAATAATACATAAATTGAAAAATGTTATGGAGAATTATTATGCATGAATTTGCCAGATGTTAAAATAAAGTTTCATTCATTCTTTCATTCATTATCTTCCGCTTTATCCTATATTAGAGTCGCGGTGGGGTTCCACATGCCCATCCAGGGGAGAACGTCTCGGGCGCTGGGCAGATATACCCAGGACAGGGCGCCAATCCATCGCTGGGCACACACTCACTCACACAAACACACTCTATATGGGGCAATTTGGAGAACTCAATTGACTTGATCCATGTTTTTGGACTGTGGGAGGAAACCGGAGAACCCGGAGGAAACCCACACGGACACAGGGAGAACATGGAAACTCCACCCAGATGGGGATTCGAACCAGGAATCCCTAGTGCTGAGAGGCGAACGTGCTAACCACTAAGCCACCGTGCCGCCCTAAAATAAAGTTGATAGTAATAATATTAAAAAATATATATTTTACATCACCTGTGCCAGTAAATATGACTGGATGGATGTCTCCATTTAGAGCAGTAACACCGGACACCACTATTCTTGTAAACGCAGCTCCTTTCTTCATTAGCAGGGGTTCCAACTGCATGGGTTTAACTGCCTCATCCAACAGAGGATTTTTTTTCATAAACATAAGGGTTTTCATAGGCAGATCCAAAGATTTGTAATACCCTTTCTTCCTTGCTTCATTATTAATACACTAAAGAAAAAGGAAAATAGCACAAATGAACACAAACGTTGCATCTACAAGGTGGAGCCATAAAAATAGATGAATAATAAAAAGAAAAAAGATTTGCAGTGAGTGGACTGCAAATATCAAATTTCAGTGTAACACACTAATACATCCCTATTACATCAGTGTCACCGAAGTGCTAAGAAACATGCACCACCTTAAAAAAAAACCTGCTCTCTGGTGGTTCTGATTATTATAGCACAGAGAAAAAAGGACTAACATACAGAGAATCACATTGACTACAATTCAGTTGTAGAGCTGCAAGGGAAATCTATATGTTGAAATTGATAACAAGAACAATGCATGTAGAACCTATAGCAGATATAAAGATGGGTAAATTGACCATTAAAAATAATTCTAGATTAAAAATAACCTAAAAATTTTGCTCCACTTTTTATTTTTAACAAGGCTTTACTACTTATTTATGTTAAAATATGCAGTGTGTTAAAAATATGTTTAATCTGACATTAAATTTGTTGCTGTAATTAACTTGTGGTTAAATGAGCTGTACAATGTATTAGACTCACAGCTCCAGGACGAGGTGATGGTATTTCATCTGTGCCCTTTGTCCATTTTGTAGCCGATGTTCCAATAGGATCTAATATTTTAAATCTGCTTTCAGCAAATACCTTCCTAATGTCTTCTACACTGTAGGCACACACTGTAGAATACTTGGAACCTTTCCTGTAAATCAAATCACAAGTTTAGAAAATTAAGATCATAAAGGGCGTGAATATTAAATTATATTTTTATTACTACACAAATCCAAAATAATCACTCATTCTTTTAAAAAAAAAGAATGAAAAGTTTTAAGGTTCTGCATAGTCATTTTTGATTTCTTAGATTATGTATAATTTCTGACAGATATGTCTGATTTATTAAAGTGGTTTTAAGATTCATTCATTCATTATCTCCCGCTTATCCTCTATTAGGGTCGCGGTGGGGTTCCCCATGCCCATCCAGGGGAGAACGTCTCGGGCGCTGGGCAGATACACCCAGGACAGGGCGCCAATCCATCGCTGGGCACACACTCACTCACACAGACACACTCTAAATGGGGCAATTTTGAGGATTCAATTAACTTGATCCATGTTTTTGGACTGTGGGAGGAAACCGGAGAACCCGGAGGAAACCCACGCAGACATGGGGAGAACATGGAAACTCCACCCAGATGGGGATTCGAACCGGGAATCCCCAGCGCTGAGAGGCGAACGTGCTAACCACTAAGCCACCGTGCCGGCGGTTTTTAGATTCATTTCAGGAAATAATTTGATATTCATTAAAAGATATGTTATTAAAAACATTGTCATTTTCAATTTTTTTTTTTTAACACTTTTTATTAAAATGCCACGTTCACATGTATTTAAATCCTACATAATCCTAAATGTCCTAAAATGCCATTTAAACAAAAAAAAATACTAACGTCTGAGAGGTGAAGACAGCATAGAAAACACAAGTGGTCCAGTTGCCAGGACAGAAGTGAAAGACGTCTTGAATGAGAAATAGTATATTGCTGTTATATGAACACTCTATAGGAGCCTTTACGAATGATGTGAACTTTTTCTGAAGTGTTTGCTGTCCTCCTATGTCCCCCTGAAAAGCAGAGGGAAGATCTGATTATTCGGTGCCACAACAGCAAAAAGTAAAAGCAAAAAAAAAAAAAAGTAACCAGAAAGTACCTTACAAACTCGTGCCACACGAGAAACTTCTGTCTTGCTGTAAGAGTCATACTCCAATTCTCTTTCAGTAAAGAACAGGTAAATCTTATCATCGTCTCCTTCTGGGTTATTTTCTCCCTCTGCAATGTGTATCATTCCAATAAAACTGGGAGCTAAAATCACAGATAAAATATGTATATATATATTATATTTCATATAATGCCAGTTTACAAGGTGAGTTTTTGTCAAATTTGTCCCCTAAAAACAATTTAAATGACAAAAGCAGCCTTTCAAAAAATAACTGTTAAAAAATTATAACCACCTAGTAATGTACAAGATGTTAATCATACACCGATCAAAAAATACGTACAATATATTATTATTATTGGGGCGGCACGGTGGCTTAGTGGGTAGCACGTTCGCCTCTCAGCGCTAGGGATTCCCAGTACGAATCCCAATCTGGGTGGAGTTTCCATGTTCTCCCTGTGTCCCCGTGGGTTTCCTCCGGGTTCTCCGGTTTCCTCCCACAGTCCAAAAACATGGATGAAGTCAATTGAATTCTCCAAATTGCCCAATGTAGAGTGTGTCAGTGTGAGTGAGTGTGTGTCTATCGATAGATTGGCGCTCTGTTCTGGGTGTATCTGCCCAGTGCCCGAAATGATCTCCCCTGGATGGGCATGGGGAACCCCACAGTGACCCTAGTAGAGGATAAAGCGGAAGATAATGGATAGATGGATATTATCATTATTATTATCAACATTTATTTTCCTTAAACACACAATGACAATACAGAAATACTTCATAAGGAATATGCAATATCCATTAAGAATATGTATTATATTATATATATATATATATATATATATATATATATATATATATATATATATATATATATATATATATATATATATATATATATATATATATATATATGTTTATCTATAATTATTAGTATAAAATAAAAGCAAAAAACTATTCTCACACCCAGGAATAAAAACTCATCCATCCATCCATTATCTGCTTAATCCTATTCCAGGGTTGCGGGGGGGTTCTCTAACCCCATCCATGGGAAAAAAGTTTCCTCGGCTCACCCAGGACAGTGCGCCAATCCATCGCAGGGCAGGAATAAACCCCATAATACCAAATTTACCCATAGGAACAATATAAAAAATTACAAAACATACAAAGATCACCACACAAAACAATGTTATTATATAAATGACTATGTTTATAGAAATGTTTATATATTTTAATACATACCATAAATCCATAAACTTTCAGTTTGGATACGTGGTGTAGAGTTGCGCATCAAGGCATACTGTGTGCCCAGGAAATTCGTAGATGTGGCAGAATATAGATCTCCATCTATAGAAAGAGGTCAAGGAAAATCTTACTCCACAGTGAGTTGTTAAAATGTTTAAGATCATTGATATCTTTTTCGTACGCTATTTTTAATAGTACAAGTGCTGATCAATTTGATGCAAAATCGTTGTGGTACTTACCAACAAATATAGAAGCGTATCTCTGATAAGGATCGTACGGACACTTTCCTTTTGCTTTCTCCTGTTTATTTTCTAGAGTCAGTCTGCCATCTGTATAATTCTAAAGAAACACAATATATATTGTACAATCATAAGACACACAAGGTTTACTTGCTATGACTATGAATTGCAAATGAAACCTAGGTTTTGCAAAAGTGAAAATCATAGTGCTATGTTTATGAACTTCAGACTTACCATATAGTCACAGGTTGGATCGAATGCATTGGTCCCACACACATACATTTGGTTCTTAGACATTTTATGAATAATCCGAATGTAGTTTCGACAGTCATGCTAAAACAAAAGAGTGGGGAAAAAACTGTCAATTAGGTTAATTTTGAAATGTTTTGTAATAAATGTAATAAAAATGTAGACAAAGAAATTGAAAAGTTTGAAATGATGAATTTTGCTAATAATAAACTTATATCTCTAGTTCTCAAATAATGTCGAGACAAAAGTAAAATTAAACTGAAAAAGTTACATGAGCACTGTAGTAAGTTCCACAATTTGCAGTTTAACTGTTAACAGGTAAGGTTATTAAATTTAAGTATAAATTAAGTACAAAGAAGCATAAATTTTTTACTTTTAAAATAAAAAGACAGATTACAAGATTACAGCAAGTGCTAGTGTAAGAGGTTTCTGATTTTATTCGGATTCTTAAAGCTTCATTTACATACATAAAGCCTTACAAAGAATTCACAGTGCTTTATAACACTTGTCATAAGTCTTGTTAATGCACTAAGATGTTATTGAACACACTAATAAAGTGTTATATATTATAAAGAATGTACCATAAGGCTTTGACCACAAAATAAAATAATGTATTAGAAAATGTATATTTTAAAAATCCATTAACTTATTGTAGAGAGCATTATAAAGTTTTATAAATGTCATGTTAAACAGTGAATCAGTAACACTATAATCTGGTATTCATAAATTACTGGAACTTAGTCGAGAATATAAGTTGCATTTACTTTTATAAATAGAAAACAGCATATTTTAGTTTAAATATACATTCATTCATTCATTAGCGCCCGCTTTATTCTCTCTTAGGGTCGCGGTGGGGTTCCCCATGCCTATTCAGGGGAGAGCATCTCAGGTGCTGGGCAGATGGACCCAGGACAGGGCGCCAATCCATCGCTGGGCACACACTCACTCACACAAACACACTCTATATGGGGCAATATTGAGAATTCAATTGACTTGATCCATGTTTTTGGACTGTGGGAGGAAACGGGAGAACCCGGAGGAAACCCGCGCAGACACGCGGAGAACATGGAAAGTCCACCCAGATGGGGATTCGAACAGGGAATCCCTAGCACTGAGAGGCGAATGTGCTAACCACTAAGCCACCGTGCCGCCCCAAACACACTCTATATGGGGCAATTTGGAGAACTCAATTGACTGGAACCATGCTTTTGGACTGTGGGAGGAGGAAACACACGCAGACACGGGGAGAAGATGGAAACTTCACCCAGATGGGGATTCGAACTGGGAATCCCTAGCGCCGAGAGGCAAACGTGCTAATCACTAAGCCACCGTGCCGCCTACTTTTGTATATATTGTATTTATATATATATATATAATATACACTCACGGGCCACTTTATTAGGTACACCATTCTAGTAACGGGTTGGACCCCCTTTTGCCTTCCGAACTGCGTCAATTCTTCGTGGCATAGATTCAACAAGGTGCTGAAAGCATTCCTCAGATTGTTTGGTCCATATTGACATGATGGCATCACACAGTTGCCGCAGATTTGTCGGCTGCACATCCATGATGCGAATCCCCCGTTCCATCACATCCCAAAGATGCTTTGGCAACGTTTTTCTAATCTTCTATTGTCCAATTTCGATGAGTTTGTGCAAATTGTAGCCTCAGTTTCCTGTTCTTAGCTGAAAGGAGTGGCACCCGGTGTGGTCCTCTGCTGCTGTAGCCCATCTGCCTCAAAGTTCGACGTACTGTGTGTTCAGAGATGCTCTTCTGCCTACCTTGGTTGTAACGGGTGGCTATTTGAGTCACTGTTGCCTTTCTATCAGCTCGAACCAGTCTGGCCATTCTCCTCTGACCTCTGGCATCAACAACGCATTTCCGCCCACAGAACTGCCGCTCACTGGATGTTCTTTCTTTTTCGGACCATTCTCTGTAAACCCTAGAGATGGTTGTGTGTGAAAATCCCAGTAGATCAGCAGTTTCTGAAATACTCAGACCAGCCCTTCTGGCACCAACAACCATTCCACGTTCAAAGGCACTCAAATCACCTTTCTTCCCCATACTGATGCTCAGTTTGAACTGCAGGAGATTGTCTTGACCATGTCTACATGCCTAAATGCACTGAGTTGCCGCCATGTGATTGGCTGATTAGAAATTAAGTGTTAACAAACAGTTGGACAGGTGTACCTAATAAAGTGGCCGGTGAGTGTATATTGTATATATATTCCAATAGTAAATGATTTTATCATGAGTTTTACCAGATAAACATGGAGTTGTCATTGCTTTCTGTCTACATCATAAATCTAATTAGTGTTTGTAATCATGCTTTAATCATTGTAAGCACACACTGCTCCCCAAGAAAACAATGACCACAATTTACTTATGTGTTATTTATTGGTTACTTTCAGCCTGATAATGCGTGTGACTTAAAGCACGAGTCATCTTAACCAAAATTCATTAAAATGCCAGTTGGTTTATAATTACTTGTTCTAATTGTATACAACACATTAGAGAGGTGTTCGGAATAAAGTTGCAGACTGGACGTGGGCAATAGGTACAATGTTCAACCACCACCAGGTCTCAAATGAGCACATTGTTAATTTAATTTTCACCCCTAGTAAATATGTATAGAGATGTAAAACATTTTTATGATGCTCTCTAAACCTTTGTGACCTGATGTAGATTAGGGCTACATGTTTTAACTATTATATTCAAAAGATATTTTAAAATTTGTATAGCTCACTTCAAATTGCACCGATAAAACTTGCAAATAGAACAGATCTTACCTCTTTATTCTTTCCTTTGTATAAACACAAAAACTGTTTCTCTTTAGTCACATTCCATGTAACCTTTAAAAGAATAAAAATTTCCATGAGAAATGACCGAAGTACACAGCAATAACATACACCACTACAAAGTCCTTTAAGTCTAAAAATCTTTAAAAAAAATAAATAAATAAATACATTTTAAAAAATCAATAAATAAAAAAGGAAATGCACATTTCTCTTACCATAGATTTCTTTTGAGTTATGTTGGTGAGGTTCAGGGCAAAGATGGCCCCTCGAGCACCGAGGATGAGCACATCAAGATCTTCTCTCAGAAGCATGGTGGTGTAGTTGGACACACCCGGCTCACGAAACATAAATCCTCCTCTACCTAAAAGCAAAATCAAAACAATGTTTAAATTAAAATATAAACAAACAGCTGAAAATGTGCCCATTTCAAATAAACAATTACATTTAAGAATAAAAGCAAAGGATTAGGAACTTTTTTTTGTCTGTCTCAGTTAATTGTTTATTTTAACTGACAGAATAAGAAGTTCATTCATTCATTCATTATCTTCCGCTTTATCCTCTATTAGGGTCGCGGTGGGGTTCCCCATGCCCATCCAGGGGAGAATGTTTCGGTCGCTGGGCAGATACACCAAGGACAGGGCGCCAATCTATCGCTGGGCACACACTCGCACAAACACACTCTATATGGGGCAATTTTGAGAATTCAATTGACTTGATCCATGTTTTTGGACTGTGGGAGGAAACCGGAGAACCCGGGGGAAACCCACGCGGACACAAGGAGAACATGGAAACTCCACCCAGATGGGGATTCGAACCAGGAATCCCTAGCGCTGAGAGGTGAACGAGCAAACCACTAAGCCACAGTGCCACCATATATATATACATATATATATATATATATATATATATATATATATATATATATATATATATATATATNCTAAGTGACTAACTGAACACCTTATTTTATTTTTTCTTTTTTTTTATTGCTATGACAACCACAACTCTCAACGTACCAAAGTTGTTGCAGGAAGAGTGGCAGGGGAAGGGGCAGATAGAGGGGCAGGGGGAGGGGCAGGCAGGGGGACAGGTGGGCAGGGAGAAAAGCAGGGAGCGGGCAAGGGAGGAAGATGGCAGATTTTGACAGGGTATCTGAGGGACAGAGTAAGCAGGAAAGTGTAATACACACTGTGACAGCAGGTAGTAATGTTAGGATAATACAGAGAGGTAATGTTAGTGCTATTAAATGGGAATGATGAGCAATGGTGAATAATTAGTTTCATTAGTTTTAAAAAACATGCAAATAATTTAAATATCAGATTTAAAAACTGCTAAATAATAAATAAAAGCTTTGTGCAATGTATTACCAAATTAAATGTAAAATAGTATAAAAGTATTATTAGGTGTATGTCCACATTGAATGAGGGGGAGAGAGGGGGAAGTTCAGAAAGAGAGGCAGGCAGGGGGGCAGACAGGGGGCAGGAAGAGGAACAGGGAAAGAAGCAGGGTGGAGCAGGGAAAGGGGCAGGTAGAGGGGCAGGCTTTTGAATGGGATGCCGAGGGACAGAGTGAAGGGGAAAGTGTAGTAGCATTAAAAAGGTGTGCAAAATAAAACCCGACAGTTTGACTTAAAGTTTTAGAAATATTTAAAAATAACATCATGTAGTGTAAACTCATGCTGACCTGCAGGGGAAATGTCTACAAAGTGGTGATACAAGAAGCTTGCTTAACACCGCCTACATGTTTACACCAACATTAAATCTCAGTAAAAATTCTAACATTTCTCTTACCTGAACTTATTTGTAGAGTCTTTATCGATCGGACAAAATTAGTAGGAGCGTTCAGTAACTCAACTTGAACTAAGTTACTAACTGAACACCTTGTTTTCTTTTTGTTTTTTTTATTGTTATGGCAACCAACTTAGTGTCTATCACTATGACAACCACCACTCTCAACGTTCCAAAGTTATTGCAGGGGGAGGGGCAGGTAGAGTGGTAGGGGGAGGGGCAGGCAGAAACTCCACCCAGATGAAGATTCAAACCGGGAATCCCTAGAGGCAAACGTGCTAACCACTAAGCCACCATGCCGTCGACCTATTTTATATGTTATTTAAATTTCTCCAATATAAATAATGAATGGTCAAACAATATGAATGTAACAACAGATTGAAAAATGGATAAATACACTTATGGATGGGCAATTTTTAAAGAGGACAGAGGGGGAATAAGGGATCTGGGCTAAACCCCCTGATGTTTCAAAAACCCTAAAAACGCCCCTGAGACAGAGTAAAGGGGAAAGTGTAGTAGTATGAAACATTCATCCATTATCTCACGCTTTATCCTCTATTAGGGTCGTGGTGGGGTTTCCCATGCCCATCCAGGGGAGAACGTCTCGGGCGCTGGGCAGATACACCCAGGACAGGGCGCCAATCCATCCCTGGGCACACACTCACTTACTCCATATGGGGCAATTTGGAGAACACAATTAACTTGATCCATGTTTTTGGACTGTGGGAGGAAACCGGAGAACCCGGAGGAAACCCACGCGGACAAGGGGAGAACATGGAAACTCCACCCAGATGGGGATCCAAACCGGGAATACCTAGCGCTGAGAGGCGAACGTGCTAACCACTAAGCCACCGTGCCACCCTAGCATGAAACAGGTGTGCAAAATAAAACCCTACAGTTTGGCTTAAAATTTTAGAAATATTTTGTAAACAACATCATTTTCCACCAATTTTCGTGGTACCAGGAAAACCAGTGTTAACGAATGTTAACTCATGCTGACCTGCAGGGGAAACGTCTACAAAGGTGGTTATACAAATAAAGTTCAACACCGCCTACATAGTTACACCAACATTAAATCCCAGTAAAAAGTCTAACATTCCTCTTACCTTTGTGGAATCTTTGTGGAATCTTTTTTGGAAGATTGTGGAATCTTTAAGATCTGTTAAAACCTGAAAATATTTGTTTTGTTTTATCGCTATGACAACAACACTCAACGTTCGAAAGTGGGAGGGGTCAGTGTACACTGTAAAAACCGGACTAGATTTCGTCACGGAAAGACCAGATTGTTAACCATTTTGCTTTCAATAAAAGCTATTATGAATTATACATTTTTGTTATTATAAGTTTGTAACAGATTCACAAAAGCAAAAAGCACTCGAGGTTGTGCTTTATTGAGAAAAACTAATAAAGAGGTGTAACGCATGCGTCATTACTAATGACACCTCTTTCCCGTGATTGGTTCACAAGAATGCCGCCATTTCGTACCTTATTGCGTTATTAAGCGTGTATAACGCCAACTCCAGCCCTTGCTACTTGGTTATCTCCACCCTTATCACTGAGGTGGAGAAATTAAACTACAGCTGCACTGGACCTTGGTGCAGCTATCGGGTGACCAGTTGTTCAGCATTTTTACTGAAAGTCAGACGCCAGTTTTGAATTGCGCGTTTTATGATCTGCCGTTAGACGGCTGTGTTGTCTGTTATCGGGGAAGAGGCGGGCTGTTCGAATGTCAACCAATCGGGAACGAGGACACATGTCCGTTCTGTTTAATTGTACACTGTCGGCTGTTTTAATTTATGGATCATTGTAAAATAGTATGAAAGCTCAATGCTTACTTTGTTTTCTTACATTAGAGAAGGGTACATTTAAATAAGATATACAAGTTATATATACATATACTTCGGAGAAATACAGGAAAGTCATACCCATTTTAAAGCACATTAAAGAACTATTGTTTAATTGTACAGGTCATATATGTATATGACCTGTACAAATAAAAAGAACAGACAGTTCTTTAATATTAAAAAATTAAGGGGCAGAGTAGAGATGTTTCTTTTTTTGTTTTAAGTTATTTGGACAACCTTGATGCATTGGTGTTCCACACAAACATAGTCTCCTTCTTACGTTAGAGAAAGGTATATTTAAATAAGATATACAATTTATACATACATAGTTTGGAGAAATACAGGAAATTCATACAAATTTTAAAGGACATTAAAGAACTGTCCTGTTTAATTGTACACGTTGTGTGTGTGTATATATATATATATATATATATATATATATATATATATATATATATATATATATATATATATATATATATATATATATATATATATATATATATATATATTTTTTTTTTTTGCAGTCTGTTATGTGCTAAAGGGGCAGGGTAGAGATGTTTCTTTTTTTTCTCATGGCCAATGTGATGGAATCAAATGGAAAGACAGTCCAACAAAATATCTAATATTGTTTCACAGTGTTAGTTTGTATATGACCAAATTAAAAAGTGCACTAGTGAAAAATCCCTTTATTTCCAATAAATACCCCCAACAGTGGCTCAGAAACAATACATTTACATGCTATATACACAACAGTAGCACCATGCACATTTACAAACCAGTTGAGTAGTCTACCTGGAACACAAACACAGGCACCAAACTCACTATACACAAACACTATACAGACACTTCTGACCTGTAAGACGCAGATCTGATTCATCTTAATTGCTATCAGTCTGTTCTAACATGAGCAATACACTGAAGATCTAATTTAACCTGATGCAGCAGCAAATGAATTTAACTAATTTAAAAACATAGGTTACTTTTAGAACCCGATGGCTTTCGAACCATGGAGACGATTTTAACTGAAATTCGACTGAACCCACTAAACATTTATAGAAGTAACATCAGACCATCAGGACACGCTAATGTACAGTTTTACAGTCAGTGCTTATTTCAAATCAGAAATCCAACAGGAGGCAGTGCAGTCTCTTAGTGTAAGGGTAGTTTGATGTCATTGTTCGTTGCTGTGTGGTTATTCTGATTGGTCAAATCAGTGTGAGTCAGGTGAAAAACCAGATGGTATTTGCAATTAGGACCTATTCATGGCTCAGAATGATCCGATTTTAAGTTTCCATCTTACATCTGACTGCTCACTTCAGTTTTAGAATGATGCATGATGGAAATTAAATAAAATGTCCAATGAGCAGAGACTCTTGATACAAGGCACTGGCAGGATCAGACAACCGGGGAGGTGCTAGGCTGCTGACTGGCTGGTGGGGAAGAGGGAGTCATTCTTGGCTGGTGCGCCTTTTTTCCAGCTTTTGTTTGAGCTCCTCTGTGAAGGCTGATATGAAAAAAGAAAACAGTAAGGCATAGATATTAATGTAGTTATTTAAATTACTAAAATCATTTTGGGGCACATTAAATTAGTTGTTAAGATTCTGTAATACTGGGGATATTACAGAAATGTATAACTGCTTGCAAATATTACCTTAACATGAACATGCAAACACTAGAAATGAGACATTTATTAGTTACAATGCTAAATGCAATCAATTTCAGCAAATGGTCCTTGTCCTGTCATGAGACACTAGGAACAGCTTAATGTGTTAAGTAAATAATTCCACAATCTAAATGACTTGAAGTAATTCAATAACTTTTAAGATGCAGTGATGTCAGTTACTGTATAGAAATTTGCGGCTATTTTTAACATGCATTACAATTTTGTAGATCTGCCTTCCCCCACAATCACCTTTTTTATTCGATTGGCAATACATTGAATTTTAGGGGTCAGCAAATTAGCTAATAACCAAATAACCACTAATCATTATGAAAGTGCATTTCCCTGTTACTAGCCTCCCTAGAACCATTAAATGTTTTTGGCAATTTTGTGTTTGGCCCATCTCTTATTATTTCATGGATGAACAATTGCAGGCATGAATAATTGCACTCATGTAGAACTGGACCAGCTAAACACACTGGTTTTACATAACCATGGACATATTTTGCACCTTGCGGCTCATACCACTAGGGGGCCACCTGCACCGTTTCCTTACATTTACTTAATGTTCATTGTGTTTATGTTTTGTATTTATGATAATTCTTGTTTTGCACAAGCTATTCACACACGTGCACTGGGTTGTGTATTTGCTGTTCTGTGTAGCACCTTATTACTGGATTATGCCATTTGATTTTACTGTATACTTTACATCACTTTATATTGTTGGAATGTCAAATAAAATACTTGAATATTTAAACAAGCTGTGACATATCCATATGAAATACCTGAATGAACAAGAGTGGTACTGCTGTGAAATTTCTGGCACTAATGACGACTCCACCAAAGTACAATTTCTAGATTATGAGTATTAGTGTTCATGTATTAAGATAATGGGTTACAGACCTAGAGTGCCAACAGAGGGGGCACTGGTTGTCCGAAAACCTAAAAACAGAAGCAAAACCACTGAATGCACTGAATTGTCAGACAAATTGAAATTCTGTAAATGGTCATGAAATTAAAAAAAATATATATATTTATTTAATACACTTAATCTATATGTTCCAGATGTAAAGCTGTATGTTTTGCCAATTGACACATTTTTTTCTTAATTACTCTGATCGAAGCAATAATTATTCAAAATGTTTAATACGGTAAATAAACAAATAAAACAATTTAGCTTAAATAAATTTAACCCGTACTTAACATTTAACTTAACAAAATTCTGATTATTAGTAGACCAGTAACACCAGTAAGATAAGACGGTACATGATGAACATGTATAAAATATGCATTAAATACAGTACCTGTTAATGGTATTACACTCATTTAGTGGCTTTAATATTTTTGTTGTATTACAAGTCTATAATTAATATCTTTTACTTACCATATTGGTAACTGCTTCAGTCCATTCAAGTTGATCAATTGTGTTAGTTCAATACAGCATAAATACAACATACTCCCAATTAGACTAACATCTGAGTTTTAAACTGGGCCATTTTAAGAGTAAAAAAAATGTCTTTGAAACCAGTGCAGCTTTAGCAGAAGGTTTAAAGTCACTGCCCTGTTGGAAAGTAAACATTCATTCTAATTAGTTGGCAAAATTTAACAGGTACTTTTACTGCCATCCATATTCTTTTCTAATTAGTTTCCCATTCACTGCTAATAAAAAGTAAATTCATTGGATGATGATGCCATCACTGTACTTAACTGTGGGAATGGTTTTTTTTGGGACAACAAGTTAGATTTGCATGCTTTCCAACACAGTGACAAAATTTAATGTTAAGTCTCATTTTAATAGTAAATATCTGGTTTATATTTTATAAAAATATATTTTTATTTCATATTGACAAATTATATTGTTAAGACCATGGCATTAAATCTACATGTGAGAAAAATACTGATGTGAGGATTTACACATGTGTGAAGGGTTTATCATGTGAAGCACTCACTCTGTGTCAGCGGTGACGGTGCAAGCACCAGTCGTCTCATAGGGCTGGATGGGGAACCTGGAGGACTTAGCGATCTGTGGGATGGGCTTGGGGATTTAGATGTTGATCGTAACGTCCATCTATCTGATCCTGTTCAACACAAAAATGTTATTTTTAAAAACTTTACATTTATAAAAAATTATCCGCATAAATCTAAAGACAACTGAATTACTTGAAATGAATCTAAATGTAAAACTTAAAAAGTAGGATAATTATAAAAAATATATTATATCTATATAAAAAAAAATTATCATTTCTTTCTAATCGTATGTCGTCAAATCTTATGCAGAATATAGCACTCAGTTGGCGAGTTCCAAAAAGATCAGTACCAATATCAGTATTAAAACGACACAAACACAAAAATAGTTATAAAGTGTCTATTGTATATAATATACATAAATAGCATATAAAAATAAGTGAGCAGACAGCACAGTCATCCAAGTGTGTTGTGTAAATGTATTTCAAAAACTCCTAATGTTAAATATCAGCTTCCCAGTTGCTGGCAAATTTGTTGTAACCAACAATAGATGTTAAACTACTAAACAAAGAATATAATTATAGGGCAATTCGGTATCTCCAGTTTACCTATTGGCCTATTTTTTGAATTTGGAAGTCCAGGGAGTAAACCCACACATGTTCCGAAAAGATATGCAGACTCACCACACAAAAAACCTATGTTTGCCCCAATCTGAAATCGACAAGGTGTCATTGTGGCATTCTGCTGACATGTTTGTGAAGAAACATATAAATAGATATTATAAAAATTTATATGCTTTCTACCCTTTTTGATAGCTTTATTGATTCTCATATATCTTTTGTGTTTTTGGAAGTAGGTTTGTAATTTATAGTCGTTATATTTTATTTTTCATGTAACAGGATGGTAACATACCTTTAGAGGGAAGTGATGGTCCTCTGGGGAAAGTGCCAGTGGGAGCACAGTGGAGTGTGCGCTCTCCATTTTCATCATTGGATGAAATATAAGCTGTAGACATAATAAGGAGTTGCAGAAATTCAATGCACATGGGTTCAAAAACATTTAAATTAAAAAGCAAATAAAACAGAGAAGAAAAGCATGTGTGATTACATTCTATAGATCTCAGTTTTATTTGCTAGCATATAAAGTTTAACCTGATTTATAAAACGGGTAGTTACATTCCTTAAATCTGATTGGCTGAGCTATATGTCCAGCCATGACACTATTGACAATAATGCACACCCATGACCACTATATACATTTAGTATCAATGTGTGATAAAGAAATAATTTAAAATAATGTATTGTTTATGATCACTTGACCACTAGATGGCATTTTTTGATCTCCTAAAAAAACACACTGAGTCTGCATTCAAATATTTAAGGTTTTGTGGGGTGATTAATAATCATTAATCAGATAAGTGATCATTTATCTAAAATGTATAAAGAGCAGCATGATGAAAGAGCAGATAGTCAACATGGCGGTTGGCTCTGATTCAAATTCTTACATCGTGTTACGCTTAGTGAAAGGTGCAGTCATGGTGACAGTGCTATACTGTTACTATTACTATACCGTATCACAATGAAATATAGATGAATCAATTTTATAATGAGTACTAATATAATTAAAAATCATTGTTCATCTTTAAACAAACAACACAGTGAAACAGACAAAGAGTCACACACTGCTTGGTTTACAAATCTGCAGTTATGTTGAATTAAATGTAATGCATTAGTGGAGTAATAAAGCTTTGGTTTGTGTGTGTGTTTCATTATTTTTGTGAAGCATACTGATATTTTCTTCATATGGCTCCTCTAGTAAGAAAGGCTGAAGTGTCCCTGCTGTCTTCTCCACTAAAGCGTTGATGACATCATGGAGTGTGGGACATGGGATCTGCAGAAAGACAGGAAGTCATGCCTAATGCCCTCTAGTCACACACTGATCTCACTGTACTAGCATTTATATATATATTTTTTTTTGCACAAGAAATTCCTACATACCGGGTTTTCTACATCAATGATGTATCCTCCCTGGGGCTTCTGGGTAACCCGATAGTGTCTGAAGACTGAGCTGTTACAGCAAAAGATGACAAAATGCTTAAAAGTAGAAAGAAGTAATTTAGTAAAATTGCTTCAAAAAATTCACAGGATTCATTTCTCCCAGACACAATGATTCACCCCATTGAAGTAGTTTAAAAAGAAATTCTTCAAGGCAATCATGTTTAAGTAAATCACCCACTAAAAGAAGAAAGAAAAGAATTTAGGTGTCTGACAAATACTTAAAATAATAATTAAAATATTACAACAAACGGCGGCAGGGTGGCTTAGTAGTTAGTACGTTTGCCTCTCACACTGGGGATCTAGGTTCAAATGTTCTCGCATCTGTTTCTCCCCACAGTCCAAAAAAATGGATTATATGGATGGTAAATTGGCTGTTCTAAATTGCCCCATCTAAATTTGCCCCATAAAGTGTGTGTGTCAGAGTAAGTGTGTGTACCAAGCGATGGACTGTGTGTATCTGCCCAGCACATGGGCCGATGTTCTCCCCAGTGCGGCCGTTGTCCCTAGTATGGGATTATCCAGGATTAAGTGGAAGATAATGAGAGAACAGCTAATTTTATATGTAAAGATACTTTTAAGTATTAATGAAAGCAACCTACACAATTGAGATTTTCATTTAAATGCAAAATGGACTAAGTAATAAAACAGGAATGCTTCCCACACATTGATTTGTACACTTTGACAGTATAGGTACAAAATATGCTGATATGAGGGAAGGGCTAGGGCATAATTTTAATTATTCAGAATAAAATGAAAATCTGGCAGTCATTTTACCCATTAAGGTCTTGCCGTGTGGTCACAGCAAGTGATGTACCGTCTCTGCCTGGTCTCAGCAGCATATTACCACAATCAGGGTGACGTTCTAACAAGACCTCAGCCTCTGTACGAGAGACAGGCCTGAAACAACTGTTTAATAAAAATAAATAAATAAAAAACACACATTAACTGTTTTTGTAGTATTTTGCTTCTATATTCCACACAGAACGCCGGAACTCCTTAATTATTTATATTTTACAAAAATCAGTCAATTTGGCAGGGGTGTCTAAACCTTTGCCTTTTTATTTAATAATGCTGTAATATGCTTTAATCTCTTTAGTCAAAAAATAATATGGCAGTTTTAATATCTAAATAAATACTGCATTATATGTCAACACAAATTTGTTAAAAAACAGGTTGGTCAGAAATATATGAAAGTGCAAAAGCACAAAGAATGATCAAAAATTAATTATTCAGGTTTCTTAATCCATAAAATGCCCACTACCCTGTACATTTTATGGTGTCCAAGAGGCTTCAGGACGAGGGCTGAGAAATACTGAATCAGCTGGTTTTACCGTTTCATATATATATATAAAATTGTCATGTTTTCTTTTTTACATTCATACATACATATGCATGTGTTGTTTTGTTTACAAAAAAGAAAATAAGGAAATGCTCACGCAGGGATCTCTCCAACTAGAGGAAGTGAGAGAGGGGAGGATGGAGCTCTGGAGAGTGATCGGGCTCTTCGTCTCTGTCTCTCTTTTTCCACCACCTCTTTTAACATGTGCAGCTGCCCGGGCAGCAGGGTCAGAGATGTAGGCACAGCAAGCTAAGGATAACACAATAAACATTTACTAATATGATACACATACTTACTAAAATCCACATGAGAAAAAAAAAATTAGAATGTAGAAAAAAAATATTGGTGAAACGGTCGGTTTAGGGAATAGTAGGTCTATGCAGGCTAATCTTTTGTATTTTGTAAATTGTGTCCACATGAATGATTGTACATATCTATTATAGCAGCTTTTTGATTCTCTTGAAATGAACAGTTTTGTATTAGTAGAGTTGATTTTAAATAAATTAATGTTGTGATTTTTTTAGTACTGTAATCAGCAGCTTCTTTGTAGCCAAGGAAACTGCTGATGATGAAATAGCTTGATCTGGATAAACCCCCCCCCCCTTTTTTTTTTTTTTTTTTTTTTACAAAATTGTAATTATGTTGAAAGTCTAATGAAACCATTTAATTAAGTGATTGAATAAATATTCACTGGCACAATCATGTGGAAAGACTTAAAGTTGACTTTATGCACAACCCCAAAGACTTAACATCCTAATATAAATTACTATTTTATAATTTATTACTATGAATCATTTTCAGACAGACATAAAACACATGGCAAAATGACAGAAAAAGAAAAATAGCTACAATGGACATGTTTTTAAATTAAAAATCAAATACACGCTGCTGCAGAAGTGTGATGGCTGGTGTATGGTTAACCAAAGCAGGATGGATCCTGATATCTACAAATGCATCTGAAAGGCTCAGATTAACTGCCTTGGCAATCGCGCTATCATTCTTTGTGGAAACACAATGACCCAAATATACAGCTAAAGCACCACTGGAATTTTAACAGCAACAAAAAGTGCAGTGTTCTTAAGTCCATCGGCTGACCTAAATCCTACTAAGCATACTTTGCAATCCAGAAAACAGGAAATTCATTTGCTATAGCAAAAGAATGCTGAAAATTTAAATAATGCTTAAAAATTAAAAAGTTATATTACTGTTAAATTCAGTGTAGTAATGTTTATGTTCAGAAACATGCAGCGGATGTGTATACAAGAGACAGATATCCATACTGCATTTTAATCTGCTTAATGGCAGATGGTTTAATCAAAGCAGACTGGAATTTATACCAAATAGATAATTTTAACTTCACACTTATTTGTATTACTTTATACCAGTTTAAAATCTGGGACATTAAATAACTATATATTTGTTTAAATAAAGATGAATTTTTTTTTAAACTTGTTTTTTAAATTGCAATTACAATTGTATTTAAAGTAGCACATAGAAGCCTGTTTGCCTTAATTTTTATTTTTTATTATTATTTTTAATTTTGACATTAATTATGGTTAATTAATAATTGGTTACATACTTACATTTACAATAATGCACAACCTTGAGTGCCTTATTGCTTTTTTAAAAATTGTTCCAAACACACCATAATTAAAAAAAAGATTCGATTCATAAATGCATTTAATGAAAGCAAAACGTAAAAAACTGGTCTTCCATGATGTAATTTAGTCCGGTTTTCACAGATGACACTGATCGCTGAGTAACAGGATCCCGGTTTCTCTAACAATTAGATATTGACATCTAGTGGCCATATTACAGAACATGAATTATAAAAAAACAGCCCCAACAGACTAAGTGCTTATCGGGAATCGGCTAGCTGTTTATATATTAATCTGTATTTTATTATTTTATGATTTATTTTTTATTTATGTGATGCGGTCAGAGGTGTGCATTATTGTCACAAATGTCACAGCTGGATAAAAGGCTCATCAAATCAGATTTAAGGACCGGAACTACACGGTTTATAATGCACAATAGACTGGTAAGAAGTGAATTTGATTAAAGATATTCTACAATGGAATTCATTTAAAAAACATCACTTAATTAATTAATTACACTTACATCTACTACAGTGTAGAGGAATCCTTTCCACAACTCACGCGCCTCCAGATTAGGAGCCTGGACAGAGAAATGTACAGTAATCAAATCAAGATAAGTTTTAACAGAGAGTTTTACTGGAAACTAAACAATAATTTATAAAAATGTAAACTGTAACCAATTATAAGGTCAGAGCTATTCCTACAATACAATATGGATTTGTATAAAATTAGGCGCACAATTCGGTGCTAAGGACACATAATTCAGTCCATCAGTCCATGTTCCCCTTAGCAGTGCAAAAACTGATCCATCAACCTCATAGTTTGCAGTACAGAAAACAATCAACAGTAAATCAACAATGCTTAATTAGTAAAACAAAAACATTGTCAGATGAACATGTTAAAAAAGGGATAATTACAAACTGACTAAAATGGAAGATGTGAAATGGTTTCTGGACACTGAACTACAGCAGTGTCTAATTCTTTCATTATCTACATCAGAAACAATTAAATATTATTGAGTACACATTACAGTCTCCAGATCTAAACATCATTATGAGACTTAATGTCTTGAGTCTTAATGAAAAAAATGTTAACAACAAAAGTTCCTCTTGGATTAATCTAAGCAATGATTTTCTATAACGCACTATGATTTTAGTGACATTAGACAGCTAGCGCACATTAGTGCTAAGCAGTGCATTAATTCTGGTTTGTGCTGGTTCACAAAACTAGTTCCAGTACTTCCATCCATTATCTTCCTCTTTGTTCTCTACTAGGGTCGCGGTGGGGCTCCCCATGCCCATCCAGGGGAGAACATGTTGGGCGCTGGGCAGATACACCCAGGATAGGGCGCCAATCTATCGCTGGGCACTCTCACTCACTCAAACATACTCTATATGGAGCAATTTAGACAATTCAATTGACCTTGATCCATGTTTTTTGGACTGTGGGAGGTAAACCAGAGAACCCGGAGGAAACCCACGCAGACACGGGGAGAACATGAAAACTCCACCCAAATTGGGATTCGAACCAGGAATCCCTAGTGCTGAGAGGCGAACGTGCTAACCACTAAGCCACCATGCCACCCACAGTTCCAGTACTTAACTCCTAATATTATTATAATATGAACTAGGTACTTTTTAAGCCTTTTGTTAGCTTTACAAGGGATTTCAGGTGAGATGTTTTGCTTGAAGACAGCATGGTGGCAGCTTTCTGTGTGTAGTCTGCATGTCCACCTCATGCCTGTGTGGGTGTTCTCCGTGGTCTCCAATTTTCTCCCACATCCAAACACATGGATAATTGGACATGCTTAATTGTCTTAGCTATCGGGGTGGACATATTATTGAACCCGTAGTGCTTGCCCCAGGCCATGGTAAATAGAAGGGCTGGATAAAAAAGAAGCATTTTAGGGGAAAACTTTGCCAAGTCAAATATGCAGTTCTTTGACTGTGGCGACACCTAAATGGAACAGCCAACAGAGAGGAAAAAAAGGGGCTTTGGATCGGCTTACTGCAGAGGTATGCAAACTTTGATACTTTGTCAGAGGTATGCAAACACTTAATCTCAAAAAATATATTGTAATATAAAAAAACAACATTAATAAACCTAATAAAAATATGCATAGATAAAAAAAATTTAATAAATTTTTTTTTTCTGACCTCTCACCTCCCACTACCCCTATGCAATTCCACCACATACCACTAGATTGCTGCATCTCACAGTTTGAAGATTCCTGGCTTGAAACATCCTTCATACTTGCACAATAACAGTGCTGTAACCAGTATTATGAAACAAAATATTGCGGTTTGCAACAGAGAACAATACGAATCCTGAACATGAAAGGTTTTTTAATTATTGTAAACTATGAAAATCCACAAGAGTATTTGATATGACTGTAACTGATCTGTTTTTCAAAGCTCAGGAGCGCACAGTGGGAGTGGGTTGCAGTGATTAAATCATAGTTTTCAGAGTATCAGGTGCAGCTCCGACTTTAGTGAATAACAAATCCTGAGCTGGTGTTAAGAATCAGATTCAACATAAACTGGGTTCTGTTTTAGTTGCAGCTGTGATCAAAATAACAAAAATAATTGGTCAGTGCTTATCTTTACTACCTTTTTTCACATAAAAACTATGAAAAACAAAAGTATCATGTTTAGGTGTTTTTCAGAATTGAGATTTCACATATGCAGCACACTGCACATGCTCACACATGTATTACTGAGCACTAATATGGTATCATTTTTTTAATTGCATCTTTTTAGCCACATTTATGTCCAATGATTAAACTACCTTAAAGAAATACTCAAATTCAGATATAACAATTTATTCACAAATTTTAATTCCAGATTTTATTAGGCATGATATATCCCTCAGTGGGCCTAAATGTATCCCTAAATGTACCATTTCTCTTTCCTTTAAGCAACAAACTGCTGTAGAAATTATCTAATAACTGTTTGAACTGGTAAGTTCAGTAAAGTAATATAAAATTCTAAATTCTTTCTATACTAAATTAAAATGCTCAATATAAACCAGAATGTCATCGAATGTATGATTTTAAAAATACTGTTTTAAATAAATGTGCAAACTCCATTCAAACATCCTCCAAAAGAGTATAAGCTAACTAACAATTTGAGTAGAGTGTCAAAGCTCCTAGGTGTGTAATGAATAGGTGTCCTTATTGTTTGGACAATACGGCTTGTCATACAATAAAAATAAGAAATCTGATTAATACAGCCAATGTTCAAATCAGTGACCATGTATTCGGGCAAAATATATTTACTGGCATTTTATTTTAGCATCCATTGCATCCTTAATATTGTAAAAATTTGTTAATTGACAAAATCCTAAATGTATAATTAAGCACTGTGGCACTAAAAAAACCCACAACAGTTATACCCATTCCATACAATTAAAACTAAACAAGTCAGGTAGCATTTCTCATACATTTTGTTGTATTTATTCCTTATCAACAGGTTTCATGTAATTTAATGCTGGTTAAATCCTAGTCCAATGTAGCCATGTGGATGTTGAGCAAATTATATTCTTTCCAAAATAAACATCTGTGAAATTCAAGTTTATTTGTAAATCAGACTCACAGTGAGTTTAATCTCTCCATCCTTCATGCGCAGGTTCATTCTGGCTGCCTCCAGATTCCTGTCTCGACTGCAGTCATCAATCAGTGAAACGAAGCCACTTAGGTCCAGCTTCTCAACGTACTGCGGGAGAAAGAGCATCACACAGCATCAGAAGCTTTAGTGGCCATAAACAGCTAAATGTAGCACACTCAACTGTAATGTTTAAATGTTTAATGTTTTAGCTAAAATAATAATAATAATAATAATAATAATAATAATNTTCTGGCTGCCTCCAGATTCCTGTCTCGACTGCAGTCATCAATCAGTGAAACGAAGCCACTTAGGTCCAGCTTCTCAACGTACTGCGGGAGAAAGAGCATCACACAGCATCAGAAGCTTTAGTGGCCATAAACAGCTAAATGTAGCACACTCAACTGTAATGTTTAAATGTTTAATGTTTTAGCTAAAATAATAATAATAATAATAATAATAATAATAATAATAATAATAATAATGTAAATCGTGCGGCACGGTGGCTTAGTGGTTAGCACGTTCGCCTCTCAGCGCTAGGGATTCCTGGTTCAAATCCCCATCTGGGTGGAGTTTCCATGTTCTCCCCGTGTCTGCGTGGGTTTCCTCCGGGTTCTCCGGTTTCCTCCCGGAAACCGGTTCTTCGGTTTCCTCCCCAAAATTGCCCCATATAGAGTGTGTCTGTGTGAGTGAGTGTGTGCCCAGCGATGGATTGGCGCCCTGTCCTGGGTCTATCTGCCCAGTGCCCGAGACGTTCTCCCCTGGATGGGCATGGGGAACCCCACCGCGACCCTGATAGAGGATAAGCGGGAGATAATGAATGAATGAATGAATAATGTAAATCAAATAAGAGTATTATGTAATCTAATCTCATTTAAACTTTAAAATACACAACAATTATCTTCTTGGCAATACGTAGAACTTTCAAACCTGCAGACGCCAATTCTGCCTTAAAGCTTACCTCAGATAAACCAGGATTTCGTTTTCTAGACTACAGTAATGAATTAAACAATCCACATTTCATGTTCGCATATATGATGTAGAGCAGTACTTACATGAGCGTCCTTTGCATTGTTGAAAAAATATAATGTGTTGCCACATAAGCAAGTCCAAAGGCGCCGTGACACCTGTAAAAAAAATAAATAAAAAAATAAATAAATTAAAAAATTTAAAAAAAAAGAGTGTCCACATAGTTCATCGAACATAGCAAATTTCAAAACTAGCATTAAAATGAGAACTTTTAAAATTTTATTTACACCAATAAAATGAAGTAAGATAACACCACAAGACAAAAATTATTTTTAAATATAACGTTTTACGTTAGGTAATTCTGCAGATGATTTTATCCAAATTGTGTTACAAGTATTGCACTGTCAGTGTACCCTTTACAGCTTTCAGGGTAAAGGTTTTTGCTCAAGGAACGTAAGACCCCAACAGCGTAACCCCTCATCCACCAACATCACAAAATTCTTTTTGAGGACACCATGTCATAGCTTGTCAATTATCAGAATTATATTGATATTTCATAACCACCATTAACACAATATTGTAACAGTCACTTGGATGGATGTATAAGGTTTAATATTTGACCTGTACAATGCAAAACACTAAAAACCCTGCAGACACAAGAGCTTCTATGAGATTTGGAGTTTGGCTCTGACAATATATGTTATTATGTTGTTAATATATGAAGTCAAGCACTATTATTTGATAACATGCGAACACCAGCAGTGTTTCAAATCATCCCAGTTATGAATAAGGGTGATAGAAGGGCTCTAATTAAATTAGTGGAGTTTCTTTGAAAACACAAAATGTCTAATAATCAGCCTTTGTGCACAGAAGTAAAGACATGCAAGAAATAGAAATGGGACTTTCCCCAAGATGACACACCAAAGTTTGGATCATTTAACTCTTGTGGTGATTTTCAAAGTAAGATCTGTGACCCTAATCTATTTTATTAGTTCCACTTACTGTATAGATGCACTTTGTAGCTCTACAATTACAGACTGCAATCCATCTGTTCCTTTGCATACTAAATTAGTCCCCAGCACTCTGTTCTCTAATGGTTAGGACCCCCAGAGAGTAGGTGTTATTAGGATGGTGGATGATTCTCGTAACGTAATGGTAATGTGTGTTGTGCTGGTACCAGCAGATCACAGAACACTGCTGCTGGAGTTTTAAAGACTTCAGTGTTACTATTAAGATTGGTGTTACTTTGCATTAGTCAAATTGACTTCTCCGAGTTCCAGTTGTATTCCAGGTTCCAGTTGTGTAGTTGTGCTGAATAGTAAACCTTAATTAATATTAAACAATTGCTTTTACTGCATTTAAACTTAGCAAGTGTTAAAATTTAAAAGAATAAAATAAACGTAATTACTATATTTACAGTAAATATAATATATTTTAATTAAAATAATTGACCGAACTAAAATTTTTTATTTAACAAATGTGGAAGTTATAAATATAGACGCCTAATTAGACTTGAATTTTTTGAAAATTAAAGACGCTTTATTGTTGCAGTTTTGCAAGTGAAATTTTTGCCAATTTTGCTGCGTATTAGAATAAACTCTTCATTATACACCGTATATTTTGATCTGGAGTCAGATCTGGACTGCAAGCAAACCAGTCAAGCATTCGCACTTTATGTCTAAGAAGCCACTCTGTTGTAATCCATGTAAAATAAAGCCTGGCATTGTTCTGCCGAAATAAGCTAGTGGTGCATGACAGGAAGATAAGGTCTCTCCATAACATCAATATAAGCCTTTAATAGTAATAATTAATAGTACCATCACATACATGATACTCCATACAGATGTGTTTTGGACTTTCCGTTGGTCGGGATGCTTTTACATTTTTGGGATGTAAAATATAATGTCTAATCTTTCCTAATTATGCTTAAATGTGAATGCATTAGACCACAGAACACATTTCCACTGTGTCATATTAGTAATGTATAACTACAAAAGTATTAGAGCTGTATGGTAGGCTTTATTCTTTCTATCTTACAGTGTGTCTTTATTGAGTGTGGGTGGGTGTGTGTGTGTTTGACTGGTCTGCCTGCAGTCCAGTTCTGTCTCTTTTTGAAATGTATGCATGAAGAGAATACAATTTTTTGAACAGATCAGACCCTAAACAGTAATAGCTAAGAAAGTCTTGCCATTTCTTCATTCCCTTAGATGATTATTCTGATTAGAAAAGACATACTGATAAACATATTTACACCTAGAGACATTTAGCATCACCAGTTCACCAACTATGTTTTTGTACTGTTGAAAAACTCCAAAGCAAATTCATGCGGATATAACCAGAACATGTAGTATGAAAATGAAAGAACCAAACCAGTGAATCTTTTTACTGTGCCGCCCTCAGTACAAACAACATGAAGAAACTATTCTACAATGCCATGGAATTAGAACGCTGTCTGTATTTATTAGCATCTTCATTACCATCATAATTCATCATCTTCCAAACTCCTTATGCAGACACGCACAGACAGACACACACACACATCTCTCATTTATGCACAGATTACAGACCCACTCTTTCACTTTCTCCTAATTCTCTCCAGCATGTCTTGCTAAATCCATACTTTGGGGGGATGCTTTGATCCCTGAGGGCACTGATTCACAGCTGTCCCAAAACGAATGGAGCCTCCCCCACCACACACACACCCCCTTTAACCCACCACTAAACATACACCATCCTATAACCCTGGCACCTGAACCCCAATTGCTCCCCTGGAATATTCATTTTATAGGCAGCTAGTTTTCTTTGTCCTGGCAGTTTCTGAACTGCATTTTGCTTATGAGCCAGATGATGCCTTAATCGTAACACTTAGTCATAAATCATGTCGCTCTATCTTACAAACACACACTCTCACACACAAGGCATATATAAATGAGGTCATACTCAATCTGACATCCGCTTATCACTAATAAAAATTAATTCTTAGTCTTGTGTCACTTTTTGCACACAGAAGTGTGTTTGTGTGACAGACACCTTCAATAAATAGTTTATAGAGAAAGAAATTTAAAGTTCATTTGTGCATTTGATTAAAACAGTGTGAAGCTGTTTAATTCTGTGTATACACATTTTATGTACTAAAATATTTCTAAATAACATTTGAAGCAGCATCACCCACGTGGCTAAGTGTATTTAACCAACGCTGAAGCAAATACTAACAAATCACATGCATGCCCACTAACCCAATTTTAAATTGGAGCTGTGGTTTAGAACACAGCCGACGTCTTCCAGTAAGACAAGTGACGAAGGACATCGACGTATAATTTATTTAGAGTATTTAAGTCATTGTTAAGCATTATATTCCACCAAACGTTCCGAAATCGTACTATTTAAACGCAACGTCCCAGCTGTCACCTCGCGTCTGCCTCGCCCCTGCACACAATACACAGAGACATGTGCAGCTGGAAGCGAGCGGGTGGGTGGGTGACTACACCATTTAAATTTTTCAAATGACACGACGAGAACAACCGGCTTACCTTCTCCTTAGCCCCGCGTTTCTCCAAATAGCCCTCGTAGTAGCACGCTGGTAGCTGAGTTCGGCTGGCCCCGGTACGCTGTTTCACCGGTGCAGCCGCCATGGCCGTAGCCAGCTCTGGATGAAGTGGACTGGCAGCGGGAGACACAAAGCGCAGCGATGCGCATGGAACGCCACAAGGGCCAAAACACTGTCTGGAAGACGAGCTGTGTCAAAATATATAAAAAAAAAAACAACAACCCAGTATTCTCATCAAGAGGAGGAGGAGCTTAACCTACATTTACATTTAATCATTTAGCAGACACTTTTATCCAAAGCAACTTACAAATGATGAGAACATCACAAGTCGGTAGTTATGAAGAAAACCAGCTACACTGTAGAATTATCAAACCTGATTGTTAGATGATGCTGCCCACCCCCCCCCCTTTTTTTTCTTCCAGTAGCTACTTTTTCAGTAGCTACTTAAAAATGCCAAGTGACTCTGCCTTACGGACAGAGTTGGGAAGATCGTTCCACCATTCTGCAGTGGTGAATTAGCTCCTCGGTGAGGTGGAATCACCAGGCGACAATCATCACTGGAGCCAAGTGAACGAGCCAGGTTGTATTTTGATAAGATAGAGTTAAGGTAAGAGGGGGAAGATCAAGAAATGGTCCTGTAGGCCAGGGTCAGTGACTTGTACTGAATGCAAGCAGCTACAGGGAGGCAATGGAGAGAAATGAGTAGTACTCCTGTAAACTAGTAACAATTCATAAGGGTGGATAAATTCAATCACCAGGTTCGTAAACTACACCAGTAATTGATGTGGTGGTTAAGTGATATAAAATGTTGAATGAGGGTAAATTATTTGAACCCCAAATATAATTTACCCAGCTAATTCTGGATTTGCTAGAGGTTTGATAATTCTACAGTACAGCTGTTCTTTCTGTAAATACTGACTTGTGTTGTTCTGTCATTTGTAACAAGCTTTGGATAAAAGCATCTGCTAAATGACTAAATGTAATGTAAATGTAAATCTAGTTTAAAGTGTTACATTTGAGGCCATAATAATGAATTAGTTCAGAATTATTTTATACATATATTATACATATTTGGGGGTCTGCATTTCATTTCAATCTTCACCCACAATCTAAAGTCATGACATTTAAATAGCCTGTACACGTTATCTGTTTATCATAGGAAAATCATAATATTTATGAGCAAATTTATCTTTAAAGGCAATTTAAATGTCTTGCTTTGTATTGTGGTTGGAAACAGAAAAGAAATGCAGACCAGCAATATGGAGAAAAAAAACATATTTAAACTAACTACTAATTGATGTGATTGTTAAGTGATATAAAATTATTTTATATATAGAATGTATGCATTTATTTAGTTTCCACCTACAAGCTAACATTTACATTACCTTTAAACATAAATTTGTGCATACATGTTTTTTGTTTCTCTAGGATAAACAGGTGACCTGTCCATATTAATTAGTAATTTTTCACCGACTAAGCACAGAGTTAATTAAGAAAGAGTAAGCTAATGAATGTAAAATGTTACTATAAAAAAGCAAATTATAAAAGCAAAACTGCCTTACAGTACATAAACATAACTGATACCAGTAGTTTTCTTTTTATTTAATATGAATATATTTTTTAAGTCCAAATGGTTAAATTAAAGGTTAACGGAAAATTATAAATAGACATATAGTTAAGTCCAAAACTGTATAACAAAAACCTGATACAAGTACAACCCCACAAGACAAGCTGATGAAGTCAGATTAAAATTTATATTCCAAAGTTATCATTACTATATTACTTTACTTTCAGGTATCCTGCATAGAAGTAAATCATAGCAATAAATGTATGTGTAATATCACATATATATATTTGTTTAATACTTGATGTAATTTCTGCTGCACACACAGAAATGCACAGTAGTGTAAAACTGGTTTGAAAACACTTGCTCAAATGTGTTCATTACTCACCAGTTAAGCAGAAATGACAAAAGCACTTTTGCTTTGCCACAAATGTTGAAAGCCACGAGGATTCACCACAACGCCCAGCACTATAAACTACTTACAAACAATCGACACCCAATTTCATTAGGCTGATTAAAAGCCCTTTAATGTAAAATTCCCTCTGTAAAAAAGTGGGACAGGATCAATTACAAAAAAGATACAACAGAAAAAGAGGGGGAAAAATGTTATGCCAAACATCACTCGTCAATTTCCACCTTAAATCAAGAAGTAAGAAAAAAAAAAAAAAATAATAATAATAATAATCTACAAATAGGTGTCCATTTTTTGCATGGTTTAATGTACCAAACAATTGTCAATACAAACATTTCAAAATGTGTGTACAAATCTATATTTGTTCACCGAGGTACATTTATCAAAAAACTGTTGTATTGTACATTTACTAAAATATGTTTTATTTAATTACCCCACAGAGACTAAAATATTAGGGCATATTGTCCGATTCCTCCCCGAGTTCAGATAATAGCTGAATGAAGGTAATTTGGCTAATTTTGGTGTAAAATTAAGTCAAATATATGCTTATAAATATGTGAGAACAATTTGGGACATTCTGGTCTAGAATGACTGCAACTTTGCACATAACAAAGGCCATAAAACCTGGCTGATATAATAAAATGTTGTGCAGGTTTCCCAACACATCGCTCTATATAGTATATTTCCCTTATTGACTGACACATGAAAATTAACAAAAATAAAACAAGACGTCCGAACGCAGATAAAACTGCTTATTTATTAAAATACATTGCTGAATAGGAGCCAGTCCTTCAGCAGCTCACTCACACACACACAGTCGGTCTTAGTCAAACAGAGACAATACTAGAGAACAGAGGCTTAAAGATAAATGATTTTTGCTAAATGGTGATATGACACTGCCAATATCCTAGAATCCTCACTATTGCCTCTATGTCAACTGATGGCAGACTTCTCGAATATTTATAGCACTTTTTTGTTTAACCCATTAAAAAAAAACATGAAAAATCACTGGGTTGTACAGTATATTTTAAGCAAAACAAAAGCAAAGTATATTTGAAGCAAAACTACACTTCTGGATGGTGGCCAGGTTCCCTTGTGTGCGGAGTTTACATTGTCGCTCACAGTAAGACCCACACAAGACAGGTAAACTAGAAACTAAATTCATTACTGGGTATAAATAAAACATGTGTGTCTGCAATATACTGGGTTTAATTGTAATGTAATGGGTATTGGGTGTTTCCCCACTTTTTGCCAAATTATTTCTGGGATGGACTTTTTTAACTCTAATAGGAAGAGTAACTAAGATGATGATAAAATGAACGAATAACACAAACAACTGCTTAAAAGATACTGGTGTTCTTAACCAAAAACTAAAACTAATGCAGTGAAGTTTAGAAATGGCCTTTAATATGCTCGACATAGTTTTACATTTAAAATCTAAATCCACCTTTGCTGAAACAAAGCATGAAAGGACTGTATACCTAACTAAAACCTGAAACATAATTTAAAATAAAGCTTCAATAGTTCATTTTCCCTGCAATTTGTTACGTAAATAAAAATAGGTAAGAAAATATAGGTGAAGCCTTCTTGACAGAGTTTCTTAGCTTTACTGGCTTAGTAGAAAGCACACATAAGCACAAGCATAAGAGAAAGCACACAAACGATGGAAGAGAACCATTGTTTCACTGGTTTAGTAACATTCACACAGAACACAAACATGCCACTTTTCCTCAGGCACTTTCACCAGGTAATCACTCTGTAATGAACATAAGCGCAAGATGCCAGGTTTCAGGGTATCCTGAAAGTGTAATGCATGATCAACTAAATTTGTCATGAATTAAGACGACCTCATGACTCAGCAGCTCAAGCGATGGAGTATTATTACATTGAGTTGGGTTTAGTCCCTAAAGAAACATGTACAAGGTTTCACATTAACCCAAATGTGGGGGTTAGCACGTATGCCACTCAGCACTGGGAATTCAGGTTCGAATCCCAATCTGGGTGGAGTTTTCATGTTCTCACCGTGTCCACGTGGGTTTCCTCCAGATTTTCCGGTTTCCTCCCACAGTCCAAAAACATCGGTTCAAGGTAAATTGAATGCTCTAAATTGCTCCATATAATGTGTGTTTGTCTATGTGAGTGAGTGTACCCAGCGATAGATCTGTGCAGTGCAGAAGAAGTAGATTATGCAGAAGATAATAAATGAATGAATTAATTGATTANTGGAGTTTTCATGTTCTCACCGTGTCCACGTGGGTTTCCTCCAGATTTTCCGGTTTCCTCCCACAGTCCAAAAACATCGGTTCAAGGTAAATTGAATGCTCTAAATTGCTCCATATAATGTGTGTTTGTCTATGTGAGTGAGTGTACCCAGCGATAGATCTGTGCAGTGCAGAAGAAGTAGATTATGCAGAAGATAATAAATGAATGAATTAATTGATTAACTAAAACTCAAATTCACTGACTTTCTCCATCATGACAACTTAACTTCATATCTATTTTTGGATGAATGGCACCAAATGAAGTTAGGTTTTAGTCAAGTTGACTTATATTAAGAAGAAAATAAATGACAAAATAATTTGGCTATAAAGATCATTTGTACACAAACCACGTTCAAGTATTGCAAAACTAATGTCACTGGCTTCTAGGGTCAGATATAGGATTTCTTTTGTTTGGGATCCATTCTGTAACTCATCAAAATCCTTTACTAGTGCCACTATTATTAAACTAAGATATCTGCAAGTACTGTGGTGCACATCACGTCACAATAATCCAAAACACTAAGACATTTTGTAAAGTGCAATAAAAACAAGAATCTGTGACTTAACATATTATAACAAAACAATAATAAAACATTCCCAGTGAGCAAGGAATTTAGTAAATATGAACAAATTCATTTTGCCACATGAAAAACACTTAAAAAAAGACGAGACTGGGCAAGACAATTGGAAAAGGAAAATTAAGTAAACATTTCCCAATATTAAATGCAGGAGAGGGTATTAGATTTTGCAGTCAATAGTAAATCACCCATTGGCAATAACCTTAACACCGTTCCAACAGAACACCTCTTAGTGCAAATTTGCAAAAAAAAAAATATTTTTTAACCACCTAAACTACATATTATTGTGAAAAATTGAGTTTCTGGAAACCTGAGGAAATGTGCCAACGAGGCCAGAAACCACTGACAAAAGCATAAGATTTATGAAACTTCGGAGATTAGTGTTAATTAAATTAGTAAAATTATAATCACACAGTCAGAAACACATTTCCACTGTTCATATTTACGGAATCCAATCTAATTTGTCAGTGAAGACAAAGTAAACCATCTATGTACTTGCGTCGATAAATATTTACAGATTTCTGTTTTTATTGCATTTTGTTTATATACTATAATATTAAAATATTGTTTGTGACAAAGTGCATCGATCATATTACTTCTATCATAATAACTTTTCAAAACAGGCACCATGCAGAAAAGCATTTTCTCTCAGCAGGCACTTATTCTGGGTGACAAGGTTTTTATCGTTTTTTATTTTAACTTTTATTGCCAGGTTTTGATAGTGTCAAAAAATAAGCAGTATATTATGAGCAAATCTGTCAATGATCATGTAACAATTTAATTTGGTAATTTCAAATTGCCAGGTATAAGAATAATTGGTACGGATTTGCATTGACTTAATTGCACTAAATTAGATCTACGTGTATATCGATATTGATCGGGTCACTTGTATTTATATACATATATACTTTTTAAAACATAGGGGTGAGAATAAAAAAAAAATTATAATTGTTGATTTGGCTAAAACATTCTACACATTAAGCAGCGCTGTATCAAGAGGCGGCCAGTAGATGGCAGTCAGGACTTACAAAAGCCAAAGTGAAGTTCATTAAAAAAGAAGGCACTTGAAACATTTCAAGAGAAACCTTTGAAGAACCCAAAGTAAATTAGATTTTTTAAAAATACAAATATAAATCTCTTGATGATCTCACTTGGCAATCCATGGCAAGGCACAAGTTCAGGAGCGAATAGTGTTTAAGAGAATCAAATTTAATAATAAAATAAAAAACTCCAAAGGCACTCACAGAACAACATATGCAGAAAAAGTGCATAGAATAGTTGTTTTTTATATCTTGATTAGACTTAGTTCATGATCCGATGCCATCGCTTCCATTTCTAATCCCTCCAAAATGCATATTTCGTCTGCTCTTTTCCAATCCGTCATTTCTTTGACCTCCTGGTTTTATTGGTTCAGGGGCACCACGACCTCGACGTAGTTGCAAGGGAAATAGCCAGCCTGGCCACGCAGCATTCCCTCAAACCAGTTATCATCGATCTGGCTGGTCAATGTGATCACATCACCCTCACGGAATCCCAGCTCACCATCATTCTCTGGATCAAAGTCATATAATGCCTTGCAGCATGGTTGATCAAATGCTGTGACGGCCACAAAAAAGGAGATGATGAATACATGTAAAAAACTTATCACTACATTATCAGCCAAAGACTCAGTACTCATTCTAAACAAATTATGATGCTATATTTTATCATGGGTGCACCAATTTTGACCACTTACAAATATGCAATATTGCATTATTTTCCTCAATAATTAAATGCTAAAGGTTAATCATTTTGTCTTCTTTGTTTAATTTGGTTCTCTCAATTGACTTTTGGGGTCAAATGTATAAGGGTTTACAAAACCTTAAGCACAACTGTAGATGTACATGGATGCTGTATAAATGATCACCATCACACAGCTGAATGTGACTGTAGAAGGTGTTTTGTAGACTCACACTGACGATTCTGACGCAAAGAGGTTCGACTGGGTAGAACAGGGGCTGTGTTAATAAAAGAAAAGGAAAAACAACAAATCATTATGCGTAGAAACGGTCTGTCTTTCTCTCTTACACACACACTACTGCTTGATAATATGATAAGAATAAGTTATTTCTAATTAACTACAGACAAATATAGTACATGATGTTTGATGAAGTATTAAAATATTGCTACAGAAATAACAGTTTTAAAATGAGAGATTTAAAATGTTATATGTTTAAGAGCTTTAAAATGTTATAGGACAGAGTGCTGTAGCAGAAGGGGAATAAGAAAACATGACCGTTTCATAGAACAGAAAAACAAACATTTGTAAGGCAGTAATAGGCAGTTCCCATCCAGTAATGAAATAGTCATTAATGAAATAGTCTAACCGTGACATTATTGGCAATACCACACACCTCTGACTGATGTTTTTTTTTTTATTTGGTGAATTGCAGTGTTTGATTTTTAGAGGAACTGAAAACATGTTATTTCAGCGGTCACTTCAAAAAACGGACTTCAAAGACCAGTTTATTAAAGTTTATGCTTTTAATAAACACATTAATAAAAAATAATTTTTGTGTTGGTAACTATTTTATAAAAGCCATAATTATTTTTATAGCACCTCTTTTCCATGATTTAATTACAATAAATGCAAGTCCTCTTGCATTTAGATTACATTTACACTATATTAAAACATTGTTTTTTTTATTATTGTGTGTTTGTAACAGTTTTTTTTAAAAAGGTAATAAGGTAATAAGTTTGTGCACTATTTTGAATAAATCACAGGACCTCTTTCCAATGATTTATTAAAAATAATGCATGCCATCTCATGCCTTATTGCTTTAACATAAAATGGAAAATGGGTTTACAAAATACAGCTTTGTCTTCTACACATAATATTTATATTTAGAATATGAAGATTGCTTCAAAAAATTCACTTTCTAATGCAGATAGAAATCATTTTCTGGATTGTCTACAGCCGAAGAACACAATCAAGTTTATCAGTATTTTTAAAATCCTGCTTTAGTTTCCCCAGAAAAAGATTAACACCACAATGTTTCAGAGGTAATGCAGAAGCAAAAACTGCAAAAACAGTAAGCTACATTAAAATACTTATTTATCTATTCTCTGTATTTACTAAAAAGGACAATCAAGGCTAAATGTTTCTTATTATCTGGCTTAATTTACTTTGCATCACCCTTCATTAATTTAGTTACACTGAAGGTGGAGCTGTAAAAATGTTGTGATTTTGAATGCAACAATGAAGTCTGAAGCTTCAGTTACACTCAGTGAGAAGTATTTTCAAAAGACTTTATTAAAAACATTTTTTGTAAAAAGGGTCATCAGCTGCAGTACTAAAGATCCGCTACCAAATGAATAATGCAAGTTTTAATCAGAAATTAAATTAATTTTGCCTAGAAGTTTAATGTCTAGACAGCAACTTTATAAGCAATCACTGGGCAATTTAGTATGTTCAATATAAAAACCTGAGTCCCCAAAAATAATCAACTGAGAGAACATGCAGACTCGACACATAATGGACTTATGATTGCCGCACCCAGAAATTGTGCACAAATTCTACTTGCTGTGAGGCAGATTGCTCATCACTGCACCACCATATTATCCATTATGTAAAGGATGATTCAGAAAAAAAACTTGCCTGCAGCAGTATGGGTCTCAGATGGTGGGCTGAAGCCTCCGTTTGAGGGCTCAAAGTCTGAGTCAAAGCTTGGCATTGGCTTAGGCATTCGTTTCTGACGTGGTTGAGACTGGGCATTGTTTAGTCTGCAACAAAAATATACAAGATACAGTGTGCAGTGTGGCAAACATCAAAAACACATTACTGATAACTAAAGAGACAGACAGACATAAGTGAATTAATAAGCAGTACTTTGCAAACAGCTAAAAATATCAATAATGAACACTAACACACATTGGCTAGTAAACCAAGTGTTAATATCATGCCAACACTAATATGTACTAAATGTCTTTATTTTTATATTGTTTTTTGTATTGTTTATTTTGCACCAAATCTCTATCTAAAGTGTTAACAGTTTGCCTAGTTGCCATGTTATTTATGCAGTCCTACACTTCATTTAAATTTGCATTCTTAAACAAGAAGTGACTTATTTGCATTAGCTAAAAAAATGTTTATACTATACCATTTAACAAAATAATGTTCTGTTTGCAATTACCGTGAAGTTTAGCAAGTTTTGTAAAAATGGTAAAAAAATAAAAAATAAAATAAAATAAATAAAAGTAAATGAATATATTAAAAATATGATGTACTAAAATAAATTGCATTAAAGTGCAATTGTATGGAAGTCAACAGCTGATGGAATAAGATTTTAAAACACAACCTTCTTCATAAAGATCTATATAAATTATATAATTATATAATATATATATATATATATATATAATATATATAATTTTGCTGCTTTGTGTTAGTTCACTGGTGTTTTAAACACGGTGTTGCACACATAAGGAACAATAAATCAATTTACACAAACAGATCATCTAAACAGCATTAAGTTTAGTTAACATCTGGTATAATTTAGGGCAAGTTTCACTATATATATATATATATATATATATATATATATATATATATATATATATATATATATATATATATATACACATATATATA
>JAFMOD010000782.1:43867-55016 GCA_019802435.1 Corydoras maculifer
AGTTCTGACAGGCAGATCCTCAGGATTATCTCCCATTACACCCTGCATCTCCAGGCCTCTGCTGTTACCGTGTGTGTGTGTGTGTGTGTGTGTGTGTGTGTGTGTGTGTGTGTGTGTGTGTGTGTGTGTGCGTGTGCGAGTGCGCTTGCATGTCGACGGCGCCCCCATCCCCTCTGCGCAGACAGAATTCCACACAAACAAATTTCAAAGCCCCGTCAGCCGAGCATCCGGCCTCTCGGAGCCGAGCTGAAAGCCGTGCCTCTGTCTCTGCAGGAGGAGCCCTACGTGATGTTCAAGAAGTCCGACAAGCCTCTGCACGGCAACGAGCGCTTCGAGGGCTTCTGCATCGACCTGCTGCGCGAGCTGGCCGCCATCCTGGGCTTCGTCTACGAGGTCCGGCTGGCCGAGGACGGCAAGTACGGCGCCCAGGAGGAGAGCACGGGCCAGTGGAACGGCCTGGTGCGCGAGCTCATGGACCACGTGAGTGCCACCTGTCGCCCCGTGCGTCCATCACCGGGTGGAGAGGCGCGCCGAGGTGCTCGCATCCTCGCGATGCATGGTGTAGGGGACGGACGGGGGATGGGCGGGGGGACGGGGTTTGTATTACAGATTGATTCGGGGTAAATGTGTGTATGCACCTGAAGAAAAATGAGGGAGCACACAGCATACAAAACAAAGCTGCTGGCGTGAATGTTATTTCCTCCATAGAGCTTATTACACACACACACACACACACACACACACACACACACACACACACACACACACACAAACACCGCCCTAGCCTTCCGTGTTAAGCTTGACAAAATAAGACCCAGATAGAAATGAACTCCACACAGGCAGAAAACCAACAATCCCTNTTGGCTCGTTAAAGTCTCGTAGAGGACCCAGCCGGTCCGCAAACGATGATGAAGGAGCTCCGAGGTCGTCGGCGTCCCATCACAGCGCCGGTGCTGGCGATGGAGATGATACAGCCAGTCGTTACTCTAACGACGTTCTAATAGGACGTCGGGGCAGGTTGACATGTACGGTGGTGGAGCTATATGAGAAATGCGAGGCATCACAGGAAAGTCCCCCCCTCGCCACACCCTCGAACCCGATGTTCCTGATGTTGGTTCTGCTGAGTGCTCATCACAGCTGCCGAGTTAAAGGAAGGACCGAGGTGGCTGCACGCACTGCTGTTCCGCATTGTGGTTCCAATTAAACTGTTAAAGCAGTGGGTTTGGACGTGTCTGAGGGGTGGGGGCCTAAATTGGGATTCCTTTACTGCTAAATGGAAGAACGATGTGCTGCCTCATTTAAGAAGAAAATGGGGTTGCATTTGGACCAAAAGGGGTGGGATTGCTAATAAAATGATAATATATACAAAATAATTATATTTTAAGAAAACAATGGGATAGGAACCTAGAAATAAACTCGAGAAACCTAAAGGACCTGGTCTGGTCAGGCACCGATGTCAGGGGATCCACCCGCGATAAATTCAGGCCAGTGTTCAATAAAGACGCCTTTGTGCAAAGGGTCACTAGGGCCTATCCCAGGCATGTACAGGGAAGTGGGAGGAAGGTCAAGGAGGAGGTTTATGGATGTGGTGAGGGAGGCCATCCCGGTGACCGATGCTCCTGACCCCGAGATGGATCACAACGTTCCATTATGACGCCCCCTATAGGGAGTAGCCGCCAGAGCGACAATGTTTATTTATTGCCCCATTTCCAAAATACTACAAAAAATAAAATAATTATCCCGGCATCATTATTCATTACGGGAAAGTTTAGGCCCGCCGTCGGATGCCGAACGCCTTGATTTGCATTAATTGGCCTCTGTTCCTTAATTAGCTGAATAATCGGGCTGAATATTCATTCGCATGCGATCTTGATTACTGTTCCAGGCGCCGTCGTTCCGGCGCAGTGGGTTCTCGCACCGCAGTCAGTCATCCTCCGTGCGCGCATGACGGATACAGTCGTAGTTATTCGGCGAGTGTTCTCATTCCAAGGTTAATCGCGCTGTTCAAACACAGGTTCTGGTTCCCGTCCAGGAGATGAGGCGCCATAAATACTTTACTGACTGCTGAGGCAGTAGCCGCTAAATCAGCCGCTCAGACTTAGAGGTAAGGCATTGGGGGGGGCAGGTCGAGGAGGGTGGGGGGGAGTTTGTTGGCTTGGCGTAGGAGGTAGTGTGCTGGAGGAAGAGGCTTTAAATTTCGACTTAAGTGCTGTGGGACAGTCACCAGGGTGTAAAGGTTGTGTTTTCTTAATTTGATTGCTTCTAAATACTGCTCTCGGTCCTGATGGACTGCCGCTCACCTCGTCTCCCGTCTTTGCTCTATCGACAGAAAGCTGATCTTGCAGTGGCTCCTCTGGCCATCACCTACGTCCGGGAGAAAGTCATCGATTTCTCCAAGCCCTTCATGACGCTGGGGATAAGTATTCTGTACCGCAAGCCCAACGGAACCAACCCGGGCGTGTTCTCCTTCCTCAACCCGCTCTCCCCCGACATCTGGATGTATATTCTGCTGGCTTACTTGGGTGTCAGTTGTGTGCTGTTTGTCATAGCCAGGTAACATGGCACAGCTCCACCGGGTCGCGGTCACACTTGACAGACATGACGCAAATGTTCAGACTCCTAAAAAGGTGGGAAATTCGACCAGGGTGTGGGAATGGCGGTGAACAACCGAACTATTAGAGACCGGAATCGCATCCTAGGTATCAACAGTGCTCCTTTAGGTGACCTCTGTTCTTTACTATACACTGTATAGTGAAAAGTATTGGAACTTCGAGCTATCAGTATGATTTTTGTGGGACGCTGGACAGATACACCCAGGACAGGGTACCTATCGCTGGGCACACACTCACACACACTCACACTGACACACTCTATATGGGGCAATTTGGAGAACTCAATTGTCCTTGATCCATTTGAGAACCCAGAGGAAACCCACATGGACACGGGGAGAACATAGAAACTTCATCCAGATTGGGATTCAAACCTGGAATCCCTAGTGCTAAGAGGAGAACATGCTAAACACTAAGCGGCCACTATGTAATAATATTTATCCTTTCATTCATTATCTCCCGCTTTATCCTCTATTAGGGTCGCGGTGGGGTTCCCCATGCCCATCCAGGGGAGAACATCTCGGGCGCTGGGCAGATAGACCCAGGACAGGGCGCCAATCCATCGCTGGGCACACACTCACTCACACAGACACACTCTATACAGGACAATTTTGAGAATTCAATTGACTTGATCCATGTTTTTGGACAGTGGGAGGAAACCGGAGAACCCGGAGGAAACCCACGCAGACACGGGGAGAACATGGAAACTCCACCCAGATGGGGATTCGAACCAGGAATCCCTAGCGCTGAGAGGCGAACGTGCTAACCACTATGCCACCGTGCCGCCTAATAATATTTAATATAAGTGAATAATAATGTCAGGACAGGGTGTTAGTTTTATTTAAAACATGACATCACCACTACACCACCACACCCGTGTCGCCAATACCACCTTATTGACTCCATTCATCATGAAACTCAAAGGTCACGTGAGGAGACACTGTTGATACCCCCCGTCAGCACTCTGACACATCGCAGGATTGACCCGCTCCACCGCCCCATTAGATGTATGATGATCCCGACTTTTAATCTCGAGGTTTAAGCCTCAGAATAAAAACGTGTTCTAAGATAGAGGATAGAGGGAAAGGTGATGGAGGTGGGGGTGGGGGTGGGGGGGTAGGAACCCGGGTAGTGTAAAGAGTACAAAAAGATGAGGAGAAAATGCTTCTGACCCAGATCTTAACAGGAGTGTGATCTCCTTTAGGTTCTGAAGCTACACTGTGGGAATCTCTCTCTTTTGTGAACTATTAAAACATTTAGTGAGTGAGAGAGAGAAAGAGAGAGAGAGAGAGAGAGAGAGTTGGTGAGTGAGTCTGGCTTTTCCGAGTATGAATGGAGACCTCCCTCGTTCCTCGTCTCTCCTGTTGTCTCCGGTCTGTATTTGCTTTTTCGGCTGGATGTTTCCTCGCTCTGCTTCAAATGTCCTTGGCCACATTCGCTCGCATATCTCCTGTCAATCTCACCTATAACTCACCTCATGGGTTCCCATCGTGACCTCAGCGGTGAAGGGGCATGGCTTTGGCTGAAGGAGGGGAAATGCTGTAAATGCTGATGTGGCACTGCACAGCCTTTGAAGTCATAAGAGTATCAAACCTTATATTTATATAAAGCTAACATTAAAATCAAGGTGAGGGATTATTTACAGCCCCGCCGCCGGAATGGTGACAGCAACCCGCCATACGGCGTCGTGAATCATAAATCCAAAACGAGGTCGCTTTATTTCTACGGCACTTAGAGCGCTCATGAGTAATTCAGCGTCCCGACCGACGACAGCGCTCGGCGACATCAGCGGGATGTAATACCAGAGATGAAACCGGCGACGAATTCCCATTTAAAGCTTTCATTCCGTTTATTAAAGAAGAATACAGCGGGGAGGTTCAGCAGCCTCGGATACAAAGTTATTTATATTTCAACTATAAATTAATAATACGGGTCTGAATATTTAAGTTTATTAATGAGACCGAACAGATAATTAATCAGGGTGATGGGGGGGGGGTGAAATGAGAGGTGGAGTTCATAAACGAGGTGATATGGGAGGTGGAGTTGAAGGAAAGGTTGATGGGGGATATGATATATGAAGTGAGGGGTGATGAGGGAGGTGATATAGGAGGTGTGTAGTATATAGTGTAGTTTATGATATAGGAGGTAATATAGAAGGTGATATAGGAGGTGATATAGGAGGTGATATAGGAGGTGATATAAGATGTGAAAAAGAAGGCAATATAGAAGGTGGTTTAGGAGGTGATATAGATCATGGTGATGTTGGAGGTGATATCATGGGTGATATAGAAGGTGATATAAGAGGTGATATAGGAAAATGTAGTTGAGGGAGGCGATATAAGAGGTGATATAGAAGGTGATGTAGGAGGGGATATAGGAGATTATAAGGAAGTTGCTATAGGAGGTGATATAGGAGGTGATATGGGAGGTGATATTGAAGGTGATGTAGGAGGGGATATAGGAGGTGATATAGGAGGTGTAGTTGAGGTGATGATGTTTAATCATTAAATTGTGATGAACGATGTTTGTAAAGAAATGTGCTGAGCTCGGTGTAAATCCTGTTACAGCTTTAATGCGGATATTAAACCTCCGTCAGACTCAGAGGAGGAGCAGGAGTCACAGCTTAGTTTTCAATTTAACTTTAAACCTCAAGAGGACGCAGCCTATCCCGGGATCTCATCAGCATCTCAATTTAACGGCGTGTTCAAAAGAACCTGGTCATCGTTTGATCCAAAGTGGAGAACCAAACCGAACGAAAAAAGCCCAACGTTGACCCCGAAACGGCACGGGTGGAGGCGCAGAGCCCCCCGGGTTCTCCCCCGGGTTCTGCCCCCGGGTTCTCCCCCGGGTTCTCCCCCGGGTTCTCCCCTGGGTTTCGCGGTCAACGTCCGTGTTTCTTTGAATGTTCCTGGCGTTATGATCCCGTCTCAGAGCCACAAGCTGCAACTGTCATCTAAGTTGGTTCAGAATATGCACCCATCAGCATTTCAGTCCGTCCTGGGTAAGTGGAACCCGCGCGCACCGCCACACGGCTCCGCTTAGCACAGAGTCCGCCGCATGACGCTCCTCACCAAGCCTCCACCTCAGGTCTCCACGTTTATCTGTGGGTGTGTGTGTGTGTGTGTGTGTGTGTGAAGGCATCACGTTCTGCTTTATGTGTATGAGTGTGAACACAAGGCCTTGATTTACTGAGATCCCTCTGTGTGTGTGAGAGAGAGAGAGAGAGAGAGAGAGAGAATCATGGGGTGACATAATGAGGGCTGGTGGAGGGTTTCCTCCGGTTCTGCATTAGAGGTGAAGTATTTAGAACATTCTGGGTGCGAGGACCTGCAATCAAATATTTTGGCGCTGGCGCGGCGCTTCTCTCACGGTTCTCTCACGGTTCTCTCATGGTTCTCTCACGGTTCTCTCGCGGTTCTCTCGCGGTTCTCTCACGGTTCTCTCACGTTCTCTCGCGGTTCTCTCGCGGTTCTCTCACGTTCTCTCGCGGTTCTCTCGCGGTTCTCTCACGTTCTCTCGCGGTTCTCTCGCGGTTCTCTCGCGGTTCTCTCGCGGTTCTGCGGCTGCTCTGCTTCTGTTTTCTGTTTTGTTTTTTTATTTCTTCACAGATTCTGCGTTTCGTGTTTTTTTGTCAGTGATCCTAAACCCAACGTCGTAATGTTCTGCAGGAGAACGCCGCAGTATCGTCCACATCGTCCCTGAGAGGAGAACAGCATGCGGCACGGTGGCTTAGTGCTTTGGCATGTTCTCCTCTCAGCGTTAGGGATTCCCGGTCCGAATCCCCATCTGGGTGGAGTTTCCATGTTCTCCCTGTGTCCGCGTGGGTTTCCTCCAGGTTCTACGTTTTCCTCCCACAATCCAGAAACATCGATCAAGGTCAATTGAATTCTCCAAATTGCCCCATATAGACTGTGTGTGTGAGTGAGTGTATGTCCAGTGATAGATTGCCCACCTGTATCTGCCCAGCGCCCGAAACGTTCTCCCCTGGATGGACATGGAGACCCCCCCCCCCGACCCCAATAGAGGATAAAGCTGAAGATAATGAATGAATGAATAATTAGAATGATCGTATTAACATCATTAATGACAAACAGGGCGTGGCCCAAAGAACCGGGACACCTACAGGAACTTTAACGTCACTGCATTCCAGGATGGCTCTCGCTCTGCGCTCTTCTGTCAAGGCGTTCTTCAGATTTCGGGTTCTGGATGTCCTGGAGAATGCTGTGTGGAGGTCACACACCGATGTTGGACTGGAGGGCCGGCTTCTGAATCTCCATTCCGATTCATCTCCCACGTGTGGGTTCAGGGTTCTGCCTGGACCGGCTGAGTTCCTTAAGTTTGTGCACTGATGAACAGTCATGCTGGGGCCTTCCCCAAACTGTTTCCAGGTACTTTAATATATTCTCAGGTTCGACTGGAGATCCAGGTTCGAATCCCAGTCTGGGTGGAGTTTGCATGTTCTCCTCATGTACGCATGGGTTTTTCTCTGGGTTCCCTGGTTTCAGTCCACAGTCCAAAAACATGGATTCAAGGTGAATTGGCTGCTCCAAATTTCCCCTTTATGGTGTGTGTGAGGTGGTATAGTGGTCAGTATGAATCCCGGTCTGGGTGGAACTTGCATGTTCTCCCCGTGTCTGTTTGGGTTTCCTCCGGGTTCTCCAGTTTCCGTCCACCGTCTAAAAACATGGATTCAAGGTGAATAGGCTGCTCCAAATTGCCCCTATATATTATATGTGTGTGATTGAGTGTGTCCAGTGATAGATCAGCGCCCTGTCCTGGGTGTATCTGCCCAGCCCCTGAAACGTTCTCCCCTGAATGGGCATGGGGAACCCAACCCCCCCTCCCCCCCGCGACCCTATTAGAGGATTAAGTGGAAGATAATGAGATGCGATAAATTAAATTAAATGAAGACCACGGCTCGTGTGCGGCAGTGAGCTTTGAACTGCCCGGTGCTACCACGTGTCGTGGTTCTGACCCACGGTCAGACATGGCGCCGTTCCGAATGCTCCGCACACGCTGACCTCACGCTGGCGCTCAGAACCCCACCCCTTTGATGAGACGGAGACGGCGCCGCGGCGGCGGACGTGCCTTGGCCCCTCATACACATCGGTTACCATGACTACTATTATCCCTTAGAAACATCGGTTGCCACAACTACTATAATCTTTCATAAACATCGGTTGCCACAAGCACTGTAAACCCTTAGAAACATCGGTTGCCAACACTACTATAATCCCTAATAAATAAGAAGTTGCCACAACTACTATAATCCCTCATGAACATTGGTTACCTCAACCAATGTAATCCCTCAAAAACAATAGTTGCCACAACTTCTATAATCCCTCAAAAACAACTGTTACCATGACTAATATAAGCCCTTATAAACATCAGTTGCCACAACTACTGTAATCCTTTATAAGCATCGGTTGCCACCATTACCATAATCCCTCGTAAACAACTGTTGCCACAACTATTTTAATTCCTCATAAGCACGACCAAACAGAGGTTCTTTGTGTGTGTGGTCTGCATGTCCTCCCTGTACCTCTTTGGGTTTGCTCCTCCCACGTTCCCGATGCTGATCGGTACATTAAGATGGCAGAATGCCCCCGACTCTAATGTTCGTTCCGGTTCCTGTTAGAACACAAGCACAGAACAAACTCCTTAAAGCAAACTTTGGAGAACGAGCTCCTGACGTTTACTCCATCAGGGTGTGGGTTCCACCATCCAGGACATGAATGATTACCTCCCGGCTCTCTAATGCCCCCTGAAGGTCACTGCGCAGAACAAACGAGCGTCAGGGTTTGAAACAGTGCGGTGTATTGATTATCGCTGATTCCTTTCAGCTCCAAGGTGATTGATGTTCCTCAAACTGAACGCCGAACCGTAATCGTAGATGAAGTCCGTAAGTGGCGTTAACAAAGGTGACGTGTCAGCGCTTTTACTTCTCTTTATGTTCAGGTTCTCCCGGTTCCTTCAGTCTAGAACCGAAAATGTTAAACACACATGTTGAGGTTCCCTTCCATGTCCTCCCCATGTCCATGTGGGTTTATGTGAGATTTAAGATGAATTGGCTGGACTAAATTGCCCCTATATAGTGTTTGTGAGTGAGTGTACCCAGCATTAAATTAACACCCTGTCCTGGGGGTATCATCCCAGCACCCGAAACGTTCTCCCCTGGATGGGCATAAGGAACCCCCCTCCCCACCCCATGGTCCAAAAACATGGGATGAAGTTGAATTGGCTGCACTAAATTGCCCCTATATTGTGTGTGTGAGTGAGTGTACCCAGCATTAAATTAACACCCTGTCCTGGGGGTATCAACCCAGCACCCAAAATGTTCTCCCCTGAATAGACAAAAGGTCCCCCCCACCCCCCGGTCAAAAAACATGGGTTGTGGGAGAACATGCCAAATCCCACACCGAATGTACTGCAGAGAATCGATCCCGTCTTGCCGTGGGAACGCAGCGCTAACCCCGGCACCACCACCCTGCCACCCCCGTGATAAGTAATCAAACCCACAATCGAGCGTGTGATCAGTGGAACGTTCTTGGAAGCAGATAAAGCCGACGCGGCGCCGTCGCTCAGCCGGCCGTGTGCACTCCATTCTTCACGCCTTATCTCCTGCGCGTGTGACCTTGCTCGGGTTTTTTTTTTTTCTACCTCGAGGTTCCGATGACCTGCGATAACGGAAGGTCGCTGTAATTGGATCAGAGTGACGGCTAAACGCTCTTTGTTTGTTGGGCGGCGCAAACTGCAGCTCTGTCAAAGGCACCGGTACTCAACCCGCCCCCCACCACCCCCACCACCTCCACCACCACCACCCCGACCGCCCACCCAACCAACCAACCGTCCGCCGCCGAGCTTCACCAGCCGCGCTCTGCACAGGTGATAATTGTTATTTTTGGGTGGATGATTGGCGGGCCGCGCCCTGGGACCGCCTGGTGAGCGGGCCGGCCCGGCGGCGCCGTATATCTCGGGCAAGGTCGCAGGTCGTTCCGTGTTGTGTATTCCGTAATCGACGGAGGAGACGGCGGTGATTTAAACTCAAGGATCCTTCGCCCTCTTAAAGGGCAACACACCCCGTCTGACCCCGCCCCCCTGCTACAGGGATTTACATTTAATTACAACATTATTACAAATAGTGGCTTAGTGGTTGGCATGTTCTCCTGAGAATTCCAGGTTCAAATCCCAATCTGGGTGGAGTTTGCATGTTCTCCCCGTGTCCGTGTGAGTTTCCTCCGGGTTCTCCGGTTTCCTCCCACAGTCCAAAAACATGGATCCAGTCAATTGAGTTCTCCAAATTGCCCCATATAGAGTGTGTGTGTGTGTGTGCCCAGTGATAAATTGGCGTCCTGTCCTGGGTGTATCTGCCCAGCGCCCGAGACGTTCTCCCCTGGATGGGCATGGGGAACCCTCCTGGAACCCTAGTATGCTTTACGTATATAAATACATCAAGAAACCATCCATTATCTTCCGCTTTATCCTTCACTAGGGTCGCGGGGTTGTTTCGGGCGCTGGGCAAATACACCCAGGACAAAGGGGCAATCTATCACTCACACAAACTCTATATGGGGCAACTTGGAGAACTCAATTGACCTTGATCCATGTATTTGGACTGTGGGAGGAAGCCGGAGAACCCGGAGGAAACCCACGCGGACACGGGGAGGACATGCAAACTCCGCCCAGATTGGGATTCAAACCGGGAATCCCAGAGCTGTGAGGAGAACATGCCAAACCACTAATCCACCCTACCGGCCCTCATTAACTTAGACTTGTTTTTTTTCTTTACCTCAGACGTTGGCCGTTCTGTTTATTGGCTGAATAAAATTCCGCGTTCCGTATTTAGCGCAGAACTCCGAAGTTCAGCGCCCGCTTTGGTTCCGTCCGCGTCGGGATCGGGCGTCACGCTCGTGATGACTTCCTCTTGAGCGTTTGATTACTCACACTTGCCTGGCTCTCCATTCGAGAACCTTCCTAATTCCGGTTCTCCAGCACAAAGCAAATCAGGTCATGATGCGTAATTGTCGCCCAATCAACCTCCACTAACGCCGTGTCACTTCTGCTTAATATGAAGGAATGAGAAATCTTCTTTCCCTTCTCATGTGAGAGAGCTGCAGCGCGAGAGGCCGCGAGAGGCCGCGAGACGACCCAGAGCTCGGGATGCTCTGCGGATGATTCGGTTCTCCACCGATTCGTATGGCACCGGTTAATCACAGGATCACGTGACGTCGGTACAAACGTGCACTGCTGCGATCGGGAGAACGTACACAAACGTGCACAAACATACAGAACTGTGCACAAACGTACACAAACGTACACAAATGACACAAACATACACAAACGTGCACAAAAGACACAAACATACACAACTGTGCACAAACGTACACAAACGTGCACAAACGTACCCAAATGACACAAACATACACAAACATGCACAACTGTGCACAAACATACACAAACATGCACAAACATACACAAACATACACAACTGTGCACAAACATGCACAAACATACACAACTGTGCACAAACGTACACAAAC
>JAFMOD010000782.1:69495-80084 GCA_019802435.1 Corydoras maculifer
TTTTAAAATCGATTCTTGGGCATTTTGAATCGATTCCGAATCGTCTGGACTGCGAATCGCGATGCGTTGAAGAATCGTTTTTTCTCAGCACCCCTGGTGGATGTGTGTGCAGAGGGTGGATCCGGGTTTGAACCCGTGCTGCGGCGCTGTGTTTTACTGATGGATCAGCCCATTTAACACTGTTTTGATCATCGCGGTTTCCATGGCGACGGCGAGGCGTGTGTGTGTTTTTTTTTTTTTTAGCTCAGCAGGAAAAGTAAACAGTGTGAGGAGCTTTTCAGAAGTGGAGCGAGTTAAAGGGCTGTTTCATGCTCAGGTACCACCGCAGATTGGATGGTTTCACGGCGCGGCGGCGGCGCTGTGACTAAACTCGTATAAAACGTCCTGGTCTTCACGCCCAAAAGCCCCCTTTTTTTTTTTTTTTTTTTTTTGCCTCTTCAAAGCTTGACTTTGTGCTTTTTCCTCCGGATGGAGGTGACAGAAGTGCGATCGGTTCCAACCTCGTTCATCGTTTGGAACCCTGGTCTGGAACCGAGCGCCTTCATGAGACCCGACCCGCGGGGCTCGGCGGGAACGAGGTCGCCTCTCTTACACCACCCATCAAAGGCATGACCTCCATCACGGTGGCTGTGAGGTCATAGAACCCCACTGGAGCCTGGTTCTTTAATCAGTCACATGGCGGCACTGATGTAATGCAACTGTGGAACTGTGACGTGATTGCTGGCACCACGTTCTCCTCTCGGTGCTGGGGACCCGAGTTCCAATCCCGATCTGGGCGGAGTCTGGTTCTCATCATGTCCCTGTGGGTTTTCTTTAGGGGTGTAACGTTCATGCTTTCGCACGCAGAATACAAAACCCAGAGTTCCCCACAAAAACACAGAGATCAAAAACCCAAGGTGGAACCAAAATGAAGGCGGAGCCTAGAGAAGGGAGGAGGAGTTTGGGTTCCAAAAGCACTGGAGCATCAAGGAGGCAGGTCGATCCAACACGGACAGTTGTGTGGTGGTGGTGGTGGTGGTGGTGGTGGAGCGTTAGGTTTGTTGAAACATTTAGAACGAATGGCATGAATTAGAACCGCGATGGCGACACGTAAGAATCGTATCGTTATTTGGGGAATTTTTAAGTATCGAAAATAATCGAATCGTCGGCTCGAAGAGTCGATATCGTATCGAATCGTCATAACGGCTACGATTTACAGCCCTGGTTTTCTGCGGGTTCTCCAGTTTCCTGCCATGGTCCAAAAACAAGGATTCAAGGTGAATTGGCTTGTCTAAATTGCCCCTATATAGTGGGAGTGAATCTTATGGGTATAATAACTGTCCATGGTGCTGATCATCAGAGAACCTGAAGGACTTCACTCATCATTAGGGTGGTGGATGAACCTCGGGCATGGTGGTGGGACGCGTGACCGTGATGACCCCCAGCTGACCCCTGTGCAGAGGTCATGAAGGATCATTACGAACCTCAGTACTATGATAAATTAAAGATTCCTTGATTGGATCCTTTGAGCTTGGATCCTACGTCTTAGGCTTTGAGAGCGTCGCTCTTGTTCTGAAGAGCCTCAGCCACCTGCGAGAGAGAGAGAGAGAGCGAGTGAGAGAGAGAGCATGTGAGAGAGAGAGAGAGAGTGCGAGTGAGAGAGAGAGCATGTGAGAGAGAGAGAGAGAGTGCGAGTGCAGTTAATCTGGAGGGTCTAATGGGTTATTGTTGATTAAAGCTTTCCTCCTTCATCATTTCCACCTCCATTTGCATCACGATTCCAAAACACAGAGCTCCAGAGTGAAAACGTCCCTAAACCTGAAAGCATCCCCCCCCCCCCCACCACCACCACCACCTCCCTCGGTCCATCTAATTATACCCCCGGCCCCGCCCCCGCCTCAACCAAACACGGCGGATCAAAGTGTCGGGCAGAAATAATGGTCTAATGGCTTTGGAGGTCTGGAAATAAGGACAGGGGGCAGATAATTACGGCCGCGCCGCAGAGTCACAAACGCAATAATACCGCGGCTGACGCTTTCCGCTCCGACTGTCCGAGGGTAGAACCCAAAAATAATAACAACGCTTCCAAAACAAGTAAATAAAATAAATAATAAAGTAACAATCGTGACGTCTTGGCTTCAAGTAAGTTCACGTTTAAGGCATTTATTTACATAGCGCTACATTACCATTACTTTATCCTCTATTAGGGTTGCGGCGGGGGGGGGGGGTTCCCCATCCCCATGCCCATGCCCATGCCCATGCCCATCCAGGGGAGAATGTTTCGGGTGCTGGGCAGATACACCCAGGACAGGACACCAATCTATCACTGGGCACACACTCACTCACACAGACACACTCTCTATGGGGCAATTTGGAGAACTCCATTGACTTGATCCATGTTTTTGGACTGTGGGAGGAAACCGGAGAACCCGGAGGAAACCCATGCAGACATGGGGAGAACGTGGAAACTCCACCCAGATGGGGATTCGAACCGGGAATCCCCAGTGCTGGAGGAGAACATGCTAAATCACTAAGCCACCGGGCCGCCATCTTCCAAAACAAGTAAATAAAATAATAAAGTAAAAATCTTGACGTCTTGGATTCAAGTGAAGTTCAAGGCATTTATTTATATAGCGCTACATTACGTTCTCCCCTGATGTCCATCCAGGGGAGAACGTTTCGGGCGCTGGGCAGATAGACCCAGGACAGGACGCCAATCTATCACTGAACACACACACACTCTATATGGGGCAATTTGGAGAATTCAATTGACCTTGAACCAAAAGACGTAAAACAATACAACTGGTGCAACACTCGGACCGCTTTTTATTTAATTAGTCATGAGCGGTGAGGTTTCTGACGCGGACGCCGTTGTTGTGAGTTAATCAGCGACGCCGATCCGATGGGGACGTGAGCGTGGCGCCAGCCTGTGGCCACTTGAAGGCGATCAGAAGATTAAAGGAATCACTTCTAATCAAACCCCGCAGTCTGAGCTCAGATCGGAAAAATCAGCATCGCAGATGGAAACGGAAACGCGAGCCAGCGCCAAGAAAAGGATAATGAAGAATGCGTTGATCAGAGGAGGAGGAGGAGGAGGAGGAGGAGGAGGAGGAGGACACGGCACCCCGCGTCGCCCGTTCTTGGAGACGTTCTCTGATTTCGGAGGAACTTTCATCTGAATTTGTTTCCTGATGATGCCGAGCGGCTGATGGATGTGTGAATATCGTTATATAGATTAATGGGATTGGATGCCATGAGCTCTTGGATATGAAGAGATATGTGGGGATGAATGGATGATGGGTGGATGATGGTTGGGTGGATGGATGTATATATGGATGAATGAGTGTATGAATGGGTGGAATGATGGGTGGATGCATGATGGATGGGTGTATGGATGAGTGTATGAATTGTTGGGTGATGGATGGGTGTATGGAAGGATGAGTGTATGGATGGGTGTATGGATAAGTGTATGAATTGTTGGGTGATGGATGGGTGTATGGATGGATGGGTGTATTTTTGGGTGGGTGGATGGATGATGAGTGGAATAATGGGTGGATGGATGATGGATGGCTAGATTGATGGATCGGTGGATGGATGATGGATGGCTAGATTGATGGATCGGTGGATGGATGATGGGTGGGTGGATATATGGATGGATTGGTGTATGAATAGGTGGGTGAATTGATGGATGGATGATGGATTGGTGGATGGATGATGGGTGGATTAGTGTATGAATGGGTGGGTGAATTTATGGATGGGTGTATGGATGGATGGGTGTATTTTTGGGTGGGTGGATGGATGATGGGTGGATAAATAGATAGATGAATGGGATCCACCCATCATCCATGCACCATGAGTGTATGAATGGTACCTTGATGATGAGTGGATGGATGATGGAAAGCTGAATTGGATAAATGAATAGATGGATTTTAGGTGGATGGATGGCTGAACTGCTGGTTGGTTGGATGTGGAGATGGTGGTGGAGGTGATGAATTATTCTATGGAATATCAGCTGAGTGAATGGATGAAGTGGATGGATGTCTTCACGGCAGTTCTTTAACGTCGTTAGTTTCAGTAATTAGTTTGTTCTCTTCTTGTTGCCTCCGACAGTAGGAGGTTCTGTCTCTCTAACAGCGCTCCCTTCAGGTGAAGGATAGCACTGCGCCGGATCGTTGCCCGCAGTTGGATGGCTCTGTGATCACCCGCAGAGCGATGGCGGCGCGTCAGCATCGTGTCGTGTGAGGTGGAGAACGATTCCGAGGTTCTGCAGGTCGCTTAGTGAGCACCAGAGCTCGGAACGCTCCTCTGGGGACGGCCCGCCGCCATCTGCCGTTATACGAGCAGCGCTGAGAGAGGACGCTCCGATTTATGTCGGGTGGAGGCGGCGGTTCGAGTCGTCAGGCGTTGGCACATGGAGGCGAAGACGCCGCCGCGCCGTTACATCAAAGGAAAAGAGATGGTGGAGTGATGGTTTTGATTTCAGTAAAAGTTTACAGGCTCCGTTCTGAGGAACCCTCCACCTTCTGCTTTCACTGTCCAGTGTCTGAACCGCCGATCGCCATGGCGACAAAGAACCTTAAATCAAACCCTGCTCATACAAACCCAGAGCAGGTCCAACCGGCGGCTCGCGGACAGCTTGTAAAAAACGAATAGTTCAAAAACTGAAATAGTTCAATTTTTGTATTGTTTTTTATCTTGATAGGAAAGAAAATGGGGGGGGGGGGTTCTCGTTGCCATGGTAACCACCACACGTTGGTCGGTCACCCTTCTCTTTAAGTTTGCGATGACGCTCTGAGGCGAGACAACGAAACGGCCAAACACAAACATAAAACTGGAGTTTTCAAAATGTTGGAACTTCGTTTATCAAGTTTCGTAAAAACATTTGTTCTTAATTTGCAAGATTTTGTTTTGTTGTAAATAAATTCAGTTTGAATTCTACAAACGCAAGTGACCATGACCGTGAGAACATGTGGGTTCCGGGCGGAGACCCATCGAGAACCCCTGCTGTAAAGGTCGGCAGGCGTTGGCACATGGAGCCGATCGCCACGGCGACAAAGAACGTTAAATCGAACTATGTTCATGTTCATACAGAGAGCAGGTCCAACGTTCCGATCAGTCACGGTTGCCGGGGAAACAGGACTAACGTTGTGATGTCTAGAGCCAGCGATTCTCGACCGGCGGCTTGTAAAAAATTCATAGTTAAAAAACTGAAATAGTCAAATTTTTGTATTGTTTTTTTATCTTTATAGGAAAAAAAACGGCATTCTCGTCAAAACTAAATCATTAATATTCTGGTCTTCCACGACGTAATCTAGTCCGGTTTTTAAAGCAAACGCTGGTTACTAAGTAATAGGATACAGGTATCTCTAACGCCATCTATTGGCCCGATTGCATAACGCAGTGTAACTGGTTTAGTGCTGATCTGCTTTAAATTAATTTATTGTATATCAGAAACTGATACCAATGTGAAGCTCGGGGGGGGGGGGTTATTGGTAATGATGTCATGGCTGGACCAACGGCTCAGCCAATCAGATTTAAGGAGCAGAACGACCCGTATTATAAAGTGACCTAATCCATTATGATGCGTTGTGAACACTGGATTCTTAGACTGTCTCTTGCGCCGTCAGCTGGTTGAGTTTGGCCACGCCCCCTTTCTGCTCCTCTCTGTGTTCTCAGTTCCACTTCCTGTAAAGATGGACTACAATTCCAGACTGTAGTCCATCTGGTTGTGTCCTACAGTACATACTGTGTACTCTGTTCTCTAATGGTCTCTGATGGTGAGGATCCCAATAGTACCACCACAGAGCAGGGGTTATTGGGTGGGTGCAGTGTCACTGCAGAACTGACCATCAACAATCCACCACCCAAATGATACCTGTTCTGTGATGCTCCTGAGAACCAACAGGGGGCGAACAACAACATAGAACACAGATAGACTACAGTCTGGAATTATGGAACTACAAAGTCCATCTGTATGAGAACATGGGGATGGAGCAAGAAGGGGGTGTGGCCTAACATTTGTCTGGTACTGTGTATGAAATTAACTGTGAAACTGGACTTTGTAGTTCTCCAGGTCCACTCTGTAGTCCATCTGTTGGTGTTCTACAGTACATACTGTTTACTCCGTTCTCTAAAGGTCCGTACCAACACAGAGCAGGGCTTTTTGGGTTTGGTGGGTGCATTGAGTCCTATCCCGGCAGTGTGACTGAGGTGTTTAAATGAACCTCCAGCAGCACTGCTGCACTAGAACCCCCTCAGCGCATCAGTGTCACTGCAATCCACCACCCAAATGATACCTGTTCTGTGATGGAGAACCAACAGGGGACTACAGTCTGGAACTACAGAACTATAGAGTCCATCTGTATGGTGAGTGGAGTGAGAGGGGCGTGTGGTTGCTTTGTAAGAACCCTGTCTCCACGGCAACCCTCGTACCTCAGTGCCACGCAGTTCGTAGCGACATCATGTAAAATTTCACTATGTTCTGCGATTTTTCACATATTTATTCCGCCCAAACTTTCCCCGCGCCCGGTGCCATTCGGAGATAAAGTGCACCCCCCCCCCCCCCAACGGCCAACAAATCCGCTCACCGCCGGCCGAGTGGCGCCGGATCGGCGTCGGCGGTGATTCCTGTTTCTCGGCGCGGTGGATCTGCCTTATCAGCACTCTATATTCTGCATGCTCAATCGGCCGATTCGTCAGGGGCGACTCCGAAAGGCTCCTGATAGGCACTCCGTAAATCACCCGGTTGATCTAAAGTATCGACCCGCCGCCCAAAGTCATTACGCACGGTAATGGCGGGAGGGACCTTGAAGGTGCGACTTAATTAGCTTTCGAACGGCGTCCGCACGCGCTCCACTCCAAGAGTGGGCGCTCCGGGTTTCAGGTGGTTAGCTGCGCTGGACTCAGTGGACTGGTGGATTGAGGTCGGGGGTGTTGGAGGCTTGGAATGGGGATATTGAGGGTTGGGGCTTGGGATTAAGGGGAGATTGGGGTTGGGGGGCTTGAGATGATGGGATTGGAGGCTTTGATTGGGAATGGGAGTTTGGGATGGGTGGATTGGGGCTTGGGGTTGGGGGTTTGGAATGGGGGAGTTTGGATTGGTATCTTGAGATTGAGGCTTGGGGTTTTGGGAGGGATTAGGGTCTGGTATTGGGGTTTGAACGCTTGGTATGGGGGTTGTGATTGGGGGATTGGGATAGGGGTTTGAGATTGGAAGTTTGGGGTTTTGGAGGGAGTGGGTTTTGGGATTGGGGTTGAGGGTCTTGGGATTGGGGGGTTGGGATCATTGTATGTGGGATTGGGGGTTGGGGGGTTTGGAGGCTTGAAAGGGATTGGGAGTTTGGGGGTTGAGGGTTTGAGGGGCTTGGGTTGGGGGTATGGAATGGGGGTTTGGGATTTGGAGTTTTGGGGTTGGGGGGCATGGGATGCAGGTTTTGGGATTGGGGGTTTTGGGTTGGGGGTGCTTGCAAACTGGCAGTACTTTTGTCGGTGTTTTTTGTAAATGTTATCGGTTCCTCACCTCTTTATATGAACCACGTTCTCGAAGCGAGTTTGTAAATCCCGTCCTTTTGGTTCTCTCGGTTCTCTTGCATGCCATCGGTCACCGGGAAAATATAAATTCTCCTAATGGCGCTCCCGCTGCGGAACGCGCCCGCCGAAGCCCATTGTGAAGATTAGCGGCCCGCGAGGAGAGATTAGTCCTCACGCTTTCCTAATGACGGCGATTTGCTTAACGCCCTTCTGGAATGTTCTCCACAGAAAACCAAGATCTCCACCTACGACAAGATGTGGGAGTTCATGAGCAGCCGCCGCCACTCGGTCATGGTGAAGAGCGTGGAGGAGGGCATCGAGCGCGTGCTCACCTCCGACTACGCCTTCCTGATGGAGTCCACCACCATCGAGTACGTCACGCAGCGCAACTGCAACCTCACGCAGATCGGCGGCCTCATCGACTCCAAGGCCTACGGCGTCGGCACGCCCATGGGTGAGTACCCCCCGCGCCAGCCGTTTAGAGGCGGAGCCTGGAGCGCGAGTGGAGGCCATACACTGCTTCATTCAGATCTAGCATGTGGGAGGAGTTTGGGTGCCTTTGATTGACAGCAGCGGGGGTGGGGGGATGTCCATGCAACATGGAAGGTTTGTTGGCGGCGGTGGTGGTGGGGGGTTCCTCATGCCCATCCAGGGGAGAACGTTTCGGGCACTGGGCAGATACACCCAGGACAGGGGGGCAATCTTTCACTGGACACACACTAACTTACACACAGACTCTTTATGGGGCAATTTGGAGAGTTCAATTTTGGACTATGGGAGGAAGCCGGAGAACCCGGAGGAAACCCACGTGGACACGGGGAGAACATGCAAATTCCACCCGACCGGGATCCCCAATGCTGAAAGGAGAACACGCTAAACACTAAGCCACTAAGCCACCAACCACAGTTGCCCTGCATCGAGGGCCAGAGCTCATAAAGGACCTGCAACCCGATTCATCTCCAAATTTGACTAAACCTGCAATTATTTATTACAATTATCCACAGACATGGAATCACTATTCAAGGTGAATTGGCTGCTCTAAATTGCCTCTATATCGTGTGTATGCCAGAGTGTGCCCAGCAATAGATTGGCACCCTGTTCTGGGTGTATCTGCCCAGCGCCCAACACATTTTTCCCTGATTGGGCAATTTGAGAACCCTCCCCCTTACAGTCCACAGACATGGATTAACTATTCAAGAGGAATTGGCTGCTCTAAATTGCCCCTAAATAGTGTGTGTGTGTGTATGTGTGAGTGTGCCCAGCGATAGATTGCCCAGCACCCAACACGTTCTTCCCGAGATGGGCACGAAGAACCCCAGCCCCCACACACAGTCCACAAACATGGATTCAAGGTGAATTCGCTGCTCTAAATCGCCCTTATCTCAATTGCAATAAAATGCCAAGAGGGCGTGGCGTTGTATTATTAAGAGCTCAGAGGTGTGTGTTGTCGCCAGTGATGTCATGGCTGGACAAACTGCTCAGCCAATCAGATTTAAGGAGCTAAGCTACCCGTTTCATTAATGTTATGGGATGTATGACGGGGTCAGCGGTGACCCCATTAATCCCCCCCCTTAAATTAGATGTTAATCCAGGCTTGAAGGTCAGATTATAATAAACAGTCCGGTTGTCCTGCAGCTGCCCCACCCCCNAAAAGTCTCCATTAAGTACCTGCGTTCGAAGCAAATCCCGCCCTGAGGCGTCGGACTACAACGCGCGCGCGTGTAATCTTCACTTATCATGGATCTGAGCCAATCGAAAGATCCCGCCGTTTCACTGTCTGAATGACGCTGTGGGCGGGGCCTGCTTAAATATGCATGAGCCAGAAGGTACCACCTGTACACCTGTACTCATCAATGCAGTCGCGCCCATCAGCCAATCACGGTGCAGCAGTGCGATGTGTAGGACCGTGCAGCTTCGAAGAAATTGCCCTGCGTTTTTTTGCATTATGTCTGCTGGGATAGGCCCCGACCCCAACTTACGGGCTTTTAAAAATTTTTACATTTCAATCTGGGTTTGAATCCGTCCATGTGGGTTTCCTTTGGGTTCTCTGGTTTTCTCCCACAGTGCAAAAAAATGGATTCAAGTTGAATTGGTTGCTCTAAATTGCCCCATATAGAGTGTGTATGTGAGATAGATTGGCGCCCTGTTCTCGGTGTATCTGCCCAGCCCCCGACACGTTCTCCCCTGATTGTGCATTTGGGACCCCACAAACATGGATGCATTGTTCAAGGTGAATTGGCTGCTCTAAATTGCCCCTATATCGTGTCTGTGTGAGTGAGCCCAGCGATTGATTGGCACCCTGCCCTGGTTGTATCTGCCCAGTGCCTGAAACGTTCTCCTCTGGATGGGCATGGAGAACCCCAGACCCCCCCCCCCCCACACACACACACACATCCACTGTGCATTGTTCACAAACATGTATTCAAGGTAAATTTGCTGCTCTAAATTGCCCTTATTTAATTGACCTTGTATAGTGTGTCTGTGTGTGTGTCTAGTGATAGATTGCCCCCCTGTCCTGGGTGTATCTGCCCAGCCCCCGAAACGTTCCCCCCCCCTTCCATAGTGGAGCATTAAGTGGAGGATAATGAGGTGGACCCCTGAGTTCCAGGACAGGAGCCCCTCAGGGAGGTGCTGCTATACTTTTGGCTCGGGTTGTTTGTTGCTTGTTGTTCACGCCTGCATCATTATTCTTTGTGTCTCTCTGACGCCGCGCGGCGCATTTTGAGACGCCGTGTCCTGAAAGCCTCCGAAAGACGAGAAAATCAAAGGCTTCTGGACCTTCAGAGACACAGGAACCGCAAAACACTCCAATTACACCATTACACCCCCATTCAGGTGTGAGTGTGTGTGTGTGCCTTTCTTTCTGTACGTTTGTGTTTGTGTGCGCGTTTCTGTGTGTGTGTGTGTGTGTGTGTGTGTGTGCGTTTGTGATGTTTGTATGTGTGCATTTGTGTGTTTGGGATTTTTGTGTTTGTGTTTTTGTGTGTGTGTGTGTGTGTGTGCGCATTTGTGTTTTTGTGTGTGTGTGTGTCTTTGTTCGTGTGTGTGTGCGTTTGTGTGTGTGTGTGTGTGTTTGTGTG
>JAFMOD010000783.1:143914-156882 GCA_019802435.1 Corydoras maculifer
AAATTACACTTGGTTAATTCCAAGTAACAGATCCCGTCCCCGGCGGATTGAAGGCCTTGAATTAATTCTGTTATGACAAATCAAGATAAACGTTTCCCCCAAATTGCATGCGATTTAATTAATTCCTGAGATCCCGCCGATCTCCTCTCTCTCTCTCGCTCTCTCTCTCTCTCTCCTGCCGGCTCACCAGTTCACGTGCGCCTTCACGCCGGGGGTGGGGGGGGGGAGACGCCGACTTCGGAGCGATATTAAATAACCAACTATTAGATTTAGCTTGCACGTCCTATTGGAAAAGTGCCATTTAATTACCTCTGCCTATTCAATTAGACTCTCTCTCACACACACACACACACACACACACACACACGCACGCGCAGCATCACATGATCACCCTCCACCCGCTCCGGACGGCGCGCATCACCATCGGCAGATGTCGGAACCGTTAATCCGAACCGTCCTGCTCCCCGCGCTCAGAACGCCAGACAGACGTCCTTCAGGGCGTCCGCGCCGGATTACCTGTCCGGCGGAACCTGGCGCGCGATCCACTCCCCCGTCGCAGGCTTCCCGAATTGGCTTTGGACCCACTTTCCGAACTACGACTATAATAATGGCGTAATATTTAGGTGGTTGTGCACCACCACCAGAGAGACCGGTGGACTACAACATGGAACCGTAGAACTACAAAGCCCACCAGTGTGGTGAGGGTGGAGCTGAACGTGGTGGTGGCACTCATCAGGCGGCTGTTCAGTGTTTGATGTAATGATACCCGTTTGTGTGGAGAGGGTGGAGTGTCTGGAGAACATGCAAATGCCACGCTGTACCATCCAGCCTATATGAGGGTTGTAAACCAGGGGGGGGGGGGGGGGGCGTTCTCCACGACCATCCAGGGGAGAACGTTCCGGGCGTTGGGAAGATATACCCGGAAGAGGGCGCCAGTCTATCGCTGAGCACACGCTCACTCACACTATATGTAGGGGCAATTTAGAGCAGCCAATTCACCTTGAATACACGTTTTTGGACTGTGGGAGGAAACCGAAGGAACTCCGGCGGACACGTGGAGGACATGCGAGCTCCGCCCGCATCGGTATTCAAACCCGGCTCTCCAGCGCCACACCGTGACGTCTGTGCTGCTCGGCGGATCGGTCCTATGATCCGACGATTCGGGTCCCCACCACCCCCACCCACCCTCGCCCCATTTGAGGGCGCACGCCGCGTTGTGACCCGGCGTTTCCGGGTTTAAGTGGAGGGGGGGGGGGCGATACGGCGCTCCGTTACTCACACGGCACGGCCCATTTAATAATCCATTACCGAAATACGACGGCGCCCCTTTAAATCCCCCCCTCCCTCTCTCTCGCTCGCCCGCCCGCTCTCTCGCTTCCTCTCAAAAGCCAATTTGGTTAATTAAATGTTTTGTTTGCGATGCGGCTCTCGTTCGTTTCGGACACGTCACTGCGAGCGAATCGGAGCCAGAGACGAGATCTCATTAGATAAAACCCATCAGGACCAAAGGAGAACGGAGGGGGACTCTAATTAAAGCTTTTAATTGTGTGCACTCGCTGTCAGATGCTCTCTCTCTCTCTCTCTCTCTCTCTCGCTCGCTCGCTCTCTCAGATCATCACAGGCAGCACTCTCGTTACAAAGGGAAAGGTGCAGCCGCTTTCTTCATCCCTGTTCTTTTTTTAATTAGTCGGCTGCGGCGGGTCGGCCACGGCGGGTCGGCCGCAGCGCCTTCCAACCGCATTCCTCGTCGGCGCCCGTCTCCTCGCCCTCGCCGTGCCCCGCCGCACGCCCGCCCGCCCTCGGCACGGAAGCACCACTTCATCCGGCCGAGCGTGAGCCAACATAAACACTAGCTAACGAGCTGATCCTAACGACCAATACACCTCTAACACTACAGATAGATACACACCTACTATAGAACACACACCCACTACAGAACACACACCCACTATAGAACACACCTATACACACCCACTATAGAACACACCCACACTATAGAACACACCTATACACACCCACTATAGAACACACCCACACTATAGAACACACCTATACACACCCACTATAGAACACACCCACACTATAGAACACACCTATACACACCCACTATAGAACACACACCCACTACAGAACACACNACAGAATACACACCTATTCACATTTACTACTGAACACACACCTACATGCCACCTATACACCATCTTCTACAGAACACACACCTATACACACCTACTACAGAACAAACACCTACTACTATAGAATAGGAACCAACCTCATCCTCATAGAAAGCACATACATCCTTATATCAACGCCCACATGCTGATAGGAACCACCCAGAACCCCATATGAACCATCCACATGCTACTATACACTATCCATGTTTATATGCCCCACCTACAACATTATAAGCACCGCCCACATGCTGATGAGCACCTCCTTTACGTTGACATGCACTGTATCTATTGTAGCGCTGTCTGGGAGAACATGCAATTCCACCAATGAGAACAATCCCAGTTGTAAACAACAGGACAAAGGGGCGGAGCATCGCCAAAAACGTTTGCATTACACTTTTATGCAGGTTTAAAATGTTCATGCGCCACTCGTTCCTCACGTTTAGATTCGTTTTAGATTTGCGGTTAAGCCCCTCCCACTTGTGTGTTTCAGCCTAAGGTCGGTCGGGTTCCAATATGTAAAAAATTGGGGGCGGGGCTAGCGACGCTGTCTGCGTCTGTATCTTTGAAATAAAATGATCGATTAATAATGAATAATTCACAAGCGTCCGTTTGTTTATCTTCAACCGCGTCCGGAGCAACAGACGATCCGACGGACGAGCCAATCAGACGGCGGGACCGGTCCGGGTGGCGTATCCGGCGGGTTGCCCTAAGGTTCTCTGTGTAACGTGTTCGTAATAAACGAGACGCTGTAAGCTGAAACGAGGGAACGTGCCGGGTTCAAGTGCTCCTTGGCTCTGAGATCAAAGCGCCGACTGATTGCGCCGGCGGGTTCCGGAGGTCAGACGCCATGCGAGGAGAGCGAGAGCGGTGACCCGGCCCTCACGCCGAGCGTCAGACGGCCCGCATAAATATTTAAATAGGCCCCTTTCGCTAATTAAATCGGGCTCCTCTGCTCTGAACGCTCGCTCCTCAGACGTTCTGCGAACGCCGCCGCCGTCACCCGAGTCCGTCCTCAGGGTCGCCATCCGAGGAGTGGGAGTACTGATGCACAAATCCAACGACACAAACGGAAGTCCAGCCACAACCTCGCACGCAGAACCTTAAAAAGGGGCGGCGTCCGGATCTGACAATTTAACTATCCAATTTACAGAATTCATTTTTAATAATGTTACTGACTTTAACTGAATATTTAATAATTGGACATTATTTTTTAAATAAATTAGGACCTAAGTGTTGGCCCCCACCTCACTTGCGTAAATAGTCCCTATAGTCCGCCCCAACATATTGTATGGTGTCGAATAAGTCGGTGTCCCAATGCTACCTAAATATTTTTTTTTGGTTCTAAAGTGTTTATTGGGCTGCGTGTTTTTAACAAAACGCAAATTTGTAATAATAATAATTTTAAAAAATTCCAAAGGCAATGGACTCAGACACGTCCACGTCCCCACGCCCCCCCCCGGCCCCTGAGCATGTTATGATGATCTCAACCAAAACACGATCATACAGTCACACCCAAACCGCCTTCTCTAAACACACACACACACACAGAGGCAGCAGTGTTCTCAGACCTGATGTAGTCGTTTCTGCAGAGGATCATGCCGCTCTTGGTGTAGCAGGACGTCCCGATCTCGCCGAGCTGAGCCTGGCAGCACGAGCACTTCAGGCAGCGGCTGTGCCAGTAGCCGTCCATGGCGTAGAGCAGGAAGCGGTCGGCGATCTTGCCGCCGCACCCCGCGCACCGCTTCCAGGACATGGACCCTGCTCCCGCCGGCGCCGCCTGGGCACTGCCTCCCGGGTTCACCATCGTCCCTGTTCCACACGGAAAATTCATCCGGGTTAAGCAGGGCAGGGCAGATACAGCCAGCAGTGAAATTCTTACCCGACATCTCCACATAAAGTTAAAATAGAATAAAAATAAAATAAAATAAAATGAAGACCGGCACGGTGGCTTAGTGGTTGGCATGTTCTCCTTTCAGCGGTTCGAATCCCTGATCTGGGTGGAGTTCCCATGTTCTCCCCGTGTCCGCGTGGGTTTCTCCAAATTGCCCCATATAGAGTGTGTGTGTGAGTGAGTGTGTGTTCAGTGATAGATTGGTGCCCTGTCCTGGGTCCTGGGTCCCAGCGCCCGAAACATTCTCCCCTGGATGGGCATGGGGAACCCCCCCCGTGACCCTAATAGAGGATAAAGTGGAAGATAATGGACGGAAGGATGTATTCACACGGTGGCTTAGTGGTTTAGCATGTTCTCCTCTCAGAGCTGGTTCAAATCCCCATCTGGGTGGAGTGTTCATGTTCTCCCCATGTCTGCGCAGGTTTCCTCCGGGTTCTCTGCTTTCCTCCCACAGTCCAAAAACATGGATCAAGTCAATTGAGTTCTCCAAATTGCCCCATATAGAGTGTGTGTGTGTGAGTGAATGTGTGTCCAGTGATAGACTGGCACCCTGTCCTGGGTGTATCTGCCCAGCGCCCGAAACGCTCCACCCTGGATGGGTATGGGAAACCCCCCCACCGCGACCCTAATAGAGGATAAAGTGGAAGATAATGGATGAACTTTGTATTTACATTGTGCAAAAGAAGAGAAGCCATACAGTTATGGCACTGTAACGGACGAAAACTAGAACGGGGGAGGGACGCGCCGCGACGTCGGGTTACGGCAACCGTCCTCAGAAATAAACAATTAAATAAACATTTAAATATACATTTGAACACACAAAAGAGGGAGCAGCGGCACGCCGTCCCCGAACAATACACCGAACCGTTCAACAATCCTATTATAATAATAACCTATAACCGAAAACCAACGTTACAACAGCCCGATCTTTTGAGGCCCAAAAGATCTCAAACCTTAAACGCTCCCGGAGGTTCCGCGTGAACACTTTATCCTCAATTTAAAAAAACGAATGAACAATGCTATTTAAATCTTTACATTTTAAAGTTTTGGAATTGTTTGTAATTTTCCGAGTGGAACTTTAGCTCCGCCTTTTTAATTTTTATTTTAAATTGCATTGAACCAAAACCGTTCCCCTGAGTTTGATAGAGTGACCGTGACTCATTCATTCATTATCTTCCGCTTATCCTCTATTAGGGTCGCGGTGGGGTTCCCCATGCCCATCCAGGGAAGAAAGTCTCGGGTGCTGGGCAGATAGACCCAGGACAGGGAGGCAATCTATCACTGGGCGCACACTCACTCACACAGACACACTCTATATGGGGCAATTTTGAGAATTCAATTAACTTGATCCATGTTTTTGGACTGTGGGAGGAAACCGGAGAACCCGGACGAAACCCACGCAGACACGGGGAGAACATGGAAACTCCACCCAGATGGGGATTCAAACCGAGAATCCTTAGCGCTGAGAGGCAAACGTGACCGTGACCCTGTGACCGTGACTGTTCGTTAAAATCAGCTTTTAATTAACGACACGAGGAATTTGATCGGCGACACGAAATGTTGGCATCGGAACAGAATCACAAACGTTTAAACAACCGACACGACGCTCACGACGACGTGTAATCAGCAGATTCAGATTTATTATAAAACATCTGACCTTTAAATACAGAACAGTGACATCACAAAGCAGTGTGGGGGGGGGGCATCATGTGACATGTCAGTCACAATGATACTCATTTAGTCTTAAGGTGAAGTTTTGAGTAAAGTCACTGTGTGTATGGAGGGGTGGGAGTGTGTGTGTAGGGAGGGGGGGACGTCATGTGACACGTCGGTCACAATGTAACTCATTTAGATTTAAGGTGAAGTTTTGAGTAAAGTCACTGTGTGTATGGAGGGGTGGGGACATCATGTGACATCAGACACAATGTAACTTAGTTTTAAGGTGAAGTTTTGAGAAAAGGTCTAAGTGAAGTCACTGTGTGTGTGTGTGTGCGCGCACGTGTGTGTGTGGGGGGGGACGTCATGTGACACGTCGGTCACAATGTAACTCATTTAATCTTAAGGTGAAGTTTTGAGTGAAGGTCTGAGTAAGTCAGTGTGTGTATGTGTGTGCGTGCGTATGTGTGTGTGTGGGGGGGGGCGTCATGTGACATGTCAGTCACAATGTAACTCATTTAGTTTTAAGGTGAAGTTCTGAGTAAAGGTCTACGTAAAGTCAGTGTGTGTGTGCATGTGTGTGTGTGGTTAAAAATCAGCTGTGTTGTTTTTCAAAGCCTGAGAACTTCGTGAGAACCGTAAACAAACCTGATTTTAATATTCGATAAACAGATGTTCCGCGCCCTCAGGTTGCCCCTCCAGCCTCCCAACTGCAGTTTAAACCAGTTTAACTTCCCCACTTTGTTCCGGCCCCGATGGCACACCCTCCCCCCCCCCACACACACACAGCCTCCGCTTTAAAGTCCACGTCTCATTGGTTAAAAACGTGGCCCCTCTATACATTTCAATTCAGCAACAAATAAAATAAAATCAGAAGTGAGCCTGCACTGAGACAGGACGGCCGGGATAGGACTGCATCGTCCTCGTCATCCTCCCCGTCCTCGGCTGTCCCGTCCCTCCTCCCGGTTTAGTTTCAAAGCTTCAAGCTTCGGTTTGATATTAGAACCCGTCCACGTCACGCCGGGTCAGCGTGTAACCAACACCCGAAACCCGAACCGCCATTAAGCGCCGGCCGACCTCCTGACCTTCGGTCGGCCGCGGCTCCGTAACCGGGGGCGACCGGGAGCTGCCTCCACGCCGCCGCCTCCATGCCCCTGCGTCTGATTAGCGGCGGGCTCCGATCTTTATCTGAACGCTGAGCTCGGCGCTTCTGTGATGAACGCGGGACAATTAAAGAGACGCTCCGCAAATTGCTTTTAAATAGCGCATTACCTCCAGCGCAGCGGCATCCTTCACACTGGGTCAATGTTGCCAGCCTCCCTATCCACACACACACACACACACAAACATATACACACACACACCACACACACTCCCACCCACCCACACAATGCGCCGACGAGTATTAAGTTCTGCACATACACGTGTATAGTGTGGACACCGGGTCATCGGCTTGGATACCAATGATACAGCGCCCCCACCACACACACACACACACACACACACAAGGATGTTATTACAGTTGTATGATGCTCCTAAAAGTACTAACTTCTGCACATACACGTGTACAGTGTGGACACCCAGGTCATCGGCTTGAATGCCAATGATACAGCGCCACCACCACCACCAAACACACAAACACACACACAAAAACACACACACCCACACAATGCGCCGACAAGTATTAAGTTCTGCACATACACGTGTACAGTGTGGACACCGAGTCATCGGCTTGGATACCAATAATACAGCGCCCCCACCACAGACACACACACACGCACACACACACAAGGATGTTATTACAGTTGTAAGATGCTCCTAAAAGTACTAACTTCTGCACATACACGTGTACAGTGTGGACATGGGGTCATCGGCTTGGATACCAATGATACAACGCCCCCACCAAACACACACACACACACACACAGACAAACACACACACACAAGGATGTTATTACACTTGTATGATGTGCCTTCGAGTACTAACTTCTGCACATACACGTGTACAGTGTGGACACCGAGGTCATCGGCTTGAATGCCAATGATACAGCGCCACCACCACCACCAAACACACACACACACACACACACACACACACACAAACACACACACACGGTACAGCCCCTCGAAATGAGCTTCAGATCAATAACTATGCAGAAATAGCTGCTTAATGCACATCCACGGCACGCAGTTTAACATCGGGTTCGAGCCTTTCTCCATTGCGCCCTGCAGAGCGCAGAGAGCCTGGCTGTGTGACGGGGCAATTAGAGAGAGAGAGAGAGAGGGAGAGCACATTAGTGGAGACTCTTTTTAGCAATACCTCAGAGCCGATCAGGTCTGAGAGCAAATGACTGAGGTCGATCCTCATTCAACTTTCAATCCAATTTACGCACTATATTTTTTAATTATTATTATTATTATTATTATTATTATTATTATTATTATTATTATTATTAATAAAAAAAAGGGGGGGGGGGCGTGTGCCGTGGCAGCGAATAACATTCAGGTTTGATGAATTTACAGTATAGTTGGTTTTCTTCATAGCTTCTGACTTGTGGTGTTCTCATTTGTAAGTCGCTTTGGATAAAAGCGTCTGCTAAATGACTAAATGTAAAAAATGACTAAATGTAATTATTATTATAAGAAACCAACCCCAAACCTCTAAACCCTCATCGACATGGCCGATCCTCCCAAATATCTTGCCCTCATCACCCGTACCGTCTCGTCTGTCCCGTTTCCGAAGTCCGAACGGGACTTTTCAGCCTGCCCTAACGGTGTTCCGTTTTGCGTTCACTTTAAACGCAGCCCAAAGAAACCAGACCAGCACGGTAAACCGTACAGCCCCCCTGAGTGACGCGACGGTGTTATGTTTTGTTATCGTTATAATTAACGACGTCCCGAAAAACGTCGCCCGCCAAACTTTCCTGCAGCCTATCCCGGCATGTGTACGGACCGGCGCACGGTGATCCGTACGCGGTCAGGCCGGGTGGGACGCGGCGGCAGGTTCGGAGCGCGCGGCGCGTGGACGCGGCTGCGGGGCGTCGGCACGTCGAGTGGAGAGTGGAGTAGAGGAATGGGCGCGGGGGGGAGGGGGGCTGGCTGTGGTCTTCCAAAGTTTACCACGTCGGATTCGAACCCGAGTTTTGTTTTTGTTTTTGTTTATTTGGGTTTTTTTTTTTTTTTTGGGGGGGGGGGGGTTGCCGACAATTCACGAGATCATTAATTGCGTCGCGGGGATTAGGCGGGATGCTCGCGCGCCATCTGCATCCCCCCCTCGGTTTAATCCCCATTAATGGATCCAATTATCGGCGGTGTTGCGGCAGCAAACTAAAAAAATATAATACTAAACAAATAATACTTAATAAATAATGATAATAATAATAAGAGGCATGTCCTCACCGTGTCCCCCCGCTGGCTTCAGCGCGACTCCCGAATCCAGTAGCCTGCCGAAATTCAACGCGCGTCTCTTTCAGGAATTAAACGGGAGTGTTAAAAAAAGGAAAAAAAACAACAAAAACAAATCTCGGCGCGTCGTTTCGCGGAGGGCGGAGAGGACAGAGGAGAGAAGTCCGCGGGAACAGCGCGTCCGTCCGCGCGATGCTCAATGGAGTTGAGAGATTGTATTTCCAGCGGGAGGTGGCGGCTCGTCTCCGGATCTCCAGGCGTTCGGGTTCTGGTTCGGATCCGGGTCTGGGTTTTGGGTCCGGGTTCGGGAGGGAGGACGGCGGCTGGAGCGCGTCCGTCGCGGTCAGTGCGGCTCTGCGTCCGTGCGTCTCCTCCAGCTCTGTGCGCGGCTCTGCGCTCCGTCTGCGCTTTTGCTCTACATGTGTCACTGACAGCGCTGCGCACACACACACACACACACACACACACACACACACACACACACACACACACACACACACACACACACACACACACACACTGAGGTTGCCAGGTTGCGTGTAATTCCCCTACAAACCTCTTCAACCGCCTTTAATTGTATATTTTCATCATGTCCCATTAAATATCTCTTGTTTGTATCAAAAACACCGTATAGTTACAATCTATAAGCATCGTAAAAACAATTTACAGATCGAGCCACCACACGGGTATAACGCCACCATCTGGCAACACAAGCCCCAACAAGCACGGCCTTTTCGGTGCCGCGTCGATCGCTCTCCGTCCAATCAAATCCCACCCCTCCGTCAGAGCGCAGTGACTAATTAGGCCAATCAGAAAGCACTGTTTTTTTATTATTTATTATTTCTTTCTTTTTATTTATATATTTTTTTGTCATTTTTATTAGAAAAATGTTATCAGATCCGCAATGTGACTTCACGAGGCTCCGGCTGGATTTTGGGTCACGTGATGGGTAATTAATTCGGTTTATTCAGGGAGTTCAAGGAGACTTTATTGTCGTTTGCGTACCACGTGGTGCGTGAAAGGGAGACGAAATTGCGTTTCACGGGCCCGTAAGTACAATTAAATAAAAAATAAATTATACATTATTATAAATAAATAATTAATAAAATTACAAATGTACAAATTTAAATGTAGCGGTGCTATAATAAAAAAGTAAACATAACACTATAGTAGCAATAAGAAATAAAATATATATATATATATATATATATATATAATATATATATATATAATATATATATATTTATAATTTATATGTTTAATATATATATATATATAAACTAGAGCAGCCTGAGAAAGCGCCTCACATTTCAACCATTTACATTTAAATCAATTTAAACAAAATATAAATATTTATTAGGAGGTCAGACAGCATGACAGATCAGACTTAATCAGACATTTATAATAATTATGACTATATTCAGATATATTGTATACAGATCGGCACTTTGATCTTCAGGTTCTGGTTCTGCAGCTCTGTTTGTTTACAGGTTCTGGTTCTGGGTAACTTGTTCTGGTTCTGGTTTACAGGTTCTGGTTCTAGTTTAAAGTTTACAGGTTCTAGTTTAAAGGTTCTGGTTCTGGTGTACAGTTTACAGGTTCTGGTTCTGGTTTACAGGTTCTGGTTCTGGTGTACAGTTTACTTGTTCTGGTTCTGGTTTACAGGTTCTGGTTCTGGTGTACAGTTTACAGGTTCTGGTTCTGGTTCTGGTTTACTGACCCGTAACTGGAATCCAGAATTCTGGGTGGAGTTGCCCAGTCGGTTTATTGCTGTGGAACCCACACAGCTCCACCTTTTCTCCGGCTGAAGCAGCAGCACGGCGTCTCGGCGAGAGTCTCACGCTCAGAGTGACACAGTGGCGCCATCATCTGGCCAGAAAAGGGACTGCCGCTCATATTCGCTCGAAATAAACCCACGCACACGGTCCACTTTATTATTTGTTTATTATCGTTAGTTCATCCAGCATCACGTTTCCGTAAATGTCGGTGGGACTCGAACCTGGAACCAACAGGGGGACCAAGAAAAACTAAGAACACAGATGGGCTACAGTCTGTAATTATAAAACTACAAACTCCATCTTTATGGCAGGTGGAGGAAATAGACGATGGAGAAAAAAGGGGCGTGGCCCAAGTTTTAATCGGTTATTGCGTGACATGTGGGTCATATATATATATATATATAATTTTTATTTTATTTTATTTTTGGAGGGGATATATAGAGTGTGTGTGTGTGTCTGTGTCTGTGTGAGTGAGTGTGTCCAGCGATAGAGTGCCCCCCTGTTCTGGGTGTATCTGCCCAGCGCCCGGAACGTTCTCCCCTGAATGGGCATAGGGAATTTTTGTTTGGGTGGCACGGTGGCTTAGTGGTTAGCATGTTCTCCTCTCAGCGCTAGGGATTCCCGGTTCGAATCCTGGGTGGAGTTTCCATGTTCTGCCCGTGTCCAAGTCGGTTTCCTCCGGGTTCTCCGGTTTACTCCCACAGTCCAAAAACATGGATCAAGGTCAAATGAATGCTCCAAATTGCCCCATATAGAGTGTGTATGTGTGAGTGAGTGTGTGTCCAGTGATAGATTGGCGTCCTGTCCTGGGTGTATTTGCCCAGCGCCCGAAACGTTCTCCCCTGGATGGGCATGGTGAACCCCCCCCACCCCGCGACCCTAATAGAGGATAAAGCGAAAGATAATGGATGAATGAATAAATTGCCCCATATAGTGAGAGATAGATCGGCGCCCTGAACTGGGTGTACCCGAAACGACCTCCCAGCAATGGACATGGGGCATGGGGCAACACCCCCCCCATCCTAGTAGAGGATAAAGCACTGGTACATCATTATCATCATCAAGTTGGAATTGTGATGCTGTTGGAGTTCAGGAGGGAGGCATCGCTCTGATGAGGTCTGATGACACGCGCTTCATCGAGGTCGCACCGCGCTCTTCATCAGCCGAGGACAAAACCCCTCATTATTTTCGGGGTCGTTAGGAGGACGAGGCGTGAGCGGAGGCCCTCCCGCGGCACGTCTTAATGTTTTAATTGCGGCGGCCGGCGTTGATTGCCGAGCGCCGCGTGATTTCCCCGCTGCCGAGGTAACTTTATTCCACCCAGGATTGGGCTCCATTCTCTCCGCCCAGAAGAATAATTAATTTACCTCGTCTCCGAAAGCTGGAGGGAAATTAGGGGGACGCCACCGAACGGACGCCTCGGAGGGGACGCCTCGGAGGGGACGCTTTGTTTGCTCCCCGGCAGACTTTAATGAGCTTTCCGCGAATGGCGAGGAAAAGGAAAAGACTTTTCCAGAAAAAATAAAAAAACTACGACGCTCTCTCCCTGGATGCCGGGTCTCAGGGGCGACCCCCCCACCCCTCGCCCCCCCCCCCCCACTGGGCTCATCTCGCAACGCCCTTCGGTGACCCTCTGCACTTTCAGTCTGAACTTCCAACTTCCAGCGACTCGTTTTAAAAACCAGGACCATGAGGTGGAAGCAGAGACCCCGGAGGAACCCACACGGACACAGGGAGGACATGTGGATGCCCCTCAGCCCCCCCCCCCCCCCATATAGTGTGTCTGTCTGAGTGAGTGTGTATCTGGTGATGGATTGGCGTCCTGTCCTGAGGATAACTGCCCAGCGCCGTTTTCCCCAGGATGGGGGCAGGGAGGGTTCTCCAGGTTTTCATCCCACAGTCTATAAACGTAGATTTAAGTTGAATTGAATGCTCTAAATTGCCCCATACAGTGTATCTGGGTCTATCTGCCCAATGTCCAGGGGAGAACGTCTGGGCGCTAGGCAGATACACAGATTTCATACGTTCAGATTTCGTGTTTGCAGAGTGGGTGGGGGGGGGGGG
>JAFMOD010000783.1:162676-178892 GCA_019802435.1 Corydoras maculifer
CAGTCTCTGTTTGCGGCACAGTTTCAAAGTGCAGCACAGTCTTTAAGTGCAGCACAATCTCTGATTGCAGCACGGTTTCCAAGTGCAGCACAGTCTCTGTTTGCAGTCTCATAACCGCACCATCTCCAAGTGCAGCTGTCTGGTTGTGTCAGTCTCTGTGTTAACAGGAGTTTAATCTCAAAAACAAGAAGTAGAGACGACAGCGCTGCTGTGCGACCAGTTGTTCCATCTTCTCTCTGATTGGTCAAACACGAGTCCTGTCTCTGCAGTATCGGAGGTCCTCACAGTGCCGCTCTGTTAATTAATCAGGTTAAAAAACCAAAGCTGCTCATTCAGGTGGGCACCATAACCCCCCAACGTCTGAGTAACGGGACGGTCGGAGTGGCGGCGCAGTGAATGTCGGGTGGATGGAGGAGGCGAGCTGCGGAACGAGGGTCTGAGATGTTCCTTATAGAGCTGCCGGTTTACAATCAAACATTCAGTGTTTAACGAGGTGGAAGATTGGAGAGGTTCTCCGACGAGGTCCGAGGAAGCGAGAGCGTGTGTGTGTGTGTGTGTGTGTGTGTGTGTGAAATCCCTTCAATCAGAGCGTGTCATTTGACCGGGCTAATCTCCTCTTCTTACAGCTCATTACAACTGTGTTTGTCCAAAACAATGGTTCAAAGTAATGAAAAAGGCTGCTGGGAGTCGCGGCTGATTGGAAGGTAATAAAAAATGGTATCATACACACACACACACACACACACACACACACACACACACACACACACGGCCTGAAAATAGCATCCTTATCATCCCCCGTTTCATTTAGATTTGATTACCGGCGGATTATAACGCAATCAGGACGCCGTGCGAGGGGTAGCTATGGGAACCGGTCTTAAGCGCGTATCTGGCAGCCGATCTTAATTTGAGTCGGAACACTTCAGATCACTCAGAGACAAGAGACGAAAGACGAGGGGGCAACCGACACAAGAACGAGCCGGGCAGGCTAAGCTAACACGCGAGGGTGGGGGGGTGGAGTTGGGGTGGAGGGGGGGGTGGTGGTTAGGCGAAAGAATGTGGAGACAGGCGCTTCCTTGTCCGACCCGTTTGCATTTCGTCCGCGCCTCAATTTGCCTTTCAGGAGGGCCGAATCAATTTCTGATGACAATCCGGCGCGTCCCGGATGAAAGGCGGCGGGCGGCGGGGTCCTGGGAACGCCGCCGCCGCTGCCGGAGATGCGCCCGCTAATCTCGCCGGAATGAATCACTCGTGCTCTCGTTTGGGACATCGGGCGTCAACATTCTCACCCCTTTTTTCGGTTCCCTGCCAAACGGCACTGATGGTTTTATTAGAATCCGGAACGAGAGAGAGAGAGAGAGAGAGAGAGCAAGAGAGGAACCTGGTGATCATCTGACCTCGTAACACATCCACGTGGTTACCACCCGGCCTGCTCTACTGTTCTCCTCTCAAAAGAACCCGGAGAACCGAGATCTGATCTGATGTGTTCATGGTTCTCTGCAGGAACCGAAGCAATAATCGAGTGAAGATGGGGGAACCCACAAACAGAACTCTGTTCAGAATGCGGTTGAGGAGGATTTATAGCAGTTGTGGCAACTGTTGTAGAAGAGTGCAACAGTTGTCTATAAAGGAACATAGAAGTCATGGCCACCATGGTTAATTAGGGATTATAGTTGTTGTGGCAACTGCTTTTTGTAAGGTAATAAAGTCGTGAACCACTGTCTGTAAGTATAGTTGCAGTAGTTAGGGATTATAGTAGTTGTGGAAGCCGTCATCAGTAAGTGAATATAGTAGTCATAGCAACCATTATTAATTAGGGATTATAGTAGTTGTGACAACTGCTTTCTGTAAGGTAATAAAGTCGTGAACCACTGCCTGTGAGTGTATGGTAGTAGTAGTTATGGATTATAGTAGTTGTGGAAACCGCCACCAGTAAGTGAATATAGTAGTCATGGCAACCATTGTTAATTAGGGATTATAGTAGTTGTGGCAACCACTGCCTGATAGTAAGTATCATAGTCATGGCAACCATAACTAATTAGGGATTATAATAGTTGTGGCAACTGCTTTCTGGAAGGTATTTAAGTGTGAACCACTGCCTGTGAGTATAGTAGTAGTAGTTAGGGATTATAGTAGTTGTGGAAGCTGCCGCCAGTAAGTGAATATAGTAGTCATGGCAACCATTATTTATTAGGGATTATAGTAGTTGTGACAACCACTGCCTGGTAGTAAGTATCATAGTCATGGCAACCATTGTTAATGAGGGATTATATTTGTGGCAACCGCTTTCTGTAAGGTATTAAAGTAGTCATGGCAACCGTTGGTAATTAGGCATTATAGTAGTTGTGGCTGTCTGTAGGTGGATAAAGTTGTCATGACACCCATTGATAATCAGGGTTTATAGGAGTTGTGGCAACCGCTGTCTGTATGTGAACATAGTGGTCATTAAAACCATTGTAAACTAGGCATTGGATTATAGTAGTTGTGGCAACCACTGCCTGTAAGTAGGTAGCCATGGCAATCAGCGGAAGTTAGGGATTATAGTAGTTGTGGGAACCTCAGTACAAACACCCGGCTCAGGGACCGCCGTGGCGCCGCCCCGGTCCTCAGCTGTGATTCCGAGGTGTTTGTTACCAGAGCGAGGTAGGAAGCGTGACGGCGGCGAGCCAGAGAACAATGGCGCACGGCGTCCGATCAATAGAAAGTTAATTAATGAAGTGCACCGGACGCCGGGCCGCTATAGATTTCCGCGAGACGTGTGATAGATCTGCGAGCCGCACAATGCCGGGTGCTGCGCGGCGCCGCGCGCCCGGACGCCGTACTGTATCCCCATCCCCCCCATTCCTCCCCCCCGCCCTGATGATTGTCTTCATTTTAAATGGATTAACGAATGCGAATCGATGCTCATCATTTCTGCCCGTGAATGGCGGAGCTCATTCGGCGCTGAATGGCCCGCACGCCTCGCCTCCTCTTTTCTCCTCTTGCTCGTTTGCGCCAAAGAGGCGAGATAAGGAGACGAGGTTATGAGAAACGCTGGCTGCTTAATTAGCTTCGTCAGACAAAAGACGCCGACAGACATCTGACCTCCAAACGAGGTCAACTCGTTCGGGATTGTTTTAATTATCCGAAAATGTTTCGAAATGTTACGAAGGTCGTCTTTCGAAAATCTTTGTGGATTTGGTTTTGGGACGCTGACTCCGGAGAACACGAGGGGAACTGTGGACGTGCCCCCTCTAGAGGTCGCAATACTCATGTCCCAGCGCTGAGGCTCAGGCGCTTCCAGCTTTAACGTGACCCGGCAGGTGGAACCAATCACGGGTGCACATGAGCTTTACAGCATTATCACCGCAGAGCGCCACCCTATGCTGGAGAGTAGCTATTGGCTGTCTTAGCCACTAGAGGTCGCTAAAATAACGTAATAACTTTAATGCCTTGTCTTTCGCTTCATCCTCTACTAGGGTCATAGAGGGTTCCCCATGCCCAGGGGAGAATGTTTCGGGCGCTGGACAAATACACCCAGGACAGGGTGCCAATCTATCACTGGACACACACTTATACTGACACACATACTGACTATATAGGGGCAATTTAGAGCAGCCAATTTAACTTTACTGTGTGTGTGTGTGTGTGTGTGTGTGTATGTATCCATGTGTATGTACTGTATGTATGTGTGCGTGTGTGTGTGTGTTTGTTTGTGTATGTATGTGTGCGTATGTACTGTATGTGTGTGTGTATATGTGTGTGTGTGTATATGTGTGTGTGTATGTATATTTATATATGTGTATATGTATGTGTATTTATATATGTGTGTATGTATGTGTTTGTATGAGTGTGTGTGTATATGAGTGTGTGTGTTTGTATGTGTGTGTGTATGTATGTGTATGTGTGTATGTGTGTGTGTATGAATGTCTATGTGTATGTATGTATGTATATGTGTGTGTGTATGTGAGTGTGTGTGTGTGTGTGTATATGTATGTATGTATGTATGTATGTATGTATGTTTGTGTGTGTGTATGTGTGTGTGTGTGTGTGTGATTGATTTCCAGCGAGCTCATGGTGGTGCATGTCATGATCTCAGCGTTCTTCAGGTTCTGACTCGGGAGCCGGAGTGAAGACCTCGCCTCACCTCCTCAGCCTTGTAATTAACGGGTCGCCGCCGCCGCGCGTTCGAACCCGCAAAGTTTGCACAGCAAGCAAGTTCTAAAATAGAGGGTTCTGGAAGGGGGGGGGGGGGGGGGCGCTCGCCGAACGCCGGCTCTGATTACAATTATGCGCGGCACTTTGGCTGATTCCAAATCAATGAGGCCAAATTTGGCGGCGGCCCCCATCACACGGTGGCGGCGGCGAGCATCCCCGAAGCCATTCCCCCCAATCAGAAGTTTCTGCTCTGTATAATTTCACGCAATCAGATTTCTCCACAGTCATCCAGCGCAATCAGGTAATCAGTGGGGCACATTAACAAGACAAATGGGGTTTAAAAAGTGGGTGCGCTCTGTTTGCAGGAACTTCCCGCCGAGAAACTGTTGCCCCACCCCCACCCCCCACCCGCGGCGGGAAAAAAAAAACGCAGGCGCGCACGCCGCAGCTGCTGCTCAGGCAACCGTACAGGAGCCAGATATATTGAATGTATATTATGATGTATTCTGTTTACAGATCGCAATCGATCACCGGCGGACGGCGGCGCGTTCGGTTCTTCAGACGATCAGCTCGAAAACAATCAATGTTGTGTTTTTTTTTGTTTGTTTTTTTAACGCCACTTTCATCAAATGAGACATGAAAAATATATCGTTGATAAATGACGCACAGCGGACGTGACGGAAACCCGAGTTTATAACATCTGAGGGATATATGGTTTAAAAAAAACGGGTAGTTCCGGTTCCTTACATCTGATTGGCTGAGTTGTGTGTCGAGCCGTGACATCATTGACAATAACACACCCCTTTGAGCGCTTCACATGCGTATTAATGCGTGATATACAATACATTAATTTAAATCATAAAATACAGATTAATATAAACAGAGATCAGGAACTGTGATCAGAACTGTGTTCTGTAATTTGGCCACTAGATTGCATTGCATTGGTGTTGGAGGTTAGTGTAGGTGGATGGTGTTGGAGTAGTTAGTTGGTGTAGCTGGTTGATGTTGGTGTAGATGTTTGGTGTTGGTGGATGGTGTTGGTGTAGGTGGTTAGTGTTGGTGTAGTTGATTGGTGTAGCTGGTTGATGTTGATGTAGATGTTTGGTGTTGGATATTGGTGTAGGTGGTTGGTGTTATAGGTTGGTGTAGGTAGTTGGTGTTGGTGTTGGAGGTTGGTGTAGGTAGTTGGTGTTGGTGTTGGAGGTTGGTGTAGGTGGATGATGTTGGTGTAGTTTGTTGGTGTAGCTGGTTGATGTTGGTGTAGATGTTTGGTGTTGGATGTTGGTGTAGGTGGTTGGTGTTATAGGTTGGTGTAGGTGGATGGTGTTGGTGGTTGATGTTGGTGTAGTTGGTTGGTGTACCCGGTTCATGTTGGTGTAGGTGGTTGATGTTGGTGTAGATGTATGGTGTAGGTGGATGGTGTAGCTGGTTGATGTTGGTGTAGATGTATGGTGTAGGTGGTTGGTGTTGGTGTAGGTGGATGGTGTAGCTGGTTGATGTTGGTGTAGATGTATGGTGTAGGTGGTTGGTGTTGGTGTAGGTGTAGCTGGTTGATGTTCGTGTAGATGTATGGTGTAGGTGGATGGTGTTGGTATAGGTGGATGGTGTAGCTGGTTGATGTTTGTGTAGATGTATGGTGTAGGTGGTTGGTGTAGGTGGATGTAGTAGGTGATAACTTTAACTATTTTATAATTACAGACTGTAGTCCATCTGTGTTCTTTGTTGTTGTTAGTCCCCTGTTGGTTCTCTGTTTTCTGTCGGTCAGGAGCATCACAGAACAGAAAGAGATCATTTGGGTGGTGGATTGTTGATTGTCAGTTCTGCAGTGACACTGATGTGGTGAGGTGGTTTCATTTCTCCACCTCAGTGACACTGCTGGGATAGGACTAATGCACCCACCTAATAACCCCCACTCTGTGGTGGTACTATTGGGCTATTAAGCCGAAGCTCCGGGTTCTGACCGTGCGGTTCTCGTGTTTGTTCTCCGCGGTTTGTAATGGAATCAGAGTTGACTTTCTCTCCGGTTCTGCGCAGAGCCTCTCAGACGAGCGAGCGAGCGATACGACCTCGGCACGCTCACTTACAGAAAAGGCTTAATTAAAATCAGGCCTTAATTCCTCGAGGTCTGAAACGTGAACCACCCCCCCGCGCCCCTCCTGCGGCGTTGCCTTTGTTACGTACGTATTGTCTCGTCTGATTATTTGCAGCGGCGGCGTGAGGAGTGTTAATGACACCGCGTGTCCACTGAGAGTCCGAAATACCATCCCGTCAGCTTGAAAGGGCAGCGGAACGCCGCCGCGGGCTTTTAACTTAAGATCAAAGAGATTAGATTCTGATGAGAAATTATCCCTGAATTTACTCGCGGGAGCCGGGACTTTTATTTTACAATAACAATGTTGTTTCAATTTAACAGCAGAAGTCAGTTTACTGAGATAAAAGAGCTTTATTTTAATAAAGGTGGATTTTCGCAGAGTTTAATGGAATTTGCAAACTAACTTTCTCGATTGTGTGTTTGTTTGAAGTTTGAATGGCTCGTGGTAATTGCTTTGGATGTTTTGATGTTGAATTCTTTTTGGAGTTTTCTTTTGCATTGGTGTAGGTAGTTTTATAGATAGTTGATGGTTGTGTTGGTGGTTGGTCTTTGTGGTTAGTGTTTGTATAGCTGGTTGGTGTAGGTGCTTATTGTTTGTATAGGTGGTTGGTCTTGGAGGTTGGTGTAGGTGGTTGGTGTTGGTATAGGTAGTTGGTGTAGGTGCTTGTTGTTGGTGGTTGGTATAGGTGGTTGGTATAGGTGGTTGGTGTTGGTGGTTGGTGTAGATTGTAGGTGTTTTTATAGCTGGCTGGTATAGGTGGTTGGTTTAGGTGCTAGTTGCTGGTGGTTAGTGTTGATGGTTGGTGGTGGTTGGTGTAGGTGGTTGTTGTTGGTGTTGATGTTTGGTTTTGGTGTAGGTGCTTGTTGATGGTTGGTGTTGGTGGTTGGTGTAGGTGCTTGTTGTTGGTAGTTGGTGTTTGTGGTTGGTGTAGGTGCTTGTTGTTGGTGTAGTTGGTTGGTGTAGGTGCTTGTTGTTGGTGGTTGGTGTTTTTATAGCTGGTTAGTGTTGGTGGTTGGTGTAGGTGCTTGTTGTTGGTGGTTAGTGTTGGTGCTTGTTGTTAGTGCTTGTTTTTGGTGGTTGGTGCTAGTTGTTGGTGGTTGGTGTTTTTATAGCTGGTTGGTGTAGGTGCTTGTTGTCAGTGGTTGGTTTAGGTGCTTGTTGTCGGTGGCTGATGTTTATATTGTGAGTGATGCAGTCTTTCTTTTAAAGGTTCAGTGATATATTTATTTATTAATTATGAAAATCTCATTAGTCTCAATTAACAAACCCATTTCATTAAAGTGCCTTTTTTTACACTTAACTTCAAGTCCTCTTTTGTTGCGTGAGGAGTATTTAAGGAACCCCGAGGCCTATCCCGGTGGTTACAGCATGTAATTAAAGGCCGAGCGAGGCTCGGTGTGATCGGATCGGGGGGGATATTGCCCGTCTGATACGTTAGCGCACAGATCGGTCTCCGTTAGTAATATCTCATCTCCCGCCGCTTATCTGCCGTCCGCCAGACCTCAGATCGTTCGGCTATCTTTCATTTTATTCATTGTGCGTGTGAAGGGTAATTGCTCAGAGATAAGTGCCCCCTCTCAGGCCGCACTCCCCCCCCCTGCAGTCGGCTGAGAGCTTTCTGGATGCCTGATTTTCGGCGCTGCTCCGCCTCTCCTGCCCAGACGCTCCAATCTTTCAATCAGGGCCTCCTATTTAAGTAGAGCGCCGCTGTGCCGACCGCGAGGCCGACGCTCTACGCTCAGCAGAACAGCACAGCAAATCGTAATGCTGCACAGAGTTACATCATCAAAACACCGGGTCACCTGACTGCTTCACCTGCACCGCCATGGGGCAGCACGGTGGGGTGGTTAACATGTTTGCCTCTCAGTGCTGGGGATCCAGGTTTAAATCCCCGCGATAACACCTAGGTTTCCCATAGTCAAAAACATGGATTCGAGGTGAATTGTTTGCTCTAAATTGCCCCTATGTAATATGTGTAGGCGGTGAGTGTGTGCCCAGTGATGGATAAGCAACCCTGTCCTGGATGTATCTCCGCTGGATGGACATGGGGAACCAACCCGCTCACCCCCACGACCCCAGTCCCTATAGGATTAAGAGTAAGATGGATGTCAGCATCACTGCAGTACTGAAAATCATCCATCACCTTAATAATAATAATAATAATAATAATAATAATAGTAATAGTAATCCCTGTTCTGTGGGCATCCTAACCGTCGGGGAACATAATAAAGCGGACGGACTACGGACTGTAATCGCAGAACTACAAACTCCATCCTCACGGTGCGCGGAGCTAATTTAATGACAGACCATCTCATGATGATTAAACAGATAAAATCGCCGCAGATTCGATTCGAGGTTTGGACGGATTGAACCTGCGAATTGGCTCGGGATTTCAGGGTGAGAACTTCAGGCACATAACATAAGCTGAGTAAAGAAACAATAACACCCCCCACCCAACACACACACCCCCGCCCTCGACCCCCACCCTCGTACTACACTGCCATACCCTCAGGTTGGACCTCTAAGTATGTATGAAATTCTGAAATGCGTTTATTAAAAGCCAAATCGTTAATCGTCCGCCCTTCCGCAACGTAAAGTGAATGCTGATCGCTGAGTAACAGGGTTCCAGTCAATCCACCACCTTAAAATAATAATAATAATAATAATCCCTGCTCTGTGGGCCTCCTGACCGTTGTGGAACATAATAAAGCGGACACGGACGGACTACGGACTGTAATCGTAGAACTACGAACGCCATCTGCATGGTGGGCGGAGCTAATTTAATGACAGACAGCCAAGATGAGTAGACGGATTAATTTGCCGCAGATTCGAGTCGAGGTTTGGACGGATTGAACCTGCGGATCGGCTCGGGAATTTATGGGGAGAACTTCAGGCACGTAACATAAGCTGAGTAAAGAAAGAATAACCCCCCCATCACCACCACACCCCCCCACCCTCTTACACTGCCATACCCTCAGGATGGAGCTCTGAAGATGTATGAGAGGTGTCGAGTTAACTAATGACTCCGGCTGAATTAGCAAGACAACGATTATTTAAAGTATAAAGAAGCAGCGGAGTTAGTGTGAGTGTGTGTGTGTGTGTGTGTGTGTGTGTGTGTAAAGGGAAAGGGGGGGGGGCGTCGCAGATCGTTTGTCATCAGCAGTCGAACCTGTTTTTGATTCTCTCTTCATATTTCATTTGCATTTTTAATTTGGCTGCAGATGATGCACTCGCTGATTAATGTGCAATTAATTAGCGGCAGTCAGACTGCTATCAGATGTGGAGAGTGCCGGCGGCGGCGGCGGCGGGGCGGTAAACAACCCTGGAGTTTAGGATATTACAAACGGAACAATGGCCGCGAGCCGCCGTTCCGTCGGACACACGTCTGCGCTGAGGTGGCATCAGATTTAAGGTGAAGGAGACGGGATGCGCTCGGGTTCCAGGTTCCCCATGCCCATCCAGGGGAGAACGTTTCGGGTGTTGGGCAGATACACCCAGGACAGGACGCCAATCTATCACTGGACACACACTCACCCACACGGACACAATCTATATGGGGCAATTTGGAGAATTCGATTCACCTTGAATCCATGTTTTCGTACTGTGGGAGGGAAACCGGAGAACCCGGAGGAAACCCACGCGGACACGGGGAGGACATGGAAACTGTCCTGGGTGTATCTGCCCAGCGCCCAAAATGTTCTCCCCAGGATGGGCATGGAGAACCCCCCCTCCCCCATTTAAATATCAAATAAAGCACAATTCCGTGTTCTGAGTTTCTTACGCATCACTGTCTATCACAGAGTTTAAAAGAAGTTAGAAGACCAAAAAAATGAGGTAACGCCACCCGCAGCTTTGGAGGAGGTATTACATGTACGTAAAAAAAAAAAAAAAAGGCCGGCATTCTAAACACACAAACCGAGACTCTCGTGCGCCCTCGACCCTCTGCGTACTAATGTTTGGCCGAATGAGATTGGCATGAGCATGGAATCCGGAATTCCGGTTCCGTTAAACCCGTCCCGCCGCTGAGGGAAGGGGATATCGTTCCGATGGGAGCGCCGCGGCGACGTCCTCGCTCACACAGGAAGAATCGCTGGCTGTAGAATCGAGCCAACCCCTCGCGTCGCCCGCCACTGGACACCGGCGCGATGTTCGCAACGCTGTGACCCGATGACCTCGGCCGCTTCGGGGACGCGGGACGTTTCGTCCGTTTCGAAGGCCGGCGTGACTCAAAAGATTATAACATCAGGAATAAAGAGGAACGCGCCGGCCGTATTATCGAATAATCCCGATTATAAGAGACGGAGCTTTCAGAGCTCTAATGCAGCAGATAAGATCTCCATTTCCTGCAATCACAGCCTCTCACTCTGCATAAGCCATTAGAGCGAGAGAAAAACTCTACTTACAGCCCCATTTTCGCTCTCTCGGCCTATTAGACATACAAAGCCTATTTATTTCCATTATCTCACTGTACAACAGAAACAGAGCTCACTGCGGAAATAAAAAAAAAAAAAAAAAAACACGGAGAGAGAGAGAGTAAAGAAAGGGAAAGTGGAGCGTCGCTGAAATACCACGGCCTTGTTATCGGTTATCGTATCTTCTGAAGATCCAAAGCACCTCGATTAGATGTTCTCAGAACGACTGGTACTTCTGCCAAACAAGACAAGGAACAGCGCGCCTGGGTCCCTGTTTCAAATGTAGATTCAATTAAAAATCCATCTATCCGTTATCTTCTGCTTTATCCTCTATGAGGGTCGCGGGGGGGATGGTCCGTTTCGGGCGCTGGGCAGACACCCAGGACAGGACGCCAATCTATCGCTGGACACACACTCACTCACACAGACACACTCTATATGGGGCAATTTGGAGAATTCAGTTGACCTTGATCCATGTTTTTTGGACTGTGGGAGGAAACCGGAGAACCCGAAAAAAACTCACGTGGACACATAGAGGACATGGAAACTCCACCCAGATGGGGATTCGAACCGGGAATCCCTAGTGCTGAGAGAAGAACATGCTGACCACTAAGCCTTCGTGCCGCCCTAAATTAAAAAGATTAAAATAAAAAGTATTCACCGAGTAACCGAGACCTTCCGCAAAGACGTGAGAGATACAGAACGAGGTAGACTGTATTAATAATCATTATTCAACGGGTTGTTTCGCTCCTTCATTCTGATTGGCTGAGCCGTTTGTCCAGCCGTGACATCATGGCCAATAACACACCCCTCTGAGCCCTTTACATTCGTATCAATGCGTGACATTTATTATAAACATAAAATACAGATTAATATAAACAGAGATCAGCACTAAACCCGTTACACTGCTTTTATAAACTGCGTTATGAAATTTGGCCACTAGATGGCATTGTTTGATTGGATTGACTGGAATCCTGTTACTCAGCGATCAGCATTCACTTTAAAAACCGGTCTAGATTACGTCGTGGAAGATCAGATTATGAACGATTTTGCTTTTAATAAACGCATTTCTGAATTTCTCGAATTCTGGACACGGGGAGAACATACAAACTCCACTCAGATTGGGATTGCAACGTGAACCCCAACGTGGCACCTGAAAATGTATTAATATTATAATGATAATAATAATAATAATTATTAATTATTATAATTATTATATTATTATATATTAAATATATATTATTATATATTAATTATTATAATAATTATTATTATTATTATTATTATTATGGGACAGCACAGTGGCTTAGTGGTTTAGCATGTTCTCCTCTCAGCGCTGGGGATTCCCAGTTCGAATCCCAATCTGGGTGGAGTTTACATGTTCTCCCCGTGTCCGTGTGGGTTTCCTCCGGGTTCTCCGGTTTCCTCCCACAGTTCAAAAACATGGATTCAAGGTCAATTAATTTCTCCAGATTGCCCCATATAGAGTGTGTGTGTGAGTGTGTGTCCAGTGATGGATTGGCATCCTGTCCTGGGTGTATCTGCCCAGCGCCCGAAACGTTCTCCCTTGGATGGGCATGGGGAACCCCACTGCGACCCTAATATAGGATAAAGCGGAAGATAATGGATGGATGGTATTTGATCTGTATTAATATTAATCGTATCATATCGTATCGTGGAGAACCTTTAAGTATCGACCATAATGGAATCGTTGGCTTGAGGACTGCAGGCTCTGATTTCGGCGGCGGCCTCGACCCTCTGACTAAAGTTTGGTCAAATGAGATTGGTGTGAATCCGGATTCTGGTTCCGTTAAACCCGTCCCGCCGCTGAGGGAAGGGGATATCGTTCCGATGAGAGCGCCGCGGCGACGTCCTCGCCCTCACCTTTACACACGGGCAGAAATAACCAGGCTCATTTAGACTTTGTTAAAAAGCCGGTAATGAAAGGCGAGCGAGCCGATAAGCCGGGTAAGCCGGCCCACACCGCGCTCCCGCACAGAGGGGCCCTTTTGTTCGGCCGCGGCCCGAGAGGAAGCGCCAGTGGCGGGACTGCCGGGGGGCGCTCATCTCCCCGAGCGAAGAATGCGGCCGACGCGCGATCCCTTTTTGATCAGTGCCCGCTGACGGATCAGACGGAGAACAACGGAGATCGGACGCCGCGCTGACAACCGCGGCTCAAAACGACACGCCTCCTTCTCTCAACGCGCCGGGGCGCTTTCATGAGCACCATGGGAAAACGGCCTCTGACCTTAGCTGATGACCGGCAAGGAGGACGCGAGGAGGAGACTGTATGGAGGACGCTGCGAGGAGCTTTGGAGTAGGAGGAGGCCGCGAGGAGGAAACTGTGAAGAGAGGGAGGCCCCAAGGAGGTTGCGGGAAGGGAAGGGACGGGAAGAAGGCCGCGAGGAGGCTGCGAGCAGGAGGCTGTATGGAGGAGGCTGCGAGGAGACAAAGGCCATGTGGAGAAGGCAGCGAGGAGACCACGATGGAGGCTAATGACGGAGGCTGCAAGGAGGAGGCAACGCAGAATAAGCTGCGAGGAGGAGGCCCCAAGGAGGTTGCAGGAAGGAAGTTGCAAGGAGGCTGCAAGTAGGAGGCTCTATGGAGGAGGCTGCGAGGAGCTTTGGAGGAGGAGGAGAAGCCTGCGAGGAGGAGACTATGAGGAGAAGGAGGCATTGAGGAGAAGGCCGCAAGGAGGCCACGATGAGGAGGCTGCAAGTAGGAAGACAGAAGGAGGAGGCCGCGGGAAAGTGGGGGAAGGAGGTCGCAAAGGAGGAGGCCACCAGGACTGGAGTTAGAACACCACCAGAACCAACCAGAACAACAGGGAGGAACTTAAACTCAGGAGAACAGGAACTGTCCACTGGACAGGTTCTATGGAAACTTTGTTCTCTCCACTCAGCAGGTTCAGAATCTCCATCTGGGTGGAGTTTCCAGGTCCTCCCCGTGTCCACATGGGTTTCCAGTTTTCTCCCACAGTCCAAAAAATATGGATTCAAGGTGTATTGGCTGTTCTACATCGCCCTATATAGTGTGTGTGTGTGTGTGTGTGTGTAAAATGAGTGTGTGATGAACTGGTGCCCTGTCCTGGGTGTATCTACCGGTCACCTAAAATGTTCTCCCCTATGTTCTAGGGCGGCATAGTGATTTAGCATGTTTTCCTCAGCGCTGGAGATTCCTGGTTCAAATCTCGATCTGGGTGGAGTTTGCATGTCCTCCCCGTGTCTACGTGGGTTTTCTTCGGGTTCTCCGGTTTCCTCCCACATTCCAAACATATGGATTCTTTCCCACAGTCCAAACATATGGATTCAAGGTGAACTGGCAGCTCTAAATTGCCCCTATCTAAAATATCATGTGTTTGTGTGAGTGTGTGTCCAGTGATAGATTGGCGTCCTGTCCTGGGTGTATCTGCCCAGTGCCCGAGACGTTCTTCCCTGGATGGGCATGGGGAACCCCCCCCAGTGACCCTAATAGAGGGCGCCGCTGAGCGCTGCTGCTTCACAGGTACCACAGTTACAGCAGATCGACCGAACCTTCAGTTAATTATGTGATTTTGGTCTCAGCGCAGTCTTCAGAGGTGAGAGGTTAGAACCCAGGACTGTCTCAGCGTGCAATCGTCCCAAAATAAGAGCGAGAGGGCTCCGAGCGAGCAGGCGACTGATGCGAGGGCCGGTGGAAATGAACATGATGTAGGTGATAAGGAACCCGAGTGAGAACCGCAGCCCTGTGGCTTTAAAAAAACACAGAACGGCTTCCAGGCGCGAGATCGGATTTCACTTTGAGCTTTTCGTCCAAAACAAAGAAGAAAAGGAGAATGGAGCTCTGATTAGAGACACCTGTCTGAGAGAGAGAGGGAGAGAGAGTGGCGCGAGAGCGAGAGAGAGCGGCACGAGAGAGAGAGAGAGCAGCGCGAGAGAGAGCAGCGCGAGAGAGCAGCGCGAGAGAGAGAGAGAGAGCGGCAAGATAGAGAGAGAGAAAGAGCGGCGCGAGAGAGAGAGCAGCGCAAGAGCGAGAGAGAGAGAGAGAGGGAGAGAGAGAGAGAGAAAGACAGAGAAAGAGAGAGAGAGAGAGAGTGAGAGAGCGGCGCGAAAGCCAGAGCCTCTGATCTGCTGCACTGAATTCCAGTAAACGATACCTATACACACACACTCACACACTTACACACACACACACTTACACACTCACACACACTCACACACACTCTGAACTTGAGGTAAACACCCTGATATTGTCTTTCGCGTCCTGTGTGGTGGCCAGAGGGCCGAACCCGACACCGGGCCCACTGTCCATGCACCTTTACATTTAACGGGTTCGACAAAAAGGGGACAACACACACAATGTGTACAACACACACAATGTATACAACACATACAATGTGTACAACACACACAATGTATACAACACACACAATGTGTATAACACACACAACACATACAGTGTGTACAACACACACAATGTGTACAACACACACAATGTGTATAACACACACAACACATACAGTGTGTACAACACACACAATGTGTACAACACACACAATGTGTACAACACGCTCAAGACGTACAATGTGTATGACACCCACAGCAGGTGTGATGACAGGAGGCAGAGTTTCCTCGTGATCGTCTGAAAGCCGAGGTCCCGTCCCTGTAAACCCACGAGAGAGTTCCCTTTAGCTTCTCCTCAAGTTACAATCTGAACGTTTGGCTACAGGTTTTTAATTTATATTTTAAAAAACATCAGTCTAAAAGCAATGAAGGCAAGACCTCAAACCCACGATGGAGAAATTCACGCTCTCAGCAGGAAAGTGTAATTCCAGAGTAAGATCTGACATATCTATCAAGAAATGTACTTACTTAAAAAAAAAAAAAAATATATATATATATATATATATATATATATATATATATATATATATATATATATATATATATATATATATATATATATAATTATATAAAAAAGAAATAAAAATGACTCTTCCATTTAATCCTGTATCAGGGTCATGGCGAGGGTCTTTTTTAGAACATTCACTTTACCTTGAATCCATGTTTTTGGACTGTGGGAGGAAACCGGAGAACCCAAAGAAAACCCACACAGACATGTGGAAAACATGCAAGCTCCACCCAGATTGGGATACGAACCGGGAATCCCAACGCTGAGAGGAGAACATGCCAAACCACTAAGCCACCGTGCCGAACCTGAAATAGAAATGGGTATGTACAAAAGACTGCGATGCACAAGGTTCTCACCTTTAGACCCCACTGTGCACAGTTACAATACAGACCTTAACCCTGTGTGCTGCAGAACTTAGAGTTAGTTTTCGATCGGCTACCTATAGGAGAACATGCAAAATTCCGCGTGCTCTCACGTGGGCTGTAGGGATCCCTCGAGTCAAGATTCCAGAAGTTCAAAGCACAAAGGCGGGAGGACGGTGTTTGATCTTTTCTCCATCGATTCATTTATTGAGGTTAATGTGAAAACAGTGCCACTCTGTGGCCGCAGCGCGTCACTGCACCCGGCTCTGAGCGCCGGCAGCAGGAGCCTCTTCTTTTTTTTTTTTTTTTTTTTTTTTTTTTT
>JAFMOD010000784.1:0-12500 GCA_019802435.1 Corydoras maculifer
TTCCACAAAGTATTGACTCAGGGGGGCTGAATAATTTTGCACATCGCACTTTTCAGTTTTTTATTTGTAAAAAAATTGTTGATTCATGTATAACTTTCATTCCACTTCACAATTGTATACCACTTTGTGTTGGTCTTTCACATTAAATTCCAGTGAAATATATTTATGTTTGTGGTTGTAATGTGACAAAATATGGCAAAGTTCAAGGGGTATGCATACTTTTGCAACCCACTGTAAATAGATTATTATGTTTATTTAAACATGATATGAACCTTTTAACCCTGCTAACTTGTGATGTCTTTGAAGATTCTGCGACTGTCTATTGTGACCTGGTGGTCATCATAATCATGATAATAATGTAAAGTCTTTTAGAATTATGAAAATGTTGTTATTAGTCTGTTGTATTAACAGCAGAATGTACTTGTCTTATTTAAATATAGGTATATTATTAATAAGATTACTCATTGTTGGCTGTAGTATATAACTGATGGTGTGATAAAAATAAATAAAAACTTCAGCTACAAAGAACATTGTACAGAGAACTCTAGTCTATTTTTATGTTTTCTGCTGCTTTAGCAAGGGCTATAAAAGCAATATATCTATTTGTGCTTGAGGCTTTTAGTGACCAAATCAAGGAGCCAATGATTTACATGGCAGTTTTTAAATAAAAGAAATAAAAAAGAAGACCATGTTGTTTCATTATTCTTTGTTTGTGCAATAATTGTGCAATTTAAATTTGGTAAATGAGCAAATACAGAAACCACTGGTTACAGTATTGTGTAAGCAACTGTGTACTTTCGCGTGCAATTGCACAATTTTGCCAATAACAATAAATTATTTAGCAATAAATTATTAAGACAGTCTAAGCTATTATTACAGTTTTGCCTCATTTTACCAAGGTAAACATGTTTTCATGAGGAGGAGGGACAGAACCACAGGCAATAGACAATAATTAAAGAGAAGAGTGAAAGATCAGTGACAGGGGCATGGTGTGATGGCAGATCCAAGTCTTGAACTTTTTGGGGTAAGACAGAAGTGACTTTTTTTTTTTACTTTATGGCAGATTATAGAATGATGTGCATTGATTTTACAACTGAAACACTACATTAACATTTTTATTTCCTATATAGTACTGTGCAAAACTTACTGCTGCAGACTAAGAATTTCAATATGGAGTAACAGTCACATATTTGGGCACATCTCCTTTTTGCTTCCTTAATTGTCTATGTTATCAGTTCCACTTACCGGAAAGCTGTAATTTGTTAGTTCTACAATTACAGACTGTTTGTGGACTACAGTACATACTGTGTTAGTCCCCGTTACCCCTAAAGATCTGAAGTCACAGCTTCAGGAAAGAAGAGCTTTGGTGCGGGACACGGGGGCGGAGGCTTCTGTAATGTAAACCATATGGTAGGAGATTGAAAAGTCCATGACTGTTTCTTGCCCTACCTGCTTGCACTACATGCACCAAATTGTGTTTGAGTTCCAGTAATGCGCTGGGCAGATTTCATGTAATTTACAGCACTCTATATATATGTATATGCACATGCGAAGTCCAATGGGATATAAAGTCCGAATTCTGAGATAATTTTGCCTTTGTTTTTTTTTCTAAGTGGAGGAAATGGGCTTCCATATATATATACCCCTTGAAGCAGCATCAATTCCTATAGGTACACTTTCAAAAAGGTTAAGGATTTTGTAGGATTATAGTCAGAATTTAATTTTTGTAGGATTATAGTCGGGTGTGTAATAAACCAGTTATACCAAACAAGTGCTACTGATCATCAGTTTTACATGTAGGCTGAAACGCAGCCGTTAATTGAAATATAAACCGCTGTGTAAGATGCCAAACCCTGTTACCAAGGTGAGGTTGTGTTTCATGTTACAGGTCATATAGTCTTATCATGGTGATAGAAGACACATGGTAGTTCTACTTCATCACAACAGACAAAGCCAGACAAAGATTTCAAAGCAAATTGGGGTTTCAAGATGTGCTGTTCAAGTTATTTTAAAGCAGCACAAAAAATGGGAAACATGAGGATAAAGTAATCCATTTTGCCTTCTGTACTTACACACAGAACAATTTGTCCTCTGAAAAACAATGAGCCTAAACATACAACCAATATCATTAAGAATCATCTTCATCTTAAAGTAAAGAAGTAAAAAAAAGTTGGTTTGGATTTCTTATCAGTTTCTTTAATGTATTTTGTTAATTGTTAAAAAACATACCTGTAAACACTTTATTGTAAAGGATTCCAAGTTTACTGCTTTTTTCACACCTGCCTAAAACTCTTCCATTGAACTGTACATGTCCTGAAACAAGATGTACCTAATAAAATAGCCAACATGGAAAACTGCAATAACAAAAAGATTATAAAGTGCTATACAATAAACATTATCACAAACTAATTTAATAAATACACCTTATTTCAAAAAACAAGGTCCATGTATTTTTTTAAGACAGTACTAAAGAACCAGCTCTCTTGTACTGCATTCTCTTCTTGCTGGTCAGGTTGTATTTTTGGCCTGTGGAAATTTATACATTGTACAGTATAACATTGTGTCTGGATTCTCGGCATGCTATTGTCAGGACATTACTCTCCTGTCCATGGTTTTCAGGCATTCCACGATTGCGTTGAGTGCCTGGTCTGTGTTGAGTGTCTGCCAGCATAGCATTTAGCTTTGCCTTGCCTAGCTGTAGCATTGTTTTGTTGTTAGATTTGGCTCCTACCCTTGTTGTATTTCCCCGTTTTCTATTGGTTAGGTTTTTGGTATTGGGTTTTTCTTTAGTATGGTGGCTCGGGCAGCTCAGTATAGTGATGATGACATCATTTGACATCATCCCGCGACTCGGTCATTAACTCCAGTTTTTTCCCGCTACTCGGTCGGTAACCCAGGTTCCTTCCACAACTTTATATCCTTATATCTCTAGTTTGTATTCATTTAAAATCAAAGCCAGTGATCCGGTCTTTGCACCCAGTGCCGCCAGCGACTGGTCTGCGCACCCAGGGCAGAGTTTGCCTTCCTAATAAGTTTGTCCAGTCTGTTCCTTTTATGTTATACTTGTCTGGTTTACCATTCTTATTTTGTAATGTGATGTTGCAGCATTAAACATGCTTGATGGTTATTGTTTAAACAAGCTAAAATGTATAAATAATATCAGTTTTCTAATTTCTTCTTACAGCTATACGAGTGAGTGGTCGGAGCCTAAACATCACAGAAGGAGATGATGCTCTGTTATTCTGTCAGCTTCATGACACAAAGGAGTCTGTAGTAAGTATTACCTGGCAAAGAACAACATTGCAACAACCAAAGAATACAGATTTTTTTGTTGATTCAACTGTCGCAAAAGAGAACATCAATAAGATACCAGAAAGAGTTGAATTCAATGGAAACTTCTCTAAATACATTGGTTCGATTCGTCTAAAAAATGTGAGATATTCAGATGATGGAGTCTACACGTGCATCTTCAACATCTTTCCTAGTGGACCATATGAGACACGCATTAGACTTGATGTAATTGGTAAGTTGATCTTTTTTTCTTCTAGAATGGTAACAACCACTGTTAAAGGGACTTAATGTACATCTTTAATTTTGTGTTTATATTTGTTCAAATAAATCCTTATTAGTCATAGAATCATATTATCAACTCAACATTTGGATGTTTTTTCTGGCCGAACTACTAATCAATAAATGAAAATCTTTTCAATACTGCACATCCACAAAATAACATGAGGGCTTGTGCTTCCCAATAATAAAAAAATCAACCCTGTGTGTTATGTGTTCAGAATCATCAAAATATGTATGTATGTATGTATGTATGTATGTATGTATGACCTTCCAAATTGATAGCTCCACAATCTCCCCAACCGATTCGGTCCGGAACCTTGGTTTCACAATAGACTCCCACCTTAAACTCTCTGATCATGTTATCAAAACTGCCCGTTCCTGTAGATTCCTCCTTTACAACATAAGGAAGATCAGACCCTTTTTGACTGAACTTTTAACTAGTCCTATCCCGGCTCGATTATTGTAATGCGCTACTGTTTAATCACTAAACAGTTTTAAAAAACTACCGAAGACGCATCTCTTTAACAAATACCTATTGTAATAAAAAAAAAAATTAATAAAATAAATAAATAAATAAAATAAAAAATTAATAAATAAATAAAAATAATAATAAAAAAAGGGGGGGGGGGCCTGTGCCGCGGCATCGAATAACATTCAGGTTTGACGAATTTACAGTATAGTTGGTTTTCTTCATGGCTTCTGACTTATGGTGTTTTCATTTGTAAGTTGCTTTGGATAAGAGTGTCTGCTAAATGACTAAATGTAAATGTTTCTTCAAAATGCCCCTTGACTTGTGAGTTGGAAAAATCGTTCCACCATTTAGCAGTGGTGAATGAAACAGAGTGAGAATTAGCACCATGATGAGGTGGCATTACCAGGCAACATTCATCACTAGCGAAGTGAATGAGTTGGAATGTATTTTAAAAATATAAAGTGAAGGTAAGAGGGACCAGACCCAAAAATGTTCCTGTAGGCCAGAGTCAGTGCCTTGTACTGAATGCAGCAGATACAGGGAGCCAATTGTGAGAGAGAAATAATGGAGTGACATGAGTTTGTTGGGCTGGTTGAAGAATTTTGCATAATTTATGCAGTATGCATCGGTATGCACAATGGATGTCTGACTAAATACTTTTTCCCCCACTGTATATTAAGAAAACCTTTTGCACATTAAAATCTGCTTTTATTTTTTTTAGTCAAACTGACAGTTTGACATGCAGTATTTTTATTGATTTTAGTTTGAACAAACCCCAATTTGCTTTTCGTTTTTGGTTTAGTATGTTGGCATTTTGTGAGCAAACTTAGTCATTATCTGTCTAAAAGGTGTTCAACCATTTCTGTATCTTATTTTCTTAGTTCCTCCTGTAATGTCTGTAGAGACTGAAGTGATTCCTGTTACTGGTGGTTCTGAGCCTGTTGTGTTGGCCGTCTGCACTGCAGCCCAATCTCAGCCAGCATCAGAAGTGTCCTGGAATCTGGGTGTTCTAAATAAATCTGTGAAAGTGGAGAACAGAGACATAAAGGATCCTAAAGGAACATATACTGTTCAAAGCTCGCTTCTTGGTTTGGCTTCCAGAGACCTAAACCAGCAGATGGTTCAGTGTTTAATCTCACACGTGGCACTGAGTGAGACTCGGGTATTGGACTACGCATTAAATATTCACTGTAAGTCAATACAATACAGAAAAGGGTGGCTGGGGTATTATGTTCTGACTAAGATGTCACTTTTTGGTCAAATCCAAAAACCCTAAACCATAGTTATTTTAAATATGCAATGACATGATTAATGCAAACAGCTTTGTAAATGGATTGAATTTAAATTTTTTCTTCTTAGATCCTCCTCAGGAGGTCAGTATACTTTCAGTTGGTGAGCAAGGTGAGACCTGCACATTTCATTGTGATTCAGATGGCAACCCCAAACCCATAAACTTCACATGGAGCAGGTACTCAACAATTATCTTATGAACATGATATAAAACAGGATATTTTTTAAGTTAACAACAGTTTGATTCTTTATAATTCTAAGAAGATTAAATTGATTGCAAGTTTTGAAAGTTTTTAACAAGTAGTTCATTTATTTGTAACTCTGCAGAAGATTTGCCCGTCAATGCTGCACTATACAGTGGATTATAAATGTGTTACTCTCAGACTCCCAGAGTTAAAATAAATATTGAATAAACCCTAACCCTGAATAAACCTTGAGTCCTGACTCCTGACCAGTGCAAATGGTAGCGTTAAGGCCACAGTGCAGTATGTAAATGCAAGTATGTTTTTTGAAACTAAATGCCTGCATATGATCCAACCAACTGTTCATATGTATTTTTGCCATTCGCTTCACCCAGTTTAGGATTGTTAGGATTGTCACATTTGTTACATTTGATGCTGTCAGTTATTTAAAGTGGACGATAAATTGCAGGACATAGAATGTAGCTTTAAAAACAAAAGCTAGGGTAAAATTTTTTTAAGTTACATTTTTTACTTTGTTTTACTAAAGCTTTCTCAGCTATTATTATTAACATTTTTTGTTTGTTTAGAATTGTGGTTTTATTTATTTATTTATTGTTAAACCTGATATCTTTTTTTATTAAAAAATAATAAATAGATATAAATAAATATATGTGCAATATAAGTATTTGACTCCATTGTGATGTTACCATGACCTTGTCCTAAATTAGATCTTAATAGTTCATTTTCAGAAATCTGTGTATGGTATTTCATGACCAAGCTGTCGAAAAATTGTCATCGTCAGTTAATGGATTTAAACAGAATACACATGTTCTTTGACTTAAAATTTATTATAAACATTTCAGATAAATGTTTTACAAATCATAGGTGTAATTAAAATGTGATTTCTGACTTGCCCTTTGTTCCTAACTAAATCAAAACTTAAAAACATTGTATATTACAAAATGTGAAGCATCTTATATGTGTTGTTCGTAATTGTTTTAATCCTATTTCTAGTAATATTTTAACATTTAGTGTGTGTCTGTTTTAGAACCATATCTTGGATTGATCATAACAGTTTTCATAACAGTTTTAAAAATGGCCTCCTTGCAATTAAAAGGAAACCTGAAAGCAATGGTCTGTACATTTGCATGGCGACTAACCAGTATGGAAACAGCAGATCATCCCTCTATGTTGATATAATTACAGGTAAGTTTATGTTTAGTTTTTATAAATATTTATTTTGTTCTGAAGTCGTTTTTTTATTTGTTCCTTATGAATTTTAGTACATATTTTATATATTAATATATGAAGGTTGTGTTCAGTAAATGCTTCTCCTAATAATGACTTTATAAGTGCTCATAACTGTTTATACAAGCTTATAAGTTGACTTTACAGGCAAACTGTCATTAATTACCTTTTTGAAAAAGACTACATACATAGCAGTACATAATGACTTAGAAAAGCTTATAAATGCTCTTCATGTTAAGCGTTATCACCTTGTTTTAAATAAGAATTCATATTATAATGCATTGTCATTTTGTGTTATAAAGCCTTATTTGCTAATTGTTGTAACAATTTTTGGCTATGATTATGAACATCTGTGAGTGATTATAATCATAGCCAGATGTTCAAACATGGACTGTGATGTCAGTTGTAACCATTGTATGCCCATTGTAACTGGACCTGTCATTAACACTGAACCCCTGTTCTATTAGAAAATCCAGTAACTTGCTGGATTCTGTTTGGCCTGATCATCTCTGTGCTTGGCCTTGTTATTGTGGGTGTTTACTTTCTCAGAAAAAAACTAACAATTTTTCTCAGGTGAGTTTATTTATTTCTAAAGCAAAATATTGTATTAATTTGTTTTTTTTTTTTACATTACAGACTTTTTTAGACTTCTTTACTCATAGCTGACTATAAATGTTTACAACAGATTGTTGTGTTTTCATTTTTAAATCTGTGTTTATTTGATGTATTCAATGTATTTAGGTCATGAAAAGTAAAACATCTTGTTTTGCCTTATTTTCTCTTTTCATAGGTCATATTTAAAACCAAATGCTTCATCTTCACATTCAGAAGTGGTCAGTAAAATTTAAAGCTTTGACAACTACATTTGGATTTTATCTAGATTGTTATCCTAGATCCCTATGCTAATTGTACCTTTTTGTTACGTTTAAAGGATAATACAAGTCCATTGCTTACAGTACCACAAACAAACCTCTCCGGTGAAGCTGTACCTTGACGTGGTGGAGAGGCTTATTACAAAAACAGTTTCACAACTTCATAGTTTGGATTTGATTGAAATGATTAAAGATCAGGTTTGAACTAGTGTTGCTGTTTTTTCTGTAACTACTGACATGTGTTCTCTCATTTGTAAGTCACTTTAGATAATAGTGTCTGCTAAATGAACATGCAAAACAAGTATCAGTAGTAGTATGAGGATTGTGTAAAGAATAACTACATACCACAGTTAAAAGGGCAGTTTATATGCTTATTTTATTGGCAAAGGATATTTAAGCTCTTTAATGTAGTTTTGACCCTTTTTTAAAACTAGATTTGTCTGTAGTTCCTTTACAGAATTGGACAGAATTGTGATACTTGGACCAAAACAAAATTGGACCAAAATTCAAATTATTAGGTATACACAATGTCACAACTGCATTTTCTTCAAGTCAATTTACCTTGATCAATGTTTTTGGACTCTCCAGCACTGAGAGGTAAACATGCTAACCACTAATCCACCGCGCCGCTAAATTATTGCTTGAAGAAAGTTAAAAAGCTTTTCCTTTTTATTGTGGCATGTTTAACACCAAATGCAGCATAACGATGATGGTCTCTGATCGTTGTTTTGTATAAAATAATCTCATGTATTAAATAACAAAAGTTTTTTAAACCAGTTACCCCAGTTTGACTTCTGATCAAGATACCAATTTGAACTTCATGTTAGAGGTTAGATCCTGTGCAACAAACCGTATTATTTCACCTTCTTTCATTTTCTAAGCCAGTGATTCTCAATTATTTTTTGTTAAGCCCCCCCCCCTTAGGAAGAAGAAAACATTTTGCGCCCCCTCCACACTCGCACGCACATACATACATGACAAAATGGGATGAAAAAGTATTTTTATACGCCTACTGTAGAATCATTTGTCTATAAATTTGTTATAAGTACACCTCTTTTATAACAATAAAGAAAACAAAAAAGAAAGAAATATAGATGAACATAGAACAAAGAATAATTTTATTAACTTTGTTTTTTAGTTTGTAACAGAAACGAATGAAATCCTTATTTAAACTAGTACCATTTTTGAACTGACTGGCATTTGATACTGAAAATGAAATTAAATAAAATCAATAAATAATAGCACAATATATTAACACTTTAACCTACAACACAAAAATTAATACAACAATTTGTGCGTTTTTGTTTTTTTTTATTAAAATGAGGAAGTCAGAACTTATGGCTACAACGCGCCCGTTTTGCAGCGCACAGCTTTTCTATAAAAGTAAAAGTAGCTTTCATAAAGCTATACTCATCACGTTTTCGATTAAAAAAACTCAAGCAGCTTATCAGCGTAATTGGGGTGTAATGTCTTAAGTGTCTTTACACAGAAGACTCACCGGTCTTTCTTCGTCTCCACCTCAGTTAGAGTGAAGCCCAGCGCTACATTCGCTTCATCATATTTTCTCGTTTTAGTTTTTGGTTGACTTTTGTTGATCTCATTATCTTCATCTCTCTCTCCGCCATCCCTGTTAAATATTTTTCTATCTCTTGTCTCTTGAGGGTTTTGTTCAGTACGCTTAATATCACTTGCTTCGTGATATCTTGTTATGCGCCCCCCCCAGGCACCGCACTGCCCACTATTTGAGAAGGACTGTTCTAAGCTGATATCTTAAGTATGTTCATGTTTGATGGAGCAGCAGTTTTGATAAAGCAAACATTTTCCACTGCTCACCAGTCCATAATGCATAATATTTACTACACAATATTTATAATTCTGGGAACCTATGTTGTCTGCCCCAGACAACATAGCTCCCATGATCATTCAAGCATGCAAACTCCTCTAACACGATAAGGTGGTAATCCAAGGAGGAGTGTAAAAGTATGTCCTTCCTAAATTTCTTTACTTATTTCAGTGTGTACCACTTTTTTTTTACCCCAAAGTTTTTTTTTTCATAAATTAGACTCCCTTATTTCAGAGTTTATATGGAACAGAAAAACACCAAGATTGCGTAAGCAACTTATACAAAGACCTAAGGAGCTTGGGGGTATATCATCACCAAACTTTAAATTCTACTTTTGGGCAGCCAACCTTAGAGTTACTGTACTGGTACAGTGTCTCAGTACTAATTGCAGCATACTCCTTATTCTGCATCCCCAGCCTGGCTTCAGATGGATGCTAACTCTGTCAAACCGGCTTCAGTTGGTGCTTTAATTTGTTCACTGAGCAACACCTCCTACTCATCTTACACTAAGAATGTCTCAGTTAGAAGTACCTTGAGAATATGGAACCAACGTAAACACCACTATCCTTGCACCGATCGCTGCAAATTCTTTTTTTCATCCATCACTTGTAGATGGCACATTTAATATTTGGCCCAGTTAGGTCCATATCAATAACACATTTGCAACATTTCAACAATTATTACCTAAGCCCCAGTTTTTAAATATTTACAAATCTGTAGTTTCATGAAAAGTACATTTCTGCAGTTTCCTGTACTGCCGGAAGAAACAGTGTTGGACATGTTTTTCCAACCCCTACCTTTGAAAAGGGGACAAATTTCACACACACACGCCCTGTCCTGGGTCTATCTGCCCAGCGCCCGAGACGTTCTCCCTTGGATGGGCATGGGTAACCCCACCGCGACCCTAATAGAGAATAAAGCGGGAGATAATGAATGAAAGAAAATTCACTCTTTGTGCTTAGCCCCTTTTAACTTCTATTAAGTCGCACTGGAAGGCTGAATTGGGGATGGAAATCCCAGAGGAGCTGTGGGATACAGGGATACTCTGGAGAAAGTCCATAAAGTCCTCTATTTGCGCCAGACATGGTAGGCTTACAGCTTAATTTGGGGTAACCTTATTAGCCTCATCTTCACAACTGATTTCATATCCTTTGTCACTCCCCTTGCCAGACAGCCAATAAAATGGAAGTCACCTATACCTCCCTCATATACATTATAGATATTAGAGACATTATTCATGTGCTAAAACTAGAAAAACTAGAACATTATTCATGTGCTAAAACTAGAAAAAAATTGGACATAAAGGGATTGGCTCATTAAATAAATTCCACAACGTTTGGTTCCCTTTCTTGGACTATGTTACCAAAGTAACCACTCTGGATTTCAAAAGCAGTGATTTTATTGTTTAACTTTCCCTGTGACTTCTCTCTAGTCTGCATATTGCACTCTTAAGGATGACTGGTTTACTATCTTCAAATTATATATTTGTTTATTTTTATGTTATTGTTTATTATTATCTTGTTTTATTTGTATTTTATTTAATTATTATAGCACCTCTAATCATTTGAATATACATCATGTATATATGATTTTGTGTTGTGGTTTAATGTTCAAAAACAATAAAAATGATTATTAAAAAAATAAAAGAAGTAAATATTTTATTGGCAAAGGAAAGTTAAGCTCTTTGATGTAGTTTGACTTTTTGTTAACTAGATTTGTCTGTAGTTTCTTTCAAAATCATCTAGCAGGCATTACCAGATTGGATCCTGTACTTCTCAATCAGTAGCACATTTTCAGTAAGTTATGACTGTCATATTACCAACATGATATGATGTAAATCTTAACACAACCTCTGTAAAAGTTTTCAAACATAAAAATATTTGCGTATCTGCTGTATACAGTGGAAAAATACAGAATTGCCGGTTACGTGGACCAAAACTAAATTGGACCAAAATTCAAATTATTAGGTACAAGGTCTCAGATAAATTAACAAATTGAAATAAAATAAATGCATTTTGTTAACAGATAAGCAATAATAAAACAGGCTCAAATCTCATTCTTGGTGGAGTTTCCAGTTCTCCGTGTCCGCATTTTCTTAAGGTTTCCCTTTGTTATGATGTGTGTTTGTAAAAGCAATAGATTGCCATTCATCAGTTTCCTCAATATTCGGCAGTTATTCCACTCCACTGTGCACCCAGCCCACCTTTTCACCCTTCCCCATCTACTCAGCCTATGAAAGACCTCTTCCAAAACAGGAATGAGAGGACTTTTATCTTCCTTACTTGGTGATTTGCTGTTGGTAAAATGTTCTGTGTATGACAATGTTGTTTTGGATATTGACCTTGATTTCTGGACTGTGGCCTTAACTTGTTAATTGTGTATAAATTTTTTTGTAAATAATCTTTTGTATCTGTATTATTCTGTGTGTATTCACATGTTGTGGGGAGTGGCTGCCATTTTGTTTTGGGTGTGTGTTCCTTTGAGCTGTTTTTAATAATAGGCAGTTAAGTGTGTTGTATTTGTTTTATTTAGGTAAGATAGCTTCTGTTTTCTTTTCTAGAGAGTTCTGTTTGTTGTTTGGGCCCGGGTCACTCCTGATTATTTTCAAAGTAAATACACTTTATCATAGTTTTACATCCACATGTCTGGTGTGGTGTGTTGGGTCCTCTTTTCCCTTTACCTTTGTTATGGCTTGACCTAGACTGGGTCATATCAAAAACATCCACAGTCCAAAAACATGGATTCAAAGTCATGAGCATAGAGAAAACTTCCCCCACATGACAGGATTAAATGCAAGATCAAAAAGTTTTGGGCGCTGGGCAGAACACCCAGGACAGAGCACCAATTTATCACTGCATACACAGTCACTCACACAGACATACACACAAACACACTCTATATGGGGCAATTTGGAGCATTCAATTTACCTTGATCCGTGTTTTTGGACTGTGGGAGGAAACTGGAGAACCTGAAAGAAACTCATGCAGACACGGGGAGAACATCGAGACTCCACCCAGATTGGA
>JAFMOD010000784.1:20320-81458 GCA_019802435.1 Corydoras maculifer
ATATATATATATATATATATATATAAATAAGTGATACCACCAACAACCTTCAACGTTAAAGTATAACAAGTAGTTTAAAGAAGATTTGAACAGCATAAAACAACTGCATAAAAATGTAAATAGAGAAAATGTAAATGTTTTCTAAAATCACTTTCATATAGTCACCGAAACAATACTCATAGTCTATTTTTGTTATTTCGCTAGCAAATAAGAACAAAATCAGAGAGAAGCAGTTAAGCTTGGTTAACCTAGTTATGTTTTCAAGATGTTCAGAAACCAAAAAATCCATCCATCCATCCATTATCTTCAGCTTTATGCTCTTACTAGGTTCTCAGGGGGTTCACCATGCCCCTCCAGGGGATAACGTTTCGGGCGCTAGGTAAATACACCCAGGACTGGGCGCCAATCTATCACAGGGCTCACACTCACTCACAAACACATTATATATGGGGTAATTTGGACAATTCAATTGACCTTAATCTATGTACCGGAGAACCTGGAGGAAATCCACGCGGACACGGGGAGAACATGGAAACTCCACACAGATTGGAATTTGAATCGTGAATTCCCAGCACTGAGAGGAGAATGCGCCACTAAACCACAGTGCCGCCCAGAAGCCAAACCCAAAGTTGCAAATATATTTTTTAAATGTGTCTTAGTCAAATGAAAGGAAATAAATAAATGGCTTTGTGAGACCAGTGTCAGCATTTTTTCATGGCTGTTTTCTATAGTGAACTGCTGTGGGGAAATATGCAAATGAAAAAAGGCACATACAGTCTTTTAACTAACCTAGACATTTCATAAGTTTGCAAATTTACCCAAAAGAATAATTTAGGACAATTTATTACAAAATTACCTCATCTGTTTGCTTAATTCTTGATATTTTCTGATCAATCATTTTCTTTTAGCACTCAAAGTAGTGGTGTCGGTTTCTGCTGTCTTAAAACAGTGAGGTAATGTTATGTCATACCTTGAGATCATTTGGGTGGTGGTGTGTCCAGGCAAGTAACAAAGCTGCAAAGAGGTCCCCTGTGCCAACGAATACAGCGTCCACTTTGGGAATGTCCATTCTTATTTTTTGTTTTTCTGTAGTGTTATTTGATCTCACTAATTATAAAACAAACAAACAAACTTACATGTTTATTTTGACATGTACCATTGAACTGCTGAAAACAAAAACCAGCAGCTGATTCAGTTAAAAGAGAGGCTAGAAATAGTAACGTACTAACATGCATGTGTGTTAAATATTCCATATTCCAGTGGTTCTTATATGTGGTACGTTGGATAATAGTATGGATTATTATTTTTGATTATGGACTATATTATTTTTCCCGACATATTTTATAAACTGTAATTTGGCCACTAGAAGATTATTAGAGAAACCAGAAACATGACCAGCGTTCACTTAAAAAACGGACTAGATTATGTCGCAAAAGTCCTGTTTATTAGGGTTTTTGTTTTTAATGAATGTATTGATTAAATCAAACATTGTTTTTATTATAGTGTTTTTTTGCCGTTTTATAAAAGCAATAAGGCATGTGAGGTTGTGTGTTCATTCTTTTATTATCTTACAATTAATCCTGGGTTCCCCATGCCCATCCAGTGGAGAACGTTTCGGGCGCTAGGCAGATACAACCAGGACAGGGTGCCAATCTATCACTGGGCACACACTCACTCACACAAACACACTACATAAGGGACAAATTAAAACATTCAATTTACCTTGAATTCATGTTTTTGGACTATAGGAGGAAACTAGAGAACCTGGAGGAAACCCATGCGGACATGGAAACTCCACTCATATCGGGATTCGAACCTGGATCCCCAGCGCTTGTTGTGAATAAATCAAGGGAATAAGGTGTAACTGTACGTTGCAATAATGCCACACCCTCTCATACCTTATTGCTTTAATATACATCCTAATTTATATTTGCCATATGTTTTTCTGTGACGAAAAATGGTGGTACTGGTTTTGGTTTGACAATAGGGGTACTTTTTAAGATTAAGAACCACTTCCCTATTAAATACATGCATAAATACATACATGCAAATACTCTGCATTATGTGCAAAAATATTGAGCAAATGTAATTATGGATAAAATGTAAGATGACATAATTACAGCAATTACTTCAAGTTAACTTCACTTCTGTGTATGAACTGTGATGTCAATATATCAGTTTATACTCAACTATTATACAGTTCAAATGTTCTTCAAATGTTCACAATTTTATACTTTGCTAAGAAAACAAAAAAAAAAATACTGTTTCACCCCACAAGATGCTGTGTTTATTCAAACTGATGCTGTTTAGGTAAGATAAATTTGTATTGATCTCATTAGGAATGGTTCCTTAGGGAAATTAAGCAGCTGTGCCAACGTGTGTTACTTGAGCATCTAAGCATTTAAAACTGCACGTTTGCAACAAAAAAAGATCACTATTTACTCTCTCAAGCCTCTGACAACACTAAAGCCTTTTATCAAACATGGAGCTGTGCATTACAAAACATTTATTCTTAATCAAATTACTAATCATTAATTAACTAAGCACATCTGAATTTGCTGCTGTGTCTAATAGAAGAAACAAAAGGTAAGTCTATGAAGTGGCTACATGAATAGTAATTTGTTTTTTTTCTAATAGTTATTTTTCTGTTGTCAAATAAGAGGATGTCAGTGGCAAAAATAAGCAGTTTATTTTAAAATGAAGAATAAACAACAGGATTATGTTGTAAACTTGTCTTACAATTGCTAGTTTCTGATGCAACACCAGGTTTATTTACATTATTTTTATGCCTAGTGAATATCTAAACCATGGTAGGGCATGGTAGCTCTGTGGTTCTGGTGTTGGGCTCTCAATCAGAAGGTTGGGGGTTCAAATCCCAGGTCCACTGAAGTTACCAATGTGGGTCCTTGAGCAAGACCCTCAACCCTCATTGCTTCAGGGTTGTTGTGTTGTAACCCTGTGCTCATCTTGTAAGTCGCTTTGGATAAAAGCGTCTGCTAAATGACCAAATGTAATGTAAACCAAACAATCATGTGAAACTTTACCAGTCTGGGATCCCAAGGCCACAAGGTAATTAGCACCAAGAGGTGAGTGTAAATCTGAGCTGGTAATAACCACGGTGTTTGGACCCATAGAGTGCAGCTGGTCCATTGCCTGAGCAGAAAAAACACAAAGGTTAAATGAACAACATAAATATTTATAAGAACACATGTATTTTTAATTCGTCTTTTCAAATTTGACTTATTTTTAAAAATCATCCATATTTACAACTTCTTATTTTGTAAATATTTGCAACTATAACATGAAAACCACACTAAACTTGGGTTTCTATTTGTTTTTTTCTTTAACATGCCTCCACAAAGGTCATTTCATTTCAGTAGGTGAACCAACACATGAATTCATTTAATAGCATGCTCCACATGCTTAAGTCTTAAATAATGCATAGTATGATTATGCATAAGTAAACACTATAAAAAGTTATGTGTAGATAAAATTATGATGAAAGGAGCAATATTATCCCACTGTTTTATTAGTGACTAAACAAAATGGTACAAAATGCTAACAGAGCTTAATTAAACCTCATAACTAAAAAGACCATATACAGATCAGACCGAGTTGCCCAGGATCGAACTTTGTGGATGGTTAAAAAAAATTCTGATAAAGAACTGTATGGGCATAAACCCTAAAAACGTTTCACAAGTCTAAAATTTGTAAAACTGTTCTCAGTACAAGTACAATTTAATACATGAGACTTACTTTTAAAGTTATTACAGAAAAAACAAAGAAAGAATGACGGTGTAATCCTCATTTAATAAAGCTGTCATTATTTCAACACTTTACATGCCCTTTTATCCAGAGTGAATTGCAAGAATCAGGTCATAATGCAAGAACTTCGAAGCAATGAGGTTCATTTTACCAGCTTGTCTGGTATTACCCAAGTAAACCCATGTTACTCCACAACTCATTGACCACTGTGTTGTTGTGTGTGTTATATCTTGAACACATTGATTGCCAGTAGATGCCAGCATTCATTATCCATCCATCTATAGAACTGCTCTCTCTACTTAAACCTCCTGCTATTTAAAGTCACACCGGCTCATTGACTGCCCTCTGGTGACTGCTGCCTGGTGCTTTAACCTCACCATGGTACCAATTCTAACTCCATATCTTTCACTGCTAAATGGTGGAATGATCCTCCATGCCTTTTCCATAATGCTGACACATTCATAATAAAAAACTTCTCTCTTCTGCAGGTAATTACTGTTAGATTTTTTAAATAACAAATTCAGACCGTCAAACCAAACTGTTCAGAATAGATATTGCAGTTCTGGTGTGTAACACGTAACCGCAGTGTGTTCTTCTTTTGCTTGGAAGATGTTTTGGATGAAAAGGTACTTTCCAAATTACAGTTTCGAATTTCAGTTGTTACGACACCTGCTGGTCAGATTTGTGTAACATCAGAATATGAAATATGAACATTTTGATTTACTTTTTCAATTGAAACAAATGTTAAATATTCTAAAACTAAAAAAATGTTTGTGTAGACCTTTACAAACAGATGTAAGCGATTTCAATTAGATGGTCAGCGAAAAAAGAAAAAAAGCATTATTTTTACAAGTTGAGTCAGTTATTTACAATGTTACTAAAATTATACTTAGTGTCTTGTAACATAATGTAATATCTGTGTACATGAAAAATGTACAAAAAAAACCACACACACACACATATATATATATATATAAACTTAAAAATTTAAACTGCATTTTAAAGTAAAGTGTACAAAACTATAGGTATAACATTAAGGAGGAAACTGTACTGTCCTTAATACTGTTTGTGTTAGATCTATCCTATAATATGTGTATAATATGTATATTATGCGACATTTATTACAGAAAACTGAGGTGACAATGGTGATTATTTTTGTTCAGAAATTACGCATTTATTCAAAGTTCCAACTTTCACATCAACAACTGTCACCACAACATTCAGTTTAATGATCATTCTGTTTTCTTCATGATTTCCATTTTGTAAATTATTACATTAATGCCATTATAAAGGTTTTTCTGAGATAAAATTAGACTAGCATCAATTCCACATGGAGGTTTAAGACTTACCACATGTGCATCTTTCTCTGTCCTGATTTTTGTGCCCGTCAGGAGCCTTAGAGAAAAGCAAAGAATCAAAAATGATATTGTTTAATTTCTTGCTGCAGACTGTTTTGCTGTTAATCGTCCATAGATTATACAAAAAAATACACATCTATGATAAAAATAGATTTCTATATTTAGTGTTCAGTTTTTTTTTCATTGATGGGAACAACTCGTCAATGATGTACATAGTGTTTTTATAGTTCCCGTTGTTGTCTTGTATTATATTGCACATAACTGTGTATTTTTACTTATTATATACTTTTTTGTTTTATTTATTTTATTATTATTATATTTTTTAAATATACTGTACATACTGATATTGTATTATCTTTCACGTAAACATCTACTAGAGTTATGTGGAGGGTTCCCCATGCCCATCCAGGAGACGTTATGGGCACTGGGCAGATACACCCAGGACAGTGTGATAGGGGTAATTTAAAGAAGCCAATTCACTTTGAATCCATGTTTTTGAACTGTGTGAGGAAACGTGAGAAAACTCACATGGGCACGGGGAAAACATGGAAACCACCAACGAACAAAAAGTATTTACATTCTATTAATAGAGTAAAAAGTCATTTTACTCACTCTGCTTCAAACTGGTTAGGTGTAATGATGTCACAAATTGGTACAACTTTGTCCCTATACACAGGTAGCAAGGCTTCTGGAACATACTACAAACAGTATATAGCAAATATTATAATTATATAACAATCTACTCACAAAAAGTTCAAGATATTTGGCTTTCAGGTGAAATTCATGGAAAATTTAAAAGGTTCACGCTACAGTGATATCATATCATGAAAGTAGGACATTTAAGTAGAAGGATGCACTGGTGATTTCCTCGTCTCAAACAATATATTGAAAAAAGAAGTCAACGACGTCTCATGCTGTTCACATGTCAACTTATTGTCTGCTGAGGCATGGCATCCCACCCTTCTTGAAGGGCAGCCCTCAGGTTATTGAGGTTCTGGGGTGCAGAGTTTCGAGCCTCTACAAGGTGGTGACTCAGCTGATCCCACAGGTTTTCAATTGGATTCAGGTCTGGAGAAAGTGCAGGACATTACATTTGAGATACACCAGTCTCGAATTGACGTTACGTGACCTCGATGATCTGGAGCATTGTCGTCCATGAAGATGAAATCAGGCCTGTGTTGTTTATGTAGGGGCACAATCACTGGATTAATGATGTTATTCAGGTAGTCTGGGCTTGTCACTGTACCATTCACAAAGTATAGGGCAGTTCTGTAATGACTGGACACACATGCCCACACTGTAACACCGCCACCACCATAAGCTTGTTTGGTGACAACAGTGGCTGATGCATAGCGCAATGGCTGATGCATAGAGCACTGAGGCCCACTGGTCTCTTGTCCCGCGTAAATGCTCATTGGCCGATGCAAGACGATGACACCTGTGCCTGATGGTGTGGCACGCAGACCATGCTGATGTAAATGGTTTTGAATGGTCTGATGTGACACTTGGGTGCCTCTCACCTCCATTAAATGTGCCTGGAGTTGAGTGGCATTCATCATCAGGTTTGTTCACAATGTTGCGGTCATCAGCATGGGATGTGGCCAAAGGACGCCGACTTCTACACCTTTCTGTGACTCTTCCAGTCTCTCGGTATCTCTGTTGCAACCTGCTGATGACACTCTAAGCTCAGTGGCAACTTCTGTCTGAGAATATCCTGTTTAAAGCATTACATTGGCAAGGTACTGTTGATCTATTGTTAGGATCATAATGTCGTCAGCATGATGAGGACGACTGTTTAAACACCAGCTCTAATTGAACCAGGACATTTATTGGTCGAATCGAGGATCAAACATCTGTTGGGAATTTTGCCATAAGGCTCCTGATTAGAACAGCAACTTGTGCAAAAAGTACTTACACATTTAACAGTTGGACATGTGCAATCAAAAGCTTAGAGAAGGTCACATTAAGTTCAACTGTAAAGGTGAATGCATTTTAGACTCGTCCTGAAAAAAAGCCAAATATTCCTAACTTTTTGTGAGTAGTGTATAATCACCTAAACAAGTTTAATTTGAAATAAACCTTTAAAAGTAAAAAAAAGGCAAATTTTTATTTACCATGGCTCCATTATCTCCTAGTACTGGATCACAGACTAAAGAAACAGAAAACGTATACACTCAGTCACCGGGTTTTTTATCACATTAAAAGACAAAAAAAAACATAGCTTTGTAAATTAGGGATGTCCAGATCAAGTTACTTTAAAATAAAATAATTCCAATTACAACTAATAAGAGACCTCTTATGTGACCAAGCCTTGTTGTGAAGTTCAGTGTGTTGAAAATATAGCGTCATGTAGGGCGTACTATATGGCCACGACTCGAATCTTCTCTCTCAAAGTAATTTTATTCTTGATTACTGTAAGTCCAGCCTTCTCAAAGATATAGACATTACAAGTCAGAAGTTAATGAGAAAAACAACTATACTGTAAAACCATCAAACCTGATTGTTATTTGATGCTGCGCCCGCCCCCCCCCCCCCCCTTTTTTTTCCTACAACAGGTATTTGTTAAAGAGATGCGTCTTCGGTAGTTTCTTAAAACTGTTTAGTGATTCTGCCTTATGGACAGAGTTGGGAAGATCATTCCACCATTTTGCAGTGGTGAAGACCACGGAGTGAGAATTAGCTCCTTGGTGAGGTGGAATCGCCATTCGGCAATCCTCACTGGAGCGAAGTGAACGAGTCAAAGTGTATTTTGAAAAGACCAGAGTTTAAAGTTCAGCTCAGGACATGACATTTAAATAAGCAAATTAAGGTTTGTAATACATACACAGCAGTCAAATGTAAAATTCCTTTTTTGTACGAAAAACAACAAGCAGGAAGAAAACCACTATTTACAATTTTACAAATTCGTATTTATTTAATTCTACACATGAACTTCAGGTAGATATACTAATCTGTATTATATAACAATTTTAGAAATCTTACCATATACAAGGTTGGGATTAGCCGTCTTCAGTTCCTGCACAATATCCACTACACTCTCCAGAAAAGACTCATCTCTTGAATACCCTAACCAGAAATATACACAAACCGTCTTTATTTTTATGATGTGTTTAAAATTACAAGATTTAAAACCACAGGACAACTGTAGGAAGACATTTTGCCACCAAATTTATAAACCTGTGTGTGTGTAAGCAGTAATCCATCACACAAATGTTTGTATAATATTATATAGATTCAATAATGTTTATTTTGGATACTCATTTAAGTAAAATAATGTTTGGTGAACTGCAAATATACATTTATATACCTTCATTTGAGGTTAGGTATAAGAAGCTTGAGTATTAGAGTATAAAAATACACACACAAGCTATTTTATCAGATACACCTCCTCAGTTCTACACTCACTGTTTTATTCTTCTGATCATGTAAATGGACTTTTAAGTTTTACAATCACAGACTGTAACTTTGTTTCTCTATATACATTGTTAGATCACTTTAGTATGGTCTTTGATGATCAGGACCCACACAAAGGAGGTATTAGGGTGTTGGTGTGTTAGTGGGTGTTGTGCTTGTACAAGTGGCTCAGACACAGCAGTTGTGCTGGACAAAGAACAGTACACCAATCAAAACATACAGGTGTCTGAGCCAATCGTACCATCATCCACCACCCTAATAATACCCATAAATAATGCTCTGTGGGGTTCCTGATCATCAGCGAACAGAAGAAAGTAAATAAACAGAGTATGTAGAGAAACAGATGGACTACAGCATGGAATAATAGAACTACAAAGTCCATCTATATGGTAATTGGAGAAACAATGAGCTGTACCTAATAAAATGGCAAGTGAGTGTATATATAAAATACAATTGTCGATTTTATCTACTCCAATTAACATTTATATGTACTTTCGAGCTTTACAGTTAGTCTATTTGTTAAAGGTGCGTTGTGTTGCAATTGGTGGATCAGTAACAGCAGTGTGCTCAGCAGTACTGAGAACAATCTATCGTTTTGTATAAACTATTATCTAATATTATCGATCATTGTCTAAAAATGAAGACATTCAGCCAAATAATTTTGATTACCAAATGTCTGATGCATCCCTAATATAATCAAGAAACTATGTTTTGTAATTACAGCAAAGATAATGGCATTATGTTAATTACATAACAAACCTGTTAGCACATAGTCATAATGGTTTACTTTATTGAGTTTGATCCCCTCATATAGATCCTGGAGCTCATCAGCAGTCAGTACTTGGCCTTTCCAGTGTTTATAACCTTAAACAAAAACAAAACAGACAAGTAGATATAATTAAATAACCAGCATTAACTTTCATATCTGAAAAATACCACAGAACATTAAATAGAATTAGGACAGCTTTGAAAATAACTTTTGAGATTTTGCATGTTGTACAACTCAACTGTGTGTGTGTGTGCGTGTGTGTGTGTTGGATTAAGTTTTCAGCAGGCAAAGAAGATTTGTTAAACAAAAGCTTTATAAACATTACATGGAAAATGTTTTCCATGATACTAAAAGTGTATATTCTGCTGTAAGTTGGTTTAAAAAAAGTGCATCAAACTGTCAATCAGATAAAAAGTTCAGTGAGAAAACCCATACAGTCAAGTATTTAAAATATTATTTTCTACAGGCCCTGTTTGTTCTCAAAGCATCAGATATAACATGTTTCCATAGCAATAAACCATGTTATTAAACCAAGGTCCTAGAACCAATTCCCAGGAGTGACGAACAAGGATCTATTTTGTGTGAAGTCTGCATGTCCTCCCTGTGACTGTGCGGATTTTTTTCTAGGGGGTCTTATTTTCTCCCAATTCAAAGACTGAAGATAAAGGTGAACTTCAGTGCAAAATTCAGAGCTTTTAAAGTTATTTAACCTAAAGGCTATGTCTGAATATATATATATATATATATATATATATATATATATATATATATATATATATATATATATATATATATATATATATATATATATATATATATATTTGTGCATCACAGATGACTTAAAATGTGGTGGTAGGCCAAATAGATCACTTTAAAGTAAATCCAGCTATGGCCACTATGTTTTCTGTAACAATGTTTTTAAATAAGAAAATTGTATTAAAATGAAACCTTATTTGAAATAACAGTTTTGGGCTCTTGGTTTTGGTAGTTTATGAAAAAACAATACAAAACCATCCAGAGCAAATTGAATAACCAATCCAAAATGCCAAGCAATTAATTCATGCACTTATAATGTTAGGATTAGACTGTAATGCTTTCTAAACAGGTTTTCCTAAAAAAACAATCACAGCATAGATTTTAAACAAAACTGCATTTGAAAAAAGTCAAATTACATTCTTTGGGAAGTGGCCAAAATCCCAAAAACATGTGTGAGAGAGGTAGAAAAACAAAAGAACAAAAAGACAGAGGAAGGGTTGAAGGAGGACACTGTAGTTAATATGAGAAGCATGAACGAAGGAAAAACAAGCCCTGTTGTGTTTGAGGGGCCTGCAAAAAGGGATCCCTCACAGACTAACAACAGAACTCATCAAACGCTTTTCAATCCCCCACAATTAGCACAAAGATCCTTACTACAGCCATGTCAGTGACATAACAGCAGTTTTGTTTATGGTCAGCTTAAAACGACTTGGTTGTATTAAATAGACATTTAAACTAGTTCAAACATTTTTCATTAAATAAACTCTGGTGCAAATAACCTCAGTCACCTTACTCAGGTTAAATAGTGACAAATTTCTAAACTTCATTAGTCCACTGTTGTGTTATAGTCCAGAGTTCAAATGGTTTCACCAGCCAATAAACATGTGTGACTCAAACTCTGAGCTCATAAACAATGGTTATTACTCAAATCTTTCACTTTTTGACGTATGAATCCTACTAGCTCAAACTGATAAAGAGTCAGATTCATGCAAATTAAGCACAAATATGTTTTTATATTACAATATGCAGTAAAAATGATGTCATCATCTCTACATACTTACTAATAATTTAACATAAAACATTGTCCCATGACTAGTGATGTATTAATTTTATATTTTTAATTTTTAAAAAAGTGTGTGTGGTGTGCAAATAATAAATAAACAAAATAAAGTACCTTTCTTTACTTGTCAACAAATACATTCACTACTACTTGAATAAAAACAAGTTAAAATAAAGGTGGTGTTATTGTTTGGCAAACTCTTGGTAAACCTACTTGATGGAAGGACATATGAAGAACAATGAAAAACACCCCTAATTCATAAATGGATACTATATGACACCAACCATAACGATATTTTAAAACTCAATAAAATTGATTATACAGACATTTATGTTTGTGAATTTTACTTTAGCTTCAGCCAAATAAAACAAAGATGATTTAACACCTCTTAAAGAAGATAAGCATCACTGTAATGCCATTTTAATGATTCTAACACTGCAAAAGTTATCCCAATACTGTTATCCAAAGTGACTCACAACTGATAGAAGTCCATAAGGCAGCAGTTAAGGGAAAAAATGGTTACATTGTAGAATTATCAAAGCTGATTATAATCCAATCTGCTTTCAAGTGTAAATTAACTTTTTATTATTTTCTTACTAAGGCATTATGATGGATGGCATGCATGTTACCAGTTCACAGTTTGTAGTAAATAACAGATATCTACCTGTGTGATTAGAAAACTGTACAGAATTTATGGAGTCCACTTCGAATCCCAGGACCTGTCAATAGCAACACACATACATACATACATACATACATACATACATATACACCCATACATACATACATACATACATACATACATACATACATACATACATATACACACACATATGCCCATACACGCACACACATACATACATACATACATACATATATATATATATATATATATATATATATATATATACACACACACACACATACATACATACACATACACACACACACACACACACACACACACACACACACACACACACACACTCTTTCGTCATGGATTGGCTACATAGCGGAGTAAAAATACTGTAAACAGTTACTTTTAAAAATTATTATTCAAAAAAATATTTATGAATTTTATATTCTAGACTAAATATATTTTTTTTTACCTGTAAAGGAAAAGTGGCTGACTTGTTCCCCACGTATCCTCTGACCACATGACTCTGAATAGACAGAACTCTACAGTCCATATTACAATCAAATCCGCTGCTCGTTCTAGAATGGATAAAGACAAATCCCCGGAGCCGTAAAACTAGTTAATAAGATTAAGAATGCTGTAAAGCAAACACAACTCGTAAAAAAAAGTGCCGTACGCTCGGCTTGCTCCTCAAACGCCTGCAGCACACTCGTTTATTTTCACTCGGTAGTACTCCTACACGCTTGTGTACCTATTTACCGGATTTGTTAATACGCCGGCGTCTTCGGCCAATCACAACACTGGGCGGGACACGTCTTAACCAATTGGCGCCGAATTTTGTCAAAGAAAGACCACACGTGGCGTAGTTTTGCCTTTACACATAGGTGCAAGAACCATTCATTGCTTGTCACAGCTAATAATTTAATGATACAATTTTATAACGTAAACAACCACTAAGCGTTTAGTGGTTAGCACGTTCGCCTCTCAGCACTAGGGATTCCCGATTCGAATCCCCATCTGGGTGGAGTTTCCATGTTCTCCCCGTGTCCGTGTGGGTTTCCTCCGGGTTCTCCGGTTTCCTCCCACAGTCCAAAAACATGGATCAAGTCAGTTGAGTTCTCCAAATTGCCCCATATAGAGTGTGTGTGTGTGTGTGAGTGAGTGAGTGTGTGCCCAGCGATGGATTTGCGCCCTGTCCTGGGGGTATCTGCCCAGCACCCGAAATGTTCTCCCCTGGACGGGCATGGGGAACCCCACCGCAACCCTACTAGAGGATAAAGCGGAAGATAATGAATGAATGAATGAATTTTATAACGCACTTTTAATTTGTAGAAAATCTCTTATTTGTTATAAATAAATAAATAAATAAATAAAAAAGATAAAAATAAAAAGACTGATTAAAAGTATAATATAATTAAATAATAATTAAATATTACTTACAAATTGGTAATTTAAAGTGGTAATCTATTTTGCCTACTGTACTTACACACAGAGGAATTTGTCCTCCACATTTAACCCATCCCTGCAGTAACACACACACACACACACACTGAGCAGTGCAGCTCTGTATGTAGTGCCAGAGGAGCGACTGGGTTTAGGTGCCTCGCTCAAGGGCACTTCAGCCATAGTACTTGGTGGGACAATAATCGAACCAGGGACCTTCACGTTACAAAGCTGGTTCCCTAACCACAAGCCTACGACTGCAACTTATTGTCAATATGTCCTCCTAAAAAAGAAGTGTTTAGTCCTTTTTTAAAACAATCAGCATTCTGAGGGTTCCTCAGATAGCATTTTTGATAAATGGCATTTTGTAATAAAAATAACAAAAGTTTGGACACATCCCCTTCTTGCTCCAATTGTCTATTTTCTTCTGACAAGTATTTGTATCTGGCAATGACAATAAGTGTTTTTAAACATTTCATACCTTCAGTTAAACTACTACCACAGTCTTTCTGGACATAAAATAAAACTGACCTTCTCAAATATCTGAACTGACATAATAAGAATGTTCATACTGCTCTAACAGGACAGTACCTGGAGAGTGAAACAAGGATCTTCCCACACAATAGTTACAAAAAAAGTTTAGACACTTTCTAAAAATGCAATAAAAACTAAAAATTAGTAAATTTATTTGACTCTTTACTCATCTGACAAATATATAAAAAAATTACTCTGTTTGTTGAATATAAATAAATGTTTAAAAATGACTTTTTTCAACACAATCGAAAATGTTGAGACAAAGTCTTGTTTACCACTGAGTCACATTACCGTTTCTTACAGTTTTACTTTTCATTCATTCATTCATTATCTCCCGCTTATCCTTTATTAGGGTCGCGGTGGGGTTCCCCATGCCCATCCAGGGGAGAACGTCTCGGGCGCTGGGTAGATAGACCCAGGACAGGGCACCAATCCATCACTGGGCACACACTCACTCACACAGACACACTCTACATGGGGCAATTTTGAGAATTCAATTAACTTGTTCCATGTTTTTGGACTGTGGGAGGAAACCGGAGAACCCGGAGGAAACCCACGCAGACACGGGGAGAACATGGAAACTCCACCCAGATGGGGATTCGAACCGGGAATCCCTAGCGCTGAGAGGCGAACGTGCTAATCACTAAGCCACCGTGCCGCCCAGTTTTACTTTTATAAAAAAAAATATATAAGAATAATAAACTGAAAATTATGAAAACTTTAAGGAATTAACCTGTCTCATTATTGCTCTGGGTGTTGCAAAAATAAACAATAAAATTTGTTTCTGGTTAACGCAGAATGAAGTTTGTTATTAAAAACACAAAAAATTACTTTTCTGTACCTCTGTCTGTTTCAAGTAAAACAAAAACAATTTGATTTTTTTGTATTATAAAAAATGCCCCACATATATCTTTTTTTATTTTAAAAGTCAATGCAATTAAAGTTACCGAAACAAATAATTACATAAATTAGATTAAATGAAAAAAGAAAATGTTTTCAGTTATGAAAAGATAACTATGATTTGTTCGTACAAATAGCTGCTTGTACAGAGATACAGCCCAGAAGATAATACTAGCAATGGTTAGAAACCAGTCAGATGTGCATTCACAGACGTAAAACATCTATCTTTCTATCTTGGCCCATTTGTACTGTGCATCAGTTCTAAATGTACTTAAGACTATGATGGAGTCATAGAGGAATCAAAGTTTAGGAGTGAATATAAGGGAAGATAAGCAAACAGAAAACAACGACAGAGAGTTGACACACTGGCACAGTTAACGGTGTGCACAGGGCAGAGTTTTCAGAGAGGATCTCTGTAACATGGATGCGATGAATCAAGCAAACAACGTTCGAAGAATGTGATTGGAATGTGACTGATGATCTGGACATTACATGCGATAATATAGAACTGATGCAGCTGTAATGGATTCACATCACGGACTTGCCTTTTTTGTATTGTTACTGTGTGTATTGTGTAAGGGGTCAAGCTCAGACATGGATGCAGGCCAAGATCAGGCAAGCCAGCTGAGACACAAGTGGTTGCTGTCATTAAAAGAATCAAACTCGATTGACAAAGGTAGGAATAATGAATATTACAATAAGAACTTTTGTGACTTCTCTAAAAAAATTCTCATTTGTAAATGTCTGGTATTTTAATTCTTAAATGTGAAATGTAGTGAAGTGTCAGTTTAGGAGTCTGCATGTTTATCTTTATTTTGTTAAGTTCACCCATAGAGTTTACAAATCTGTTAAATTAGAACTATTTAAAAAACAATTATCATTTTATTTTAGTTATATATTCATTGTTTTTATTTGCTAATTTAGTTTTACTTTAATTTATTTATAATGCAAATATTTTTTTCATGACTTTCCCTAGAAAGAATAAATCTATAACATATATTATTACAGCTGCGAAATGTTAAATCCATGCCTTATGCAACTAGATATAATTATTTGGGCTTTTCTGTTCAGTAATTTGCCCTGCACATAATAATCAACAACACAAGGACATTTTTACTGATAGCAAGATCTAAGACAATCTAGGTCTGTAAGGCATTTCTGCTTGCCATTGTATACACATAGAGCAATTAAAAAGCATTTTTTTAAATAAACATTTCTTTAAACAATTTTTTAATCTTCATACTCTTGAAATTATTCACAAATTGCTAAAGGTGATCATAAAATATACTCCAAATACAAATTTGAAATAAAAATAAAATCTAGTAAATCTGATAAAACTAAATCAGTTATCAAGTTGTCTGTGATATGGGGCCTTTAAAATGTATAAATATTTTATAATATTTTAGTATTTTCTGTGGCAAATAAAGATGTTTTTACTCTTTAGATGTGTCGCATGCACATTTCAGCAGGAGGCTCAGTTCATATCTGCTTCTATACTGCCGAGTTGGGATTGGTTACCATCTTCAGATCCACATTAATGGAAGTGTCGGGGGTGTGCATGAGCCAACAGAATATAGTAAGTTCTACAGATTTAACATATGGGAACAGGAAAGGATAATTATTGATTTGTCATTTTGAAAAATTGTAACTAGTTAATGTCTTTCATTTTTCTCTCAGGTTGGCTGAGGGTGTTTGCAATGAAGTCAGGAGTAGTGGGCATTCGTGGGATGAAGAGCAAACTGTATTTATGTATGAATAAAGAAGGAATTGCTCAAGGAATGGTAAGAAAAATTGAAAACATCACAACAGCCAGTACAAAATGACATTTTAGTATTATGGCATAATACTAAAATGTTATTTTGTACTTGTTTAATATTTTACGATTAAATGGCACTTAGATTAAACAAATCAAATTTTGTTCTTTCCCACTATAGAAGGACTTTTCTCCAAACTGTCTTTTTAAAGAGCGAATGGAGGAAAACCACTATACGACCTATTCTTCTACTACATATCCCAGCATGTACCTGGCCCTGTCTCATCGAGGTCAGCTTAGAAGAGGCAACGCAGTGGGTTCGCACCACGCCAGCACTCACTTTCTGCCACGCAATACCATTTGAAAGGCATGCACTAAAGAGACATTGTAATGTGTCTCTTATTCTAACAACCCAGGCAAAGATGATATTCATTAGACCAACTGTGGTCAATATGTAAGTTGACAAACATTTAAGCTTTTTAATGCAAACCTGAGATATGTACAATCACATAATTCTTGCTGTGTATACTGAGAAGAATGCAGTTAAGGACGAACATCCAGCAAAAGGAGATTCTGTGGATGTAATCTTGTCAATGAAGGATGTTAAGAATCATTTTACTTAACACACAGATATAATACTGGAGTTCTATCCAAACTATCCTAAAATTACTTTATGACAGCTGTTTGACCTTAAGCAGAAATACACTATGAACAGGATAATGCACATTATCATAATGTTTACATAGCTGTGGTCTGGTACCACTTCCTTAACAGCATGTTTTTGGCTTCCCTGACCTTTACAGTCCCAAGATCTTAATTATATATAATCATATCATCTGTAGGACAAAATAGTCTAATTATATATATATATAATTATGTTTTATATATATAATTCCATGTTCTCCCCATGTCTGCGTGGGTTTCCTCCGGGTTCTCTGGTTTCCTCCCACAGTCCAAAAACATGGATCAAGTCAATTGAGTTCTCCAAATTGCCCCATATAGAGTGTGTACGTGTAAGTGTATGAAAGTGTGCCCAGCAATATATATATATATAGGCTTTTGTTTGTTGTGTGTACACATACATTTTGTTACAAAGTAGCTACAAGTGTGTCCAGCTGTATGAGAGTACATTCAGGTTTAATACAAATTAAACTATAATCAGTTCAAGGCCATTAATGCAACTGTTCCAGTTTTGTTTAACCTGCAGGCTATAAAGCAAAGCAGATATTAAACGGGATATGCATCATCATACTGCATTTGAAACAATCCACTGTTTAGTGTATTAGTTTACCTACAGTTAGTTACCTAGTTTTTACTGGACCAAAATGTAAACCTGCTCACATGCACATGTACATTAACGCGCACACATATGGTTGCCAGAAAGTGATAATAAAAATAAAACATTTTAAAATGTATTTATTGATTGTACATTATGTGAATAATATGATGTTATCTAATTAATAAATGTTATTTAATTTTTATTATTTATTTTTCAATGTATGTGTTGTATAAAATTTTAATGTAATAAACAATCTTTTTTCACATTGAGTCTTCGTTTGCTGGATATCTATAGTTAACAATAGGCAACATTATTGGATGTTGAAAGGAGAGAGAGCTGAATAAGAAATGAAAGGCAGTCATGGTGTAGACAGACATATTAACCACCCACCGCCTATCCTGTGACAGAAGTTCAGACACACACAAACAATATGACCTATACATTTAGTTTAAACTAGAATTTAACCAAATATATTTATTTGCCAGCTCATATAAAAAAATACACCACATACTCAAATACTGTAATGCATTTAATTATTACCTGTTTAAAACAAATGTTTAGAGATCCTAGTATGTAGTAAAAAAATTACATTAATAATTCACTTGTTCAGACTTCATAAGACTCATTTAGTTATTTACCTGTTAATAAAACAAGTAATTTAATTTGTCACATACACCTATTATCTGTATATGAGGTCCATTAACCTGTATCATGTTTAGATAGGATGCAATGTAAAACAGTTTTCATTTTAAACTAAAATAAAATGACTTTGTGACTTTTCAGTGAACACCACTTTCCCTTTTTTCATGTAACTCAACTCACTTTCGGAATGTTGTCTGGTCTACCTGTAACTTGACCAGGCACCCAGAGTGATGATGAGGTCACCTGATCTTCTCTTAGTGTGACACAACTCTGCATTCCCTCTCTGCTCAGGTATCCCGCAATACCTTAAATTAAAAGGCAAGAAAATGAGAAAGCATTTATTTTCAAGAAAGCAGTAACCATAGTGTTGGATAAATACATCATGAGGATACAATAACAGTTCATGGTAAGTAACATTTTGATAATCTTGAATTTTTTTTAAAACCTATTGTTTTTGATTTGGTTCATTTTATCAAATATATATTATGTAGAATTATAAAGAATTGATCAGCAAAATATGTTTGTACATTGTGAAAACACACACACATATATATATTTTAAACAAATAGCCTATAATGTATTTAAATATTCAAAATTACATTATGCCCTAACATTTACCTGTTGTATTTTCCATGTTTAATTAATAAAAAAAAATTAATTAATTAATTAAAAACAGAGGTGGGGGGGGGCGCCACAGCATAGAATAACAATCAGGTTTGATGAATTTACAGTATAGTTGGTTTTCTTCATGACTTCTGACTTTTGGTGTTCTCATTTGTAAGTCGTTTTGGATAAAAGCGTCTGCTAAATGACTAAATGTAAATGTAAAATTTACTTTCTCTGGTATTTGTTTCAGTATCATTTTGTAAGCACTATGCGTAGGCACTCATGTCTAACACAGAGATGGATCAAGATGCTGAGCTTGAGGGTGAAGATGCAAAATCTCTAACAAATAATGAAGAGAATGTAGTGACAAGTCAACAGGTCGAAACTTTTATTCTGACTAAAGCAATATTGCTGTAAAAACAGCACTTTACCTTCAATAACATCCTGATCTCTTTACAGCTAACTGAAGTGGAACAAACTGATAAGGCAAAAATTGAAACACAGTCTTTTGAAGATCAAGAGCTTCCAGCTTCTATTCTTAGCGTCAATGCCTTTGAAAACCAGGATGGCTTAACAGACATGAATAAACCAAGCTCTGGGAGCACAGACAATAGAACAGAAACATCAAATAATGTTGGGGTACAATCTCCAGCAATGCCCTTTACTAAAGTCCAACCTTTTCTGCCTGGTAAGTAAAAAAAACTGGTAGGATAAAGTAAGAAGTCATGAGAAAAGTCATAATAAATGGCAATAAAATCTATTAAAATTGTTGGTTTTATTAACAATTTTCCTTGTGCATGAAGCTATATTTTAATTTAAATGAAAGTTATTATAACAAATGTTATTTTGCAGAAACACTTATTTTATTATTTTTTAAATCAAGGTCACAGGGTTGTAAAGCCTATCCAAGCTCTCTTAGCATAAAAGGTGGGGTAGCACCCTTACCAGTCCATCACAAGGCTGACATACAGATAAAACACATTCACACTAAAGAGGCAAATTGGTATCATCAATTCATGCTAACCTAAAACAAGGTCTCTCAGAGAAGCTTGAACAGATCTCCTTAGAACATGTAAACTCTATTATGTAAGGACCTTTTCTTCCCTGTTCAAGTGTTAAACCCAGGACCTCTTTGCCATTAAAAACACCACAGTATTACAACCCTGTATTGACACTTTGTAAACGCTGGATGTTTTACTTGTCAGCTTGACTTTAATAGAAAAAAGAAAGTGTAAGAAAACTTCTCTGTTTTCAGATTATAGTTGCTTACGTTATTATACCAATGAATGATGAGCAAAAATGTCTTAAATGTGCATTTTGTTATTCTTGAAACTAAATATTATTTTCAGTTTTAAGGCTTATTGTTGGCCTATCTTTATATGTCAGTGTAGAAATTAACATAGTTTTTGTTACCTTGGTGGTAGGAATAAATATTTTTTAATATTAAGCCCCATAACCCATTTATTACCCCCACTCCTCCTCCAAACACAAAACACAAAAACATTTTTAGGTTTTAAAGGTTAAAATGTTCTATTGTAGGTTTGCTAAATTTGAAACAGAGTGAAAGTATCATTTAATCAAGCATAAATTCTCAATTTATTAGAGTTTTTTTTTTGCAGATGACAAAACATTTCGAGGCCGTTTGTTTGCTCGAAGGATGGAGATATTATTAGGTGCCTGTTTGCTGCTCATCATCATCATTATACTTGCCATCGGTCTGGGAGGTAAGTGGGTGACACATTCAGTGGCTACATTTCAACATTAATCATTTACAGTCATGATTATATTACACTTGTGAGGGTCAAAGATGCCAAACTTGGAGACGAACTTGTCCGGAACTCCAGTTGCAGTCTGATTAAGTGTTAGTGTCATACTTTTATATAATTATATTATATTATATTAGAAGGCATGTATTATTGTAAATAAATCATGTGCAAGTGGTTTTATTATGCATGACGTGTAGCGGAGTACAGTTACATCTCTTTCCTGTGATTTATTCACGATAATGTAAAACCTTGAGTGCCTTCTTGCTTATATAAAATGGTCACAAACACACTATATTTAAAAAAAACATGGTTTGATTCATAAAGGCATTTACATTAATTAACTGGTCCTCTGTGACATGATCTGGTCCGGTTTTTGAAGTGAATGCTAATCACTATTAGACAGATTTTTGGTTTCTCTAACTATCTAGTGGCCAAAATAAAGAATGTAGTTTATGAAAAAACATTGGAAAAATTGTATTGTATATCATACATTGATACAAATGTAAAGCAGTCAGAGGTGTTGGTTATTGTCACTGATGTCACGGGTGGACAAACAGCCCAGCCAATAAGATTTAAGGACCAGAACTACCAGTTTTATAAACAGTTATAACTTCCACTCACATGCCACTATGCATTTTTTATTTTTGTATGTTACAGTGGGCCTTAGCTGTAAAGGGAAGTTTCGATGCAGCCCATCACTCTGTGTCAGTATTTCTGCTCAGTGTGATGGACATATGGACTGTGAACATGGGGAGGATGAGCTCAGCTGTGGTGTGTACACTGCTATTTTAAGGTTTTAAAATAATTCTTTGAAATACAAAAAGACAGTTTATGTTTTTTATTTTTTTTTTTCTGTAGTGCGTCTGAGTGGCAAGAAATCAGTCTTGCAGGTGCAGAATGGAGGGATCTGGAGTACTGTATGCTCGGATGTATGGAATACAGATCTGGGTGTATCAGCCTGCAAACAACTGGGTTATTCCAGGTACAACTCTGAGTTAATGGAGTGGTTATTCTGGTACACAATATAGGTATCAGAAGCAATAATATTTACAAATTCACTATGTTGAAACTTGACACATTTTCATACACACACATACGTATTTGCTAGTATGACTATACTTTTGTTTTGGAAGGTATTTAAATAAAGTATAATAATTTTAAAGTGTTCACTTAATTAGCTCTGCATGATGCAAACATTTACAGTGGTATATGTAAGATATAATATCACATGTGCAACAAGCATAAAGATAAAATGTATGCATATTTTTTAAATCCAGTTCATCTACAAGAACTCAAAATAATAAAATAAAATAAATAAAATTAGATTTGAGATGGTAATGAGCTAAAAAAAATGAATTACTCTACTAATAAATTATAAATTAAAAGTGCAGCTATATTAAGTCAGTTTAGCTGTCTCAGGGCTCAGTTTAGCAGTCGGGATCAAGGTTCGAATCCGATCTGGGTTAAGTTTCCATGTTCTCCCTGTGTCCGCATGGGTTTTTTCCCCATTTCCTCCCACAGTCCAAAAACATGGATTCAAGGTAAATAAACTGCTCTAAATTGCCCCATTTATGCAGGAGTATAACCAGCTGTTTGGACTTAATATCAGCAACATTACATTTAGAACACCGAATGTATAAATTTTAGCTGTGAAATCATTCAAATCTGATTAAGCCACATTGTGTTAATTTTTTTCCACCTCTTTCAGTTATGTGGAATATGGGTTACTGCCTCTGTCAACTATTGAACATGACCTTCAGTTCAACCTTGTGTCTATCAACTTGAGTCAACTGAATCCCATGCAGGACATCAAGATACACAACACAACCAATCCAAGGTGTGTGTGCTATTATATAATTTACTTTATAATAATGTGTTTTAGTTTATTATTTTTGTTTATACTATTGTGCAATAATATACCACCTTTTATAGATTTAGTGGGGGGAATTAAGTAATTCACAGTTATTATATAAGTTCATTCTTGTTTTTAATTTGTAATTTATGTCAATAATACTGTATTTGCCTTTCTAGGTAATCTAATCTTATGTGAAGTATAACAATACAGTATATAGTACACAATTACCTTTTACACATTACATTTTAGATTTTGACTTAGTGGTAGCTTAGTGGTGAGCATGTTTACCTCTCAGCGCTTGGGATCCAGGCTCGAATCCCATTCTGCGTGGAGTTTTTTTATGTTTTCCTTGTGTCTGTGTGGGTTTTCTCCAAGTTCTCGGATTTCCACCCACAGTCCAAAAACATGGATTCAAGGTAAACTGAATGCTCTAAATTGCCCCATATAGTGTTTGTGTGTGTCTGTGCCCAGCGATAGATTGGTGTCCTGTCCTGGGTGTATCTGCCCAATGCCTGAAACGTTCTCCCCTGGATGGGCATGGGGAACCCCCCTGCGACCCTAGTAGAGGATTAAGCAGAAGAATGAATGAATGATGAATAGATTAATATATACAAATTAATTTTTATCACTATAGTTTGTATTTACATACAAACAACACTGCATTTACATCTGATCAACAATCTGATAATACAATAGAATGTTTTCTACAGGGTCTATTTTGGGATGTACTGCACATTTAACTTTCTTTCATTCTGTATCCAGTCAAACATATTGCCTGTCTGGGAAAATCATTACACTCAAGTGTCTGGGTAAGAACTGAAATCTGTATATGTTGAGAGATCAATCTCAAATATCTTATTTATACAACATATAATGTGTTTGTGTGAGTGTGTGTGTAGAATGTGGTTTCAGACCCCAGTTCAGCCCACGTATAGTGGGGGGCAACCTGTCTCACGAGGCCCAGTTTCCATGGCAGGTGAGCCTTCACTTTCAGAAGGAGCATCTTTGTGGAGGGTCTATTGTGACAGCACAGTGGATATTAACAGCTGCTCATTGTGTGTATGGGTAAGTGCATACAGCAAGTGTCACTATTTACAAACCAAAAAAGGTGCAAAATTACCTTAAACAAATGTTTACAATTTTCCTGTGTCTGAGTAAATACAGAATAATGTCCAGTTTATGACTAACACATAGTTTATTAATCTGAATTATAGTAGACAAGTCTTAAAATAAAATTGTTGAGTGTTAGTTTGTAGAATTATTTAATACATTCTTTGAACAGAAGGGTGGTGCAGTACTTTCAGAACACAGTATCAGGGACCCAAGAGTCTGACATACAAACATGTTTTATAAATGTTATCCTTTATATTAATAGCTTTCAAATGCAATGGGGTTAGCTTGTAAACAACCACATCCTTCCCTAAACACAAAAAAGGTTAGACTGGTTCCCCACATTGACCTTGATTGGACTATAAATAAATACTTTTTGTAAAACTAGGCTGAAAATTTAGGATTCAGCTAATTATTAAAATGAATGCAAAATGTCTATTTTCACAGCTTTGTGTATCCTCAGCTGTGGAAAGTGCTTGCTGGACTTACAGAGCAGCCAGTAACCCGAGCCAAGTATCTTGCTGTGCAGAAGATTATTTATCACAGCCGTTACAGACCAAAAGGCCTGGACTTTGACATTGCTCTGTTTAAATTGGCTGTACCTCTCATTTTTAATGGTATTTTTTATGTAGATTTTTTTTCTTAGGGCAGACTGCTGTCCCTTTGGAATGCTAAATTACACCATTTTATATGTTAATTTATTATGTTTATACTTAACATCTCCACAGGGTACATTGAACCAATCTGTTTACCAAACTTTGGTGAAGAGTTTGAGGATGGAAAGCTGTGTTGGATTTCAGGATGGGGTGCCACAGAGGACGGAGGTGAAACACAAAAAAAATATAGTGAATAAATTAATATGATTGTAAGCTTGTGTGTAAATACCACCATTCTGATTTCTACTACAATTGAACACAAATCTAGTTTCTAAAAAGGTTTGGATATTAAAAAGATGCAATAAAACATAGATTCTATAATAAGTTCATTCACAATTCAACAAAGTAAAGCTGTTCCATGTTTTCAATGGCTTGTACTCTGCTTAAAAATATTAATGAAAGACTTAAATCAATGCTCAAATCAATCAAATTTAAGTTAAAAATCGTTACAAAATTTAGTTTTGTAATTTATTAGGAACAAATCTAAATCTAAAGTCATTTCTTTACAGCTTTTTACAACAACACAAATGTTTTAAAAGAAGCCTTACAATGTTTTAAGCCTTAAGTCCCAACGAGCAAGATAAAGAAACAGTGGAAAATTAAAAGCTCCCTGGTAATTGTTTGTATTAGAAACATTATGAGAACCGAGGCTCATGCAGAGGACTCATCCTCCTTGAGTAGCCAGGTAGAGTATAAAACAACAAAAATGTAAGAACAATTAATCGAAAACATAATTATCAACCAATCAATTAACCAAGTACAAGTAAAAAGAGACTTTCTGTTTACTATTCTTACCTTCAAAATCTGTGCATTATATAGAGTATATGTAGTTATTTGTCTTGTTTTAAAATTTTATCTGAAAACTAAAGGATTGAGTTCCATTACCTTGGCTTTGTTGGTTTACCAGTTACATAAGTACATAATTTAATAAGGTCATATGTTGATTATACTTACTGTTAAAAAATGAATAGTCTTACAAAACCAAAAAAGAAGAAACTCACCTGCTCATTTATTCAATTTAAAAAGAGCTCATAACCATAAAAGTAATATACAAATAGATTAAATTAGTATAAATATTAAACTTAGTAAAGCCTTTCTCTTGGGTGTCCCTATATGTTTTAATTATGGGAACATTAGCAAACAGTTTTAATTATGGGTACATTAGCAAACAGTTTTAATTATGGGTACATTAGCAAAATGAGTAACACTTAATAATAGGCTTAACTCTAAAATATTGAATTCCTTTAAACATATTATCTACCAAACAACATTTTATTATTATCAGTATTATCATAATTATTATTGTGTTTGTTGTTGTTGTATTTAATCAGTAAATTTACAAGTAAGTCAACAAATAAACAAATCTTTGTTTACCTAGGTGAAGCAAGCATGTCTCTGCACTCTGCAAGGGTCCCGCTGATTTCAACAACAGCTTGCAATCAGCCTGCGGTCTACCAGGGCTACATCTCTCCTGGTATGATCTGTGCTGGTTACCTAGAGGGAGGAACAGACTCTTGTCAGGTACATCCAAGCTTTTTGCCTATATGTAATCTATCTTTATAAGAATTTTGGGGTCACGTTTATTTTATGTGGGTCTTTTTGACTATACAATGCATTATAGGGGGACAGTGGTGGTCCTTTGGCTTGTGAGGACTCATCTTTATGGAAGCTAGTAGGAACAACGAGCTGGGGCCAAGGATGTGCTGAGAGAAACAAACCAGGTGTATACACACGAATTACCCAAGCTCTTACCTGGATCCATCAGCAGATGGAGGTTAGAAACTTGGGAGTTTTAATAACACTGGTTGTTATTCTGTGTGTGCTTAAATAAGAACAGATTTCTATAGTAGATTTTAGCAGCCATTGCATACAACTGTCGCTGCTCTGGTGTTTTCAGGATACACAAAAATTATCCCCATGTAGTGCCTATTAATAATATTTTTTTTTACTCAAGTTAAATAAAATTAACAACATGTGTGTTTTAAAGTACACACAAAGCAACTTTCTGCAACATTATTATAGAATATATTCATTCATTTATTCATTCATTATCTCCCGCTTTATTCTCTATTAGGGTCGCGGTGGGGTTCCCCATGCCCATCCAGGGGAGAACGTTTCGGGCGCTGGGCAGTTAGACCCAGGACAGGGTGCCAACCCATCACTGGGCACACACTCACTCACACAGACACGCTACATGGGGCAATTTGGAGAAATCAATTGACTTGATCCATGTTTTTGGACTGTGGGAGGAAACCGGAGAACCCGAAGGAAACCCACGCGGACACGGGGAGAACATGGAAACTCCACCCAGATGGGGATTCGAACCGGGAACCCCTAGTGCTGAGAAGCGAACGTGCTAACCACTAAGCCACCGTGCCGCCCTATTATAGAATATATGTATATTGAAATACAGAAAAGTGGCACAGCGGCTAAGTGGTTAGCATGTTCTCCTCTCAGCCCAAGGGATTCCTGGTTTGAATCCCAATCTGGGTGGAGTTTCCATGTTCTCTCTGTGTTCGCGTGGGTTTCCTCCGGGTTCTCCGGTTTCCTCCCACAGACCAAAAACATGAATCAAGGTCAATTGAATTCTCCAAATTAGCCCGTATAGAGTGTGTTTGTGTGAGTGAGTGTGTGCCCAGAGCCCCAAACGTTCTCCCCTGGATGGCCATGGGAAACCCCTGCGACCCTAGTAGAGGATAAAGCGGAAGATAATGGATGGATGGATGGATGGATAAATACAGAAATTGCTAACAAAAAAACTACAAAATCAGTAGGAAACAATGGTTCAAAAGGTCAGATATTATTAATAAGCCATAGGAAGAATATACACTTACCACTCATTTGTTTCGCTGCCAGTTTCTCAGTTCTCCAATGATCCGACCCTTTCAACGGTGAAAAATCTTTCAACGGTCTTCATATAATGATGGTAGTTGAACATTTTTGGCTATTTTCAGTTCAGCAATAAACATGAGATGTTTGGCAAACTCCAACAGATCGACAAATCACACACCACCACACCAATATCAATGCGGTGTTGAAAATCAAGCACCATCCATATAGTACCTGTTGTAATACTGCAAGGGTTCCTGACTATGAGGACGTGTAAAAGAGACTAACAATATAGGAGAAAAAAAAATGGGTTGCAGTCTGTAATTATAAAACTTAATACTTAATGCATCTATAAAGACAAGGTTTGTCACTTTGTAGTTTGGGCCATGTGGGTTACTCCAATATAATGCATGCTTGGTCTAAGTGTGGCAAAAATAAATGTGCCTTTTTTTATCTTCTCTAAATTCTTTTGTTCTGTGAATGTTTTTCTCTTGTACCTCACTGGATTCTCTGAATCACAAAGTTATTTAGTGATTATATTACTAACATTGTGACATGCAAGCTTAGTTGTATAATAATATTACTCTCATAATAATTATTAGGCCATTCTTAAAGAAGACAAATTACAAAGTGGTCCGAGCATTACCTTACATGTAGAATTATTAGTATAAACAACCTCAGAATTTGGAATATTTACTCAAAAAAAGAGTTTTTGGTACTAAAATCGCTTATATCCTGAAGGCCAAAAATAACATGGTAATAACAGGGACTACACATGGCTTCAGTGAATTAATCTGTGGCTCTACTGTGTGTTAAAGTTTGGTACCGTATTAAAATTTAAATTATAAAGTTCAAAATATTAATATCAGAACGTTTTTTTTTATCATACAAAAGAACTTGTATTTAGTAATAATAAATAATAAACAATAATAATGGTTCATTATGGAACAATATACAGAAAATGACTTTGATCTTTTAAAATTCAAGTTTCTTCTTTTACACAGAGAGAAGAAATATTAAATCCCTCCACCATCAGCTCAGACAGCACACAGCAGCCCAGAGGACAGCAGATCTACCAAGAAACAAATGCAAATGAACTTTCAAACATCCACAATGATGTTTAATAGATGGTTTTTAAATTTTTAAATATTCATTTAAGCAAGGTTTGTGGACAGGGATATTTTGGAAAAGTCAAACATGTTTTGTATTAATGTCATTTTTTTAGCAAATAAATGTGATTTTGCGCAAGTAGTAAAGACATTGTTTAGCTGATGACTAACATTTTTTAAATTGTATTTTTGAATTGTATTTAAAAAATTTATTTTTTAAATTGTAAATCAGAAAGGGCATCGTGACTGGCAATTTTTATAGTGATGATTAAATTTATGGAGCCAATAACATGAAAGTTAATTAGAGACAATTAAGTCGTGTGGTGGACTGGTGACTTTTCCACAGTGTAGTGATTGCTGAGTTGGGCTTAGGCACCCCCTCTAAACACAGATAGGATGACGTTAAGATGAGGAACTTAGAAAATTAATCAAGCATTTTGCAAGCAGGCGGCTTAGTGGTTAGCACATTCGCCTCTCAGCACTAGGGATTTCCGGTTCGAATCCCCAACTGGGTGGAGTTTCCATGTTCTCCCCGTGTCTGTGTGGGTTTCCTCCGTGTTCTCCAGTTTCCTCCACAGTCCAAAATCATGGATCAAGTCAATTGAGTTCTCTAAATTGCCCCATATAGAGTGTGTCTGTGTGAGTGAGTGTGTGCCCAGCGATGGATTGGCGCCCGGGTGTATCTGCCCAGCGCCTGAAACGTTCTCCCCTGGATGGGCATGAGGAACCCCACTGCGACCCTAATGTAGGATAAAGCGGAAGGTAATGAATGAATAAATTTCGCAAGCACAACTCACACAGCTGAAACAGAATAGAAACTTTACTTAAACCACAGCATCTGCACTCTCTATAAAGGTTAGTTTGACAAAACAAAAACGTAAGGCAGCATGGTTTTAAAAAAAAAAACAGTGATAAAATATAAATGTAACAAATCCTTAGAAATACTTATTTGCATGAGATGTACATAAATATATATTAAAAACCTAAACAAATAATCAAAACATATAAGGGATAAAAAAGAGTAACAGAGGAGAATTGGTGGTGCACTGTTTTAAGGGTGCATTGTGCAGAATTTCAAGGGATCTATTTGCATTTATTTTACAATTGTTTTTTTTATCATGAAATTAACTGTAACTTCAAACATTTGTACTTTCATCAGCTTAACCTTTCATATCTGTGTAAAAGTGAAGCAAAGTATTAATACAGCTACTGTGTTTGCGAGATTATCTTGTAATCCAGATACTAAAAAATGTAACATGCTGTAACAAGGTACTCTGGGCAAGATCAGATCTGCCAAGCTGCCACTTCTGGGCCCTAGACCATGGTCATAAGCAAAAATTGTTTTGATTATCCGTACAAGATTTAAATAGTGTAAATGTAGAGATATATTTCAGCATTCAGATTAAAAGCATCATGGGAACAATCATGCTGATAACCTATACAATCCATACACATTTACAACTCAGCATGTAGCAGACAATGGAAAATAATAATTTGGGTTAAACAAAAGAGTTAAGAGACCTACAGTTTCACAACTGGTCACAAGGTCACAAGTAACAACTCAATAGAAATAATTAAGGAATTCTAAAGAAACATTCACCTGCTGCTTTCATAACAAAGTACACTGACCCTTTTTTGTTCATAAAACAATGTTTTCTCAGGTAACAACATGACATAATGTAAAGAAAGTTGATATGAATGCTCTTAAAAAATAATGGTGCCATTTTCATTTATCCTAAATGATCTTGTAGCAAGAGAATGAAATGTGAAACTTTTGTATTCTGTTGTATTAACTTCCCTTTGTTCTACATCCCTTTGCTCATATTTCACATTGGTGTCCTAGGCATCACAGAGTGTGTGCAATGTCCATGCAGTGTCCAACCCTTGAATGCTCTATAGTACAATTTATAATGATTCTGATCCAAATACTCATTCATTCATTCATTATCTTCCGCTTTATCCTATATTATCCTATATCCTAGGATTCGGGCGCTGGGCAGATACACCCAGGACAGGGCGCCAATCCATCGCTGGGCACACACTCACTCAAACAGGCACACTCTATATGGGGCAATTTGGAGAACTCAATTGACTTGATCCATGTTTTTGGACTGTGGGAGGAAACCGGAGAACCCGGAGGAAACCCAGGCAGACACAGGGAGAACATGGAAACTCCACCAGATTGGGATTCAAACCGGAAATCCCTAGCGCTGAGAGGCGAACGTGCTAACCACTAAGCCACCGTGCCTGATCCAAATACTTTTAGATAAAACTTTTTTTATGAGGTAGGTCACCAAGTCTTTTATCAACCACAGTTTACAAATGATACAATGAGAGGGGCAGTTATTTTCTCCAATGTACCCATCAGCATGTTTTTGGAATATGGAAGAAAAAAACTGAAGTATCTGGAGAAAACCCACTCAGGCACAGACAAAGGCTTTGGTTAACCCCACTGAGAATCGAACACAGGACCTTCCTAATGTGAGGAGGTAAAGCTAACCACTCCATCACTGTGCCTAATTTTGCCAGTAGTACCTTCTTCTTAATTATTCATTCATTCATTCATTATCTTCCACTTTATCCTATATTATGGTCGCAGGTGGGGTTCCCCATGCCCATCCAGGGGAGAACGTTTCGGGTGCTGAGCAGATACACCCAGGACAGGGCGCCAATCTATCGCTGGGCACACACTCACACACACAGACAGACACGCAGACAAACACACTCTACATGGGGCAATTTGGAGAACTCAATTGACTTGATCCATGTTTTTGGACTGTGGGAGGAAACCGGAGAACCCGGAGGAAACCCACGCGGACACGGGGAGAACATGGAAACTCCACCCAGATGGGGATTCGAACCGGGAATCCCTAGTGCTGAGAGGCGAACGTGCTAACCACTAAGCCACCGTGCCGCCCTCTTCTTAAGTAGATAAATAGAAGAGACGTATGCAGTTTCCGACAAAAGGAACTCTTTCATTATTTAAGGTTTATACTACTTTACATACAGGTAAATATGAACCTAATTTTGACATATTTGATATAGAACCTAATTCGGACATATTTAAATAAGATTAATTTAAAAAAAACTCCCATTTTATCAACTTAATCACTTCCCATATTAAGCATTCACTTCACACTGAATCATTACAATGGAAAAAGTATCAAGAAAGTTGGATGATCAATAAAAAAAAACTACAATATTAAAACACAGTGGCTCGGTGGTGTGCCTTACTTTACTTCAGTAATCCAATTACAAATGTAAACATACTAAAGTGGAGGTGCTGTGTGGATAGCACTTGCTCCTATTTATTTGTTTATTGCTGTTAATCTGCAGGTCCTCTACCATTCAATGTTTGAGGATGTAGCATCCTCTGCATCCCTCCTTCCCCCAGTCTTGGGTCCTCAGTGTCAACCCATTGTGCTCATATATCGCCTGTTTGGCACTGGTGAGGTACATGCATGGGTTTCTATGGTAGAAAGCTATTGGATTAGACTGTTGTTTGGTTGGCACCTTTATTTTAAAGAGTTTACATAACAACACTAATGGAAACGAACATCTTTTTAAGAACTGTCCCTGTAGAAAAAAACTGCAATAACATTTTAGTTTGACCAAATATCTTTAACTAGTCTTTGTGTGCAAGTTCTTCACCCAACGTGTACATCAGGACCACACCCAGACCCCATGTCCGGTCATGTTAGCGGCGGACATGCATCCTCATCACTGTCGTCCGTCTCCTCCTCACTGTCGTTTCCCATCATGACCTCTTGCATGGCGTGTGTAGCTTCATCTGATGAAAGTGTATGAAAGCCATCAACACCCATCCTGACCGTAACCATTCCAACTAAGAAAGGAAGAGGACAAACATCACAATTACGATGTGTGTTAATAACACCGGATAACACGGTGTGAAGATAAGAGGATCTTTAAAGAAGACGGTTTAACTGATAAATAAAAAATCATGACGAATATTACATTCATTAGTTCGGATGATCAAATGAATAACAGATCAAATTTGTACACCTCTTGCACTCATTGGCCATTGTTAGTGTGAACTTATTGCTTCACCATTTAGATGTAAAATCCCGTAGACGAGACCGTAGTCGATTTGTTGCTACAGTTTGTGATGATAATCTTCTAATCGTTTATCAACACTTACACAATGTTGGTGGCTAAAGGTTTTGTATTAATGCATTATTAATATGATCCACTTGTATCAGCGTTACACACACCTTCACGTCAGTGTTTCTAAAGTAATTTTATCCAAACACGTCAGTATGCAGTACACCGATTTCTGTCCTGATCATCTGATTTTAATGTACAGATTTTCTTTGATTTCTAATTATTTATTTTTTATAAGAAGTGTGTTTGAAAGAAATGGGTTTGGAGTTGTTTCTTGAAGATGCTGAATTTCCCAGCATCTTATATTACATCACTTTATCCAAAGTGACTTACAAAGTGAGCACAAGGTTAACCACGGCATCCCTGGATCAATGAGGGTTAAGGGTCTTGCCTAAGGACCCACATTGGTAAATTCAGTGGATCTGAGATTTGAACCCACAACCTCTAGATTGATAGCACAACACCCTGACCACTGAGCTACCACACCCTCAGTGAGATCAGATCTTCCATCATCCTAAGCATTAAAGAACAGTCTAAACCATTTCTAAGATGTTTGGACAACCATTCATCCACTTAATCACTTAATCTTCTGCTTAAACCTATACCAGGATCATGGTGGGTTTACCCATGCGTTTAGACACTATTAATGCAAAATCAGACCATTATACTCCTCAGGAGTGGTTTACTAACAAATATGATGCCTAAATCAAAGCTTGTAATATTGTGTAAAGTCACGAAGGAATCCAAGTTGCACTTTAAAGCATTCGAAGGCCATAGTCATATATTAGTTAATGTTAAAATATGTGTACTAAACATAATTTGGCTATTGCAAAAGATTTTTTAATCAGTTTGATTGTTGTACGATGAATTAAAGAATCATTTTTATTTATGGACTGTACCATCTTCTGTTTCAAGCTCTTCCTGGGATAAAGAGGATGTAATTGAATCAGGCCAAAAACGCTGTTGAGGCCGGTTTTGTGGAGTTTTCTTCTTAGCTTTGCCCGTCTCTGTTAAGCTGGTGTCTAGCATAGGCAGGATCCGCCTTCTTGCATTTATAAACCTATAGCCAAGACACACAAAAAAAACATTCAGCCATTTATAATAAAGTAAACAGAAAGATCAGAAACAGAATAAGGCTTTTAAATCATTGCAAAGGGGTCAATTGCATCAATACAATCAGTCATCTATTTATATGGACAAATGTATTGGAACACCTACACATCTGATCTACAGGGCCTTTTATGATATTTAGTTCAAAGGTTCTTTAATGCTTGCAGACTTCTGGAAAGGCTTACATCAGATTATCCGACTTTACAAAATCTGGTGAAAGGCAAAATTTTACTGGGACTGGGAACTGTTGGCTAAGTGCAAATGACTCACAATGTCTATTCTGAAATCATTAAAAAAAATATCTAAAAATACTCTTGTCCATCCTCTCTCTGGTTTACACCATCAAGGCATACCTAACTTTCCTTTTGGGAAATCTGTTCATCAGTCTGTAATGTATTTGAATGTATAAAACATGAATTTTGTGTGAAAGACCTTAACTGACCTCAACCTTAGGTGGGCTACAAAGATAGATAGACAGACAGATAAATAGATAGACATCTCTAATCTATCAAAAATGGTTGCCTAAAGTTGAGGTCAGTCAAGGTCTTTCACACAAAATTCAGGTTTTATACATACAGTTAAAAACTTGAAAGTTTTAAGGGGGGGGGGGGGGGGGGGGGGGGGGGGGGGGGGGGGGGGGGGGGGGGGGGGGGGGGGGGGGGGGGGGGGGGGGGGGGGGGGGGGGGGGGGGGGGGGGGGATATATATATATATATATATATATATATATATATATATATATATATATATATATATATATATATATATATATATATATATATATATATAGCAAATACACATATATATCAAATAACATACACTACTATAAACAAAATAAGAATAAGGAACAAAAAACGGATGCCCATACAAAAGAACATCGATTCCGAATACAAAGATTTGAATTATTTGACTGCCAGACTTACTGTGATGTGCTGAAAGAGCCAGGTACGCATGATATTGGTGGCCTGTTTGGGAAGGACACCACGCTTGTTTTTCGAAGAGCCATCATCTGTGCTGTAGAAACTAAAGCCCTGATTTATCTGCTGGTGATGATACAAAAATACATAGAAACTATAGTCATTTATTATGATAAGTTGCTGTAGTGCATTTGTGTTTGTCATGTTTAAGTATCCATGTGATAGTTTTGACTTCCCTCAACTCTTCAGTAAATAAACAGTTTTCCATAAAAAAAACAGTATTCTATGTGATTTAACTATTAAAAGGAATATTAATGGGACATTCTATCAGAATCTAGTGTTTTGTTTTTGAGTGGACAGTATGATGGTGTATACATCCTTGCATGTTCTCTTTGTGTCTGTAAAGGGTTTCCTCCATGAACTCTTGTTTCCTTACAGTTTAAAGCCATAGATGTCAGGTAAACTGGAGATAATAACCTGCTCCTCTGCATGCATGTCTTCTAGCGTGATTGCCTGGCAACCTGTCCAGGGACTTTTTTCCCAACCTTTCACTCTATGAGCACAGGGATATGATCCAGCATGCTCAAAAGCCCTAATTACAAAAAGCGGCTTAAATAATAAATTTGTTTATGATATTTACTATGTACAAAATATGTTTTTTTTTATTCTGAATTAAGTCACTGCGTGATAACCAAGCTTTTAACGAGTGTATGAATGTGTTCATCTGTGCATGTTCACACCTGGGAGTTCTGCGTGTGCATGCTACTTGATGAGACTGCCAAATGTCCCACACTTAATGCTGTGACGGGTTGATAAACATTATTACCTGGAAAAACAACCCATTAAAGACATACAACATATGTCAGATAATATTAAAATCAGAAACACAAACAATGAGGAAATAATCTGTTATCATAAACTACAGTGATCAAATAGTAAATGTCAAATTATTTTTAAACAGACAGTATACTACGCAATATATATATATATATATATATATATATATATATATATATATATATATATATATATATATATATACATACATATACACACACGTGTGATTACTTTATGTACAGTGTAAAACTGTGTTGAAACACTTTGCTAAGTCTTCTGTGATCCATAGCCATAGACATACCTGTTGCCCCATGTGGCTGAATGACTGCTGTTCCATTATTGTTGCTTTGTTGCGTAGTTGAGGTAGAAACAGTGCCATCTAAATTCATTGTCTCTAAGAAAGGGCTGAAAGCCTGGAATACAGACAACTTCTTAAAATGTACACTCCAGACATATTTGTATACTCGATAAAACTCACAAACATATGTATGCACTTGTGAACACACACAGCATTTAAGCAGTATAATAACTCAAAAATCGCTTTTCCAATATATCTAGTAACAGATTTACCAAACACTAATTCTAATAACTGAGCTGCACAGATGTATATTCACTATAAAATTTTGTCTTAGATTTTTACAGATTTTTTTAGTCTTTTAGATTTTTTTAGATGGGTCATACATTAGTTAAAATGACAGTGGTCATAATATATGTTCATGTTATTAGCCATTTATAAGGTCGTCATACCTGAGACTGTATTGGAGAAGAAGCATCATCTGAATCTCCACTTAACAAAGTTTCATTGTTTATTTTGTTCTTGAGACAGGCGATATAGCGGGTACAGAAGTCCTTACAAAGGTCACTGACTTTCTCCAGCTCAAGAAGGTGAATCCGCAGCACCTGAATGGCTTTTATCATCTAAACAGATAATCATAATAAATGTTATGAGATCATCAATGCAACAATAAGAATAAATACATGTAATAATAATAATAATAATAATAATAATAACACAATGTTTATGAAGACACAATGACAGCCAAGATGACTAACTTTTCACACCTGAACACAAGAATTGCATTGTGATGCATACTGACAAGTCTTGATACATTTAACAAATGGAATTAAACAATGATGTGTAATTTAATGATGTTTAACAACAAAATTTAGCCTGTAGCAACAAATTTAACAAAACTAGTTTTGGAACTGGGTGGCACAGTGGCTTTCAATGCCAATCTGGGTGGATTTTCTAGTTCTCCTCGTGTCCGCTTGGGTCTCCTCCGGGTTCTCAGGTTTCCTCCAACAGTCCAAAAAAAATGGATTTAAGGTAAATTAGATTCTCTTAATTGCCCCCATATAGTGTGTGTGTGTGCCCAGCGATAGATTAATAAATTAAATTCAGAATAATCACCAAGAGAAAAGTTAATACTCAATTGCAAACTTCCACTTAGCATAATTTGCTTGTATGTTGGCAGATAAAATTGTTTCCTGGATGGTCTGTTCCTTTTGTCACAGAGCCAAATCAATAAATAAAGGAACAAATCTTAATTTGGCTTAGATTTTACTGTTTAGCTGTTATATTAAAACTTTTTTTTTTAAACTTAAGATTGTGCATCATGAGGAATAACATGGCAAGTGATGATCTATGGCATAAACCAAAACCAAATCACAGCTGTGATGTTGGGTGAAAACCTATTTCCTCTTGCGTTCATTTGTTTAATGAGAAAATGGCGCATGTCTGTGCTTTAGCCAAAGCGATTGCACTTCCAAGTAATAGACACTTTTAGGGAAGCAATGTAATTAATTCTAAGGCTTCTTACCAAATGATCCAGCTCACAGTCATCACTGAAGACAGTTTTGCCCTCTTTCTCCAAACTATATACAAAATTTGTGATGTCACTGTCAATGCTGGTGGATGTCACACAATCTGAGCTCTGAGTCGACTGTTCACACTTCTCCAGTAGAAGGACGAGGAGAGGGAAAAGCGGGTGTCTGCAACAACACCAAAACAAATTGAACATTGTTGTTTTATGATAAACAGCATTATAAATACGAACATACATATACACACTTACATTACAGTACCTTGGTTTATGCTCTTGTTTAACACAACATATAATTTACCTGTATATTGAGGCTTTGTGATCATCCATTTGAATCTGATGCTCATTAGAAGAGGACTCGCAGATTCTCTCAATGTGTGTGTCAGCAAATTTCACAGCTGGGTCAAATTTCATCTGATCCAAACCCTCTGTCTAAATAAACACAGGTTCAGTTACTGTAAATATTGACTAGCTGCTTGCACACCTCACTGGAGGCTAAATTATACATACTAAGCTCTTTCTTAGTGTTAAATATAAAATACTAACTTTTAAATATTTATCTATTACTTTAGATCAATTAAAACTTTTAAAAAATGATTGAAGAAGGTTAAATTTAGCACTTATGTGAGCATAGAGCTTATCATTGTTCTTAATAAAACGGTGTGGTGCCTTTTGCTGACTTCATGCGTCATACAAAGAGGTACAAAAAGCTAGTGTGAATGTAAATGAGGTGTGAGAATGCAAATAAAGCTGCCACACCTTGAGCATGGTCTCCTCATACGTAACTGACAAAGGCTGGGCTGCCATCATGTTTACCTTAGCCACCACCAACACTGAGGCATTCTATTAGCAAAAAGGGAGGAATCACCTAAAACAGGTTTACAGAAAAACAGAAATACACAGAGCACAAAATTTATTGAATACATCAATCAAGGTATCATTTTAGTAAAAAAACAGACTGTTAATTACAAGGAAAACTGCATTTAAATATCTTTGCTGTCCATAAATACTTCATGTAAACTTCTAGATAACCTGCAAAACATTTTATTACAGAATCGGTTTGGTTCTGGCTTCGACCACCATTAAGAAAATATGGTGGTCCATGTTGGTCTATGAATAGCAAAAGTAAGTAGACCAGGCTGCTTTGACTCATTTTCAATGTTTTTATTACGATAGTAATTAAAGAATCTGTGTTAAGATGTTCCTCTACATATTAATCTGTGTTCACTCTGTATCTAGCTGTCATTTAAAGCTGTCTAGTTAACTGTTTTGTTTAAATGTTTAATTTTTCTGTATATATTTTTTCAGGTCTACATTCATTACCCTTTATCCAGAACAACTAACCAGTATCGGTTAGAGAGGAAAAAACACGCTATGCCTCACTGTAAGCATGTTAGAATTTGAGCTTTTTTATTTTTTTGCAAAAAAATAAGTAAATAAAAAGGAAAAAAAAAAAAAAAAAAAAAAAGACACCCCGCCCCCGCCCCAAGAGACCTCATTGTTACACCCTACAATGCTTGTAAGATCAAACAAAATCAGCTATGAGGAACAGCAAGTTTAACAAACGTGTTGATTGTTATACTCTTATTTCTTAATCTTATATGCAGTAACAAGAATCGATATTTAGTTCAGGGCAGCACGGTGGCTTAGTGGTTAGCACGTTCGCCCCTAAGCGCTAGGGATTCGAATCCCCATCTGGGTGGAGTTTCCATGTTCTCGCCGTGTTCGCGTGGGTCTCCTCCGGGTTCTCCGGTTTCCTCCCACAGTCCAAAAACATGGATCGAGACAATGGAGTTCTCCAAATTGCCCCATATAGAGTGTGTTTGTGAGTGAGTGTGTGCCCAGCGATGGATTGGCACCCTGTCCTGGGTGTATCTGCCCAGCACCCGAAACGTTCTCCCCTGGATGGGCATGGGGAACCCTACGGCGACCCTAATATAGGATAAAGCGGGAGATAATGAATGAATGATATTTAGTTCAACACGGATTGTTACTGCAGTGCAAAGAATAGTGTTCTTTCCCAACGCTGTAACGAGTTCAAAGCGCAGGATTAATAAACCTGAAATCACTTGAATTGGTTATTCAATCGTAAACAGCTACATTAATACGAATTTAGCGGGCGATACTGCACTACACAGCACAAGCGAAGCTAACCCTGTAGCATTTAAGCTCATCACAAGGCCTACAATCCCCATGTTAAGCACTACAAAAATAGGAATGCTACAATGTCTATGGTATAGGGTTTTCTGTCCTGCAACAAATAAAGCCTGACGCATATAAGTTTGACATCATGAATATGCTTGATGTAAACGTTTATGGACGCATATATATCTTGTAACGTTGCTATGATACGAATAATGCCATTTCTGGGATCACGTCCCAAATCGTGCTGAACTTACTACATAGTGTTTACGAATCACATGGTGCTGGAGGCTAGGAACGAGCGATTAGTGTACCTAGCGAATACATGTAAACCGTTTAGGACACAACCCAGGGTTTATCAAATCATCCTATGGGTGGGTGACCAAGCGACATCAATAGATATGGGTTTTTTTTTATTTTTTTTTTAAACGATTAAACGATATATGAAAACACGTAGCGATATAATTGCCGCTATTTAGTTGCATTTGTCTGCAACGCTACACTGGATTTTCTCCTTATCACATGTTATTGTGGCTAAGCTAATCAGCTAATGGTAAAATACTGATTTAAAATAAGCTCGGTGCGTTATGTACAAAAAAAAATATTCGCTGTATTAATTTATTTATTTCGTGGAATTACGATTTATTATTGACTTCACATATTTAAATATTTTAAAATCGACATAAACAATATAAAGGCTCGTTTTGGTTAGCGTCCGCCCCAATCCGTGTATGCGGTACTACATAGTGTGCCTACCAAAGCGGCGATAATACGTGATTTAAACTACACACTCATTGTAATTACCGTAACACAGTGTGCAATTTGGGACGGATCCTTGTTGACAAATCACATTTTTAAAAATGAAATAAAACCCTCCTATCAAATAAAAACAATTTTCAAATTGTAATTTTAACAATTTCATAATCCCAGCGTCACTATTCAGTGTTTGGTTTAAACGCCGAGTAAACAACTATGTTAGCATGTAGCCCTGTAATTTGTGATTGATAGGTAATGATAAAAGCGGAGTTTGAGTGACAGCTTACCTGAATGCCAATCTTCGTCACACTGACAAGCTGCTGAAGCAATCGGGTTCCGTCGTGGTTACCTACGTCATCACGTAGAAGCACGTATGGCGAATTTATGTGCATATAAATGAGGTAGGCGGAGTTCGCGGCTATTTCGAAGGACCAAAACAATGCATCGGCTTTGTGTCACGTCACCACGCAAAAATTTAATATTAATCAGGTGGGAGGAGTTACGCCTAGGAGTTGTAATGCCGTGATTTTATGGGCTACAAAAAATAAATTAGAAAATAAATAAAAACAAACATATATATATATATATATATATATACACACATACACACACACACATATATATATATATATATATAAACACTTTTGTGTTTTCTCCATCTTATACTAACTGAAATATAAGCATTATCTGTAATTGTTGTAAAAACTACCAGTTTATGAATTGTTTTTAACAAATAAAAGCAATTTAACAAGCAAAGAACAAATTTTTACATAAAATAATAAATTATCTGCATCTAAAGAAGTTTTTACCCTGTAAACATGCATGTGTTTGCCTGAAACTACTGTTCTGTTGTTTAATTTTACTCAGCTTTGTAGAATTTTTGTAAGCATAAGCAATATTAATAAAATGATATAGAATATATTTTGTTAATTTGATGTTTTAATAACAACCTAAAATGATTAATATTCCGACTGAGTTAACAATATTAACAGGTGACAAAGGGATAATTTGACATAAAGGACAATAATTTAATAAAATATTTTAAAGCAATTTTTTTAGACGATGCACTTCAAATTAAAACTTCTTTTTCACAAAATACTGGTGTAGATTTAGGAATCATCTAATAGAGAATAAAAGAAACACTAATATATTGTAACTTTTTGTCCACTGATTATGTTATGAAATAAAAACGTTTTCTAAATAAAACCTACATTTTACCTTTAATTTCTTAATTAAATATTCTGTGGTTGCTGATTTAAGTAATATCACCATACTGACTTATCACTTCTGTTTATGATTGTTTTAAGAAGCATTAATGCTACAGACATGTTGATGTAGGATATGCTGGAATTTTTAATAATTAATGCTAAAGCTAGATTTAAAATAAACTTATTAAGTAGAAAATGGAGAAACACCATCCGGTGACAGATCCATCACTAGATGGACAAAAAATTTTATCCCCCAGAAATTTGCCAGATTTGCTTATAGACAACACAGGGAGAACATGTCCACAAATAGGAAATTGTCCACCCTGCCTAGGTATTTAACCCAGGAGGTTCTTGTTGTGAGGACACAGTGCTACCCACTGCATTACCAATCTGCGTGTATTTATCTTATTTCATTTTAAGCTTATTTTTGAATAATACGCTATTGAACAGTTATTAATTGTAAGCAATTTCTAAATTCAAAGATCCTATTTATATCACATGTAAGCAGCTTGACAAATTAACTTCTACAACATTCCTTAAATATTTTAACATTAGTTAAACTTTAATAGAATTGCAAACATTTTGTATACATAGAGAGCTGCAATGTGAGCAATCATCAAACATAGGGATCAGATCACAGAGGAGGTGGGAGGGTTTTGATCATTAAGGTGAGCTGGAGAGAGATCAGGACACCCTGAGAGCAAGACAGGGAGATTACTGCCTGGGTGAGTCTCTTCCTGTGGAGGGCTGTGGCAGACGGTGCTTGGCCATCTCCACGTCCATGTCTACGAAGGTGTAAATGTGGTAGTTGTGGTGTTGCAGGTTCTTGTAGGTGGTGTTGTCAAAAGGCTCTGGCTCAGGTGCTGGAGTGGCTTCTAAAAAGACAAGACAATATAGGAAAAGTAATAAGATACATGTGAACCAAACCATAATATAACCCAATACCAAAATAATTAGATGTATCTCAGAAATTTTGCATGACCTCCATATGTAAAGTTTAATATGTGGGAGGAAAAGAAACTTAAATTTTAAATCAATTGTAAGGGCAGGCTACAGGAGCAACACTATTATAGGTCACATTTATAAAGAATTGAGGCTGTTAATGAATTCAAATGCAGCTGAAAGTATAATACTTTTTATTTTACCTTCACATGTCACTTATTACACCTCAACTTAAAAGGAATTGGGTGTTCACACTTTCTAACAGTAGCCGCTTTTAGTGTGAATCAACTTGAATCCCCCAATGGTCCCACATGTTAACCTTTAAGAAGTGTAAATGCCCGAAGGTTTTTGTCCTTAATACAGGTGGCTGCAGGCCTGTCCCTCAGAAACTCTGCTTAAAGCCTCTGCATTAAAACTGCATCTTTTAGAAGTTAATACATTAATAAAAAATACCTTGTGATCTTTTAGTGATTTGAAAAAAGGTTTAATTAAACAACATGGTAAACATGTAAGTATTACAACTGAATGATATTAATACAACTGGGATTCAAATAAGAGCAAAGTCAATTTACACTATATGGATAAATGTATTCAGACACCCCCCTTAATTATTGGATACAAGTGCTTCATTCAGTTCTATTACCATCAATGTTTAAAATGATGTACATAGACATGTTTTTTGTAAGTTCTAGGTTTATTTATTTATAAAGAGCTCAGTGGGGAGCTTATCCTCCCTATGTGGCCAGGCAGTAATAACAAGGTACAGATCTAGATTTCAGAAAAGCAGTGTACAACAATTTTATAAAACTGCATGCTTTACACATTGTGTGAACAGAGTGAAAAAGGTATTTTTTTTCGTCTAGAATGACTCCCATGAATAAATAACTGATGAAAATTGCTTTAATAATATAAATACCCCTCTTTTAATATAAAAGAGAGACAGAAAATGGATTGTTCATCGTTCTTTTGTAATGTAACAGACTTTCACATGATTGGTTACCTCTAATAAACTATTCTATTCAGTAAGATTATGAAAACATAATCAAATATAATGAATAAATGGAACGATATTATTATTTATTGCTAAAAGAAAATATGTATGTTAGAACAGGTTTTCTGAGGTTCAGCTCTGCAGCTGTGATAAATGACTTTATATAGTGTGGTTTTACTAAACACAGCAACTTATAGCATTAGTACAGTTTAGAAAAACACTGTCTGTGCTCCATCCTTCCTAATTTGCACATAAGGAAAGCTTTTCTTAATTTTTTATTTAATGTGTAGTAGGTTTATATAACACATTATACATGTTTAAACCTTAATAAATGATTTTGAAGAAGCTATTACTTCCCTAATATATGTGATGGTTAATGGTTACTTACAACTTATTAAAATAAATAATTTAAGGTCAGCATTTGTCAGAGATTATAAACGCATGTCTGCTTCTGTTTTACAGTAGCTACACACCTGGAATGCATATACACCCTTTATACTTCTTAAAATGATTGAGCTCATCACAGACAACTTAACAGTATTTTGAAATGGCAGTCATTTCAGGCATTAATACATATTTGGCAGCATGACTTTTGTTATACGCACTTTATTAATGATCTGTAAGAAATCTCTAGCCCTCAGTCAATTATGCTAAAATATGTTTATATATGTATGTGAGAATTTTAGACAGCTTAGCAGAACACACCAGACAAATCATAAAGCCAGGTTCTTCAAAATGCATTGAATTAAAAATGTAATCTAGGTTTCAATGAAGCAGTGTGGTTAGACTGAGGCATCATGTTAGTCATTCGATTCAAACTCAGGTAGGACAAAGACCAGAATGGAATTTTGTACATGCATTTTGCAGAAAAAAAAGCATCAGTTATGAAATCATTAAGCATCAAAGACCGGTTATACCCCCCAAGACCTTTTATGCAACACCCATGTGAAAAGAGACAGAACAAAGAAGGCAGTCATGCAAAGAATTCAAACAAAGTAAACTATGTGAGTCCTGAAAGGCAGCCATGCAACTCTAATAAGTAAAATGAATAAAGCAACGATCATTTAGAGAAGAAAGCAAGTATGTTTAAACAGATTGGCCTTTTATATCAAGCAAGATGGCGAAAGTGCAGTCATTTTAAGTGATTGTAGGACAGAAATTGTATTTTCTGGCCATTAGTATATTGTGGTGTTTTGCAAATAATGTAAAAATGTGCATTTTTATGAAGCAGAGTAAAAGATTTAAGGTTTAACTGATGTGTACCCTCAGGTTCGGCTGCTACTGCAGGTTCTGCTGCAAGTTCTGCTGCTACTGCTGCAGGTTCTGCTGATACTGTATGTTCTTCTGCTACTGCTGCAGGTTCTGCTGCAGGTTCTGCTGACTCAATTATCACTGGAGCAGAGTCCACCAAGTCCTCGGTACCAACTTCATCAGCAGCTTTGCCTTCAGCATGGTCAATAACTGGTTTTGCTGTGCGTTCTAAATCAGGGCATTTACCATCCACTTTTGGTGTAGTGTGAGAAACTTTGGTGCTAGCTTCTGTAATGCCATGAGCTGTAGGTTGGTCCTGTGAAACATCTGTGAGTAATTGATTTCCTGGTTGTTTTTCAGGGGCAATCTCTTCTGTAACAGATGTGACTGAGTTAGGAGCAGGGTCATTAATTTCTTCAGGGCTTGTTTTTTCACTCCAAGTTGCTTCTGCGTTTGGAACAGGCACTGACTTAGATGTAGCTACAGCATCAGCAGCTAATCTATCAGCAACAGCTTCCGTCATTTTCAGTTCAGAAGAGACTGATTTATCCTTAGCCTCCATAGACTTGGATGAAGCTGCAGCAGTGCCAACAATCTCTTCTGTTTTTATTTTTTCAGGTGAAACTGCATTTGGTTCATTATTTTCAATCTTATCATTTCGCTTGGCCTCTTCATCATCATCTGAATCTGAGTCAGAATCTGAATCACTGGAGGAAGAGGAAGACTCCTGATCATTTGGTTTTGTTGTCTCTACTTCAGTGGGGGGAAAGGAGGAACCAGGTGCAGAAGCCCCAGAGTTACCTTCAGATGAACTCATCTCCATTTGTAAAGAGCTGTCCAGTTTATCTTTACTGGAATCAGTAGCAACTGATTCTTTTTGAGGAATAGTGAGAGAGCCAGTTTCTTCACCTGAAGCCTCTTTAGTGATGGAGGTCTCATTTGAAACCTCGCTTGTCTCTAAATTCGCACCTATATCAACACCTTCATTGAAAAATCCTGGAGTGGACAGTCTGGTAGGGAAGGCAACAGCTGTCTTGTAGGCTAGCAGAGATGCCCTGTCCTCAGGGGTGTGTAATGCTGAGAAAATGGTAAACGGGACAAATAATGTAAGGTTTTTATGTTCGTAGAACCATAAAACCTTGAAACCTGGAAGCAACATACTTTTCAAGCTGAATTCTATAAATAAATGACTTAGTACAAAAGCAAACACTCACCTGAGTGACAGCATTTGCTATAGTCCATCTTAAAAACGATTAAAATGACTCATTTTAACATTATATAATTCAACCAGAGAGGGAAAAATGGGATTGAGTGTAACAATTACAGTTAAAAAAAATCACTCTTAAATGCAGGACATGTATAATAGGTGGGGCCTCTGTTATTTTAATATTATACCCTTCACTCATCGCAGAAAGCTGCTGTTATGTATTTTCTAGACTACAAAAAACATTAGTAAAGTCTGAAAAATAAGACTAAAACTTATAATCTGAAAGAAACCATTGGAACATCTTTGATTGTGGGGCTGGTAATGGTCTTATTTATTTTGCTGAATTAAAGCAAAGTACCAAGTAATGAAAAATCTGTTACACACTGCTGCTGCTACATAAAAGCATTTTTAAAAGATATTTCCCAGTCAGATGTTTGGGGATATATCAAGATAAATTGGCACACAACAGCTAGGGTGCCCCTGGTCAAGACTTATTTTCTTGTGAAATTATTTAAGAATAAACTGTCCTTCAGACAGCATATTATTACATAAAGTGCAACCTTAACATCTGTATACCAGCTGTATAACCACTGCTGAATGTGCTCTGAGTGATGAGACCTGTGATTAAAAGTTAGACAGACATAAATCAGAAGTGATTACAAAATCCCAATGACTATGTAGTGTATAGGATTACTGAGCTTTAAAGGGTTTATATATTTAATAATACAACTAAACACACATTTGTTTAGGTAGGAACTTGAAAATCCTTAAACATAAAGATGATAACCATTATAAACACCTGTGCAGAGAGAAAAGCAAGTTGCACGTTAGGCAGAACCATTGTATTAGGTGGTTAACTAAATGAGTAAGGGAAATGTGAAACAGAAGGTGCTGAATAACTGCAGACTAGAAGTAAACTGTGAGTAGGACAGAAACATGCTCTTACTCTTGCTGGCAGCTTTCGCTTTCTTTGCTGTTTTTTTGGGTTCTTCAGCTTTAGTGCAGAAACCAGCAGTAAATGGGGCCCTCAAAGTCCCCCAGCTTCCTTGCTGGAAGTACTAAACGAAATATTAAAAATAATATAGTGGGTCAAATAGGTCATTGTGGAACTCTCAATCTCTGAATTTGACATTATACTCAGTTTTCACAAGATCCATTATAAAATGTTCAATCATTCATTATCTTCCGCTTTATCCTATATTAGGGTCACGGTGGGGTTTCCCATGCCCATCCAGGGGAGAACGTTTCGGGCGCTGGGCAGATACACCCAGGACAGGGCGCCAATCCATCGCTGGGCACACACTCACTCACGCACACATACACGCTCTATATGGGGCAATTTGGAAAAGTCAATTGACTTGATCCATGATTTTGGACTGTGGGAGGAAACCGGAGAACCCGGAGGAAACCCATGCGGACACAGGGAGAACATGGAAACTCCACCCAGATTGGGATTCGAACCGGAATCCCTGGTGCTGAGAGGCGAACGTGCTAACCACTAAGCCACCGTGTAACCCCATTATAAAATGTTTGACAATTTATTCAAAATATATACAAACTTGCATATTTTTATATATTGTAGGTTTTTTTTTTCAGAACTCCTATAACTTCAGAAATCTGTAAAATACTGGTGACAACCAATGTGCATCATTATTTAATGTGTATATTTCATACTTTTTGTAAATATGTACTGAAAGAAACTATGAACCATAAATTATTTCACTCACTTCACACCTGTGTAATATGATATGACAATAAACATGATTTAATTAAATTGACTTAAAAAATGATAAATTATCATATACTCCAGACACCCAGATGTATGTGAATAAACACTAAAAAGAAATTATATTTCCTCTTTACATCTGAAAAACTTATAAATGTCAATTAACTGCAAAATTTCCCCGAATTGAACTCGTAGCTAACAGTTTGCATTAAAATTCATCAGCATTACTCTGTGATTAAAAAGCAGTAAAGATTTTACTATACCAATTTTACTCTTTAATACTATTAAAAACAAAATATTGCAAATTTATATATATAGAAACAATAATTTTACAGAACAGTTAAAAAGCCGCATTAAAGCTTTTTTTTTTTCCTTATAATAATGGACCTTAAACTACAGTATGGGTGACACGGCGGCTTAGTGTTTAGCATGTTCGCCTCTCAGCACTGGAAATTCAGGTTCGAACCCCGATCTGCGTGGAGTTTCCATGTTCTCCCTGTGTCTGTGTGGGTTTCCTCCGGGTTCTCCAGTTTCCTCCCACAGTTCAAAAATATGGATTCAAGGTAAATTGAATGTTCTTTACACCATATAGTGCATGTTTGTGTGTCTGTGTGAGTGTGCCTAAAGAACGATTTTGCCCAGAATCTTGGGGAACCCAGGATTAAGCGGAAAAATGAATGAATGAATGAATGAATATATGAACAAACTACAGTATACAACAGTAAGTACAATAATAACTTTTAAATAAATAAAATTACGTTTTTTAATAGTAGGAAGTGGTACAGAAAACGTTATAAAACACAAGTGATTATCTTCTGTCTGTCTATTTGCATTGCATCCTACATCTGAATGTCAACAGTAGAAAATCCACTGAAACCAGACACACACAACACACTACAGCACAACTTATGAAAACACACACGGAGACAGACATTCATCCATCCATTATCTTCCGCTTTAGCCTCTATTAGGGTCGGAGAACCCGGAGGAAACCCACGCAGACACGGGGAGAACATGGAAACTCCACCCAGATGGGGATTCGAACCGGGAACGATTCCTATCATATCATATCATATTCAACAGTCTTAATTGAATGTAGAATTAGAATTTGCCATACATGTAACAATTATTAAATAATTACATAGATTTCTAACAGTATAAACAGTTACGTCATCAACTCTTAACAGTCATAACGTTAAGGACAGACACGAAGCTTACCATCGCCGATAATTTAGGGTAAAATACAATACAACATGGACAAGAAATTCCACTCGGCTTTTCAATATATTTGGAATTCGCACATGGCCACAGTTACGTGTTTTAAATGTTATTATCGTTTTTACCTTGAGAGAGCCGAGTCGTCCTAACCTGAGCAGAGGGGCAGCCATCTTTGTGCTCCTGCTATTATTGTACGTGTTTCAAAGCGAACTGTAATAAAACGTCCTAGTCAGCAAGAGCGAGTTTAAGTTTACAGGGGGGAATTTATCAACGAAAATCATATTGTGAATACTAGTTAAAGAGGCGAACGTGCTAACCACTAAGCCACCGTGCCGCCCATGGTTATTACATTTGTACAGTATTTATATAAGTTAATGCAACCGTTGGGGGGGGGGGGGGGGGGGGGGGGGGGGGGGGGGGGGGGGGGGGGGGGGGGGGGGGGGGGGGGGGGGGGGGGGGGGGGGGGGGGGGGGGGGGGGGGGGGGGTTCTCCCCGTGTCTGCGTGGGTTTCCTCCGGGTTCTCCGGTTTCCTCCCACAGTCCAAAAACATGGAACAAGTTAATTGAGTTCTCAAAATTGCCCCCTGTAGAGTGTGTCTGTGTGAGTGAGTGTGTGCCCAGCGATGGATTGGCGCCCTGTCCTGGGTCTGTCTGCCCAGCGCCCGAGACGTTCTCCCCTGGATGGGCATGGGGAACCCCACCGCGACCCTAATAGAGGATAAGCGTAAGATAATGAATGAATGAATAATGCAACCGTGATGTTATATTAAACTGGGCGCATATTATTATAGGACATAATTAAAACATAGGTTTTTGTAAAGGGTTGTGTTATCTAGATTAACAATCCCATTCAGCACCAAAGAACAAGTCTATCCATCCATCCATCCATTATCTTCCGCTTTATCCTCTAGTAGGGTCGCAGGGGGGTTCCCTATGCCCATCCAGAGGAGAACGTTTCGGGCACTGGGCAAATACAACCAAGACAGGCCGTCAATCTATCGCTGGGCACACACTCACTCACACAGACACACGCTATATGGGGTAATGTGGAGAATTCAATTGACATTGATCCATGTTTTTGGACTGTGGGAAGAAACCGGAGAAAACTCACACGGACACGGGGAGAACATGAAAACCACCCAGATCGGAGGAGAATGTGCTAACCACTAAGCCACCATATATTTAGTCATGCTAAATAAAGTACATAGTCATGTTTTTTTAGATGATATACACAAAGGGATAAATAATGATGCATACTGCGTGACAAGATTACATATGGTGTACGGAAAATGTGTCAACTTGGAGCTTTAAGCAAAGATACAGAGTAAGCACCTTAGTTAAAAATAAATAATGCTAGTCCAGTGGCAGTGTTTATGGGTAATAAGAATGGTCGAAAAAGTGGCATAGTGGCTTAGTGGTTAGCCAGTTCACCTCTCCGCATTGGGGATTTTCAGGTTCAAATCCCAATCTGGGTGAAGTTCCCATGATCTCCATGTGTCTGCGTGGGTTTCCTCTGGTTTACTCCGACAGTCCATAAACATGGATTCAAGGTAAAGTGTGTGTGTGTGCCCAGCGATAGATTTGCACCCTGCCCTGGTTGTATCTACCCACTGTCCAAAACCTTCTCCCCTGGATAGGCTTATGGAACCTCCCACAACCCTAATAGAGGATTAAGCATTAGATAATGAATAAAAATTGGTCTGACCCACCAATGATTATTAATGCATGAGTTGATTATTTAATTAACATACACTTTTCTCTTTACCAAGAATCAAGAGCCCCACACAACAGGTATTATTTGGTTGGTATATAATACTTAGCATTGCAGTGACATGGATGTGGTGGTGTGTTTGTGTTCCTCTGGCTTGAGTGATCCATGGCATTTTAACATTTTGATTTTTTAATCCTGGGCAGCATGGTGGTGTTGTGGTCAGCACATTTGCCTCTCAGTGCTGGCGATCCAGGTCTGAAACCCAATCCATGTATTTGTTTCCATATAATTATATTCTAAGCAAAATGTGTGATTTTACACTTTAAACAACTCTTGTACAAAAATATATATTTCATTTCATTTACATTACATGTTTTTTTATCTGAGCTAAACATAGTGAAATGAAATTTAAAACACACATCTGTTTATTCCCTTAGTTATGTCTTTGTACTTAAATCTTACAAAATGTACAAACTTAACACAAGCTATGATGTAAAAATGTGAAATTAAAAAATTTAAAATAAAACTAAAATCTAAACTAAAAAAGTCATACGGTTTCAGGAAAATCTCTGCCAAGCTAAAATCCAGTATAGGCACAAAGTGGAAACATTTTGACAGGGTTGTTTACTTGGTTCACACATCATCCAGTTTGGGCTCTGTAAAAAAAGGTAATTTCAGTCAAAAACTTAACAATTCCAATACAATACAAAATACTTATCTACCACATCGGCTTTACTAACTACACTACAAAAGTCAGACCTTTCAGTTATTCATTGTTGGAATTTCACTAAAAATAATGACTGGCACAATCCATTTTATTGTAATGTTTTATGTTACTTCTTTATTTTAATATCTTCGACAAACGATCTGAGTCTATATATCTAAAAGCAAGTTTTAAAAACTTTTGTAACCTTTTTGTCTGTTTATACTGCAAAATTTTGTGTGTTTATACTGGGCTTACAGGTGTCATTTTAAAATACCTGTATAAGAAGAATAAATAAAAAAAGCTCATTACAAAAATGTGGTAAACACTCAAATAGACAAATAGAACAAGAGTGAAGTTCATTTTAGCTTATAAGTGATAAAGATGATACAAAATGATTTTGATTAGCAATTAAAGGGTAATATGTTAATTCTTACAGGTATTATATCTTGTTATGTAAAGCATCTAATACTCTGATATATAATACAAAGAAAAACGAAGAAACTTAAACAAAGAGAAATCAAGAAACTTAAAAAAAAAAAAAAAATCTTATTATGCCATGCAGTTGTACTGCCTCCGACATCCTTGTTACCTAATTTTACACCAGAACAGTTCTTTCCTATAGTTTTCCATCTCCCACCCTGTTTAAAACTACCCAGGTAGGTTGAAACATCATGCTCTCTCTGTTTCTCTGACCTCTTCATTGCATCAGTGACTTTCTCAAAGATTCTACAAGGTGTAAATCCACCATATAACACATATTTAAGTATTCAATTGTATTTTGAATGGTTCATGATAACTGTTGTTTACCCACCTGAAAAATTAAATTCTGGAAAAGATGTTAAGTCTCCACCACCATACAACCGCTGCAGTTTGGAAATTTCTTCAGCCAAGGCCTTGTGATAATCAGGATCGGCATCAACAAGGCCACTAGTAGCACTGATAGGGAAAGAGTTAGCTGTCAAAAACTTGGGGGACAATAGAGAAATGGTAAACTTCATCAGTTACATAATAACTCGATTGGGGGAAAAAAACGAACATAATAATTCATGACAGAAATGACCCCTTCTTTTGTGGGCAATAAGTGGGGAACATGTTTTGTAAAAGAATTACCTGCTCTGGGAGGAGTATTCTCGAATTGCATCCAAGAAAAGTTTCTGAATTGGATCTAAACCAACTGACAGCAAAAAAGGAATCAGTTAATGAGCATCCACACAAAACCATGATGCATGTTCAGAATATGAATTAGAAAATTATGTATCTAGAATAAAAGTGTGATTCCCTTAAAACTATAAATCAAGTTTTTTAACATGTCTTTACCTTACTAAGTTGTCAGGAATATCAAAGTTACGGCTATGCTTTTAGCAAGGGCATTCACTCATGTAATACTGATTTGTACTGCACTCTGTCATATAATATTATAACATTTTTGGATGTGAAATATTGTAAATACTATATGCTAGTTTAGTTTAAGCAAAATTTTAGTTACTCTCAACCGGGGACTAAATTTAGAACTCTAAGAAACCAAATAACTAATAACCAAACAATGCTTATATGAGTTAGTATTAATCTGCTTTCATACAACAATAACAAAAGAGTTTAGACCACCATAACCCAAAAACATTAAAACTCAAACTGTATTGACCACCACCTTGTAAACTTGGGAAAGTTGACACACCAGGATATAAAGGGAAAGATGCTGTATTATTGGTTATTGACACTACGCAGCTGCTGGAAAGATCAAGAAACTGCAAACAAAGATTTTGACACAGAGGAAAGCACAGAGAGAGGATCATAGTAAAACTTTACAGTTTCAAATATTTAGCAACATCCAGTTAACAGTAATAATTAACATAAGCACACCACAAAGTACAGGTCGTAGGGCACCATACGCAAGAACTTAACCATGACTTCTAATAGTTTAATAGTACTAAAAAAGAATATAAGTAATGAGTAAAGTAAATAAATGCATTGAGGGGTAGAATAAATAAAACATTAAGGGAGTAGAGATGATCCATTAGCAGTTATTTACATTTCATCACATTGTGACACACAGAACAAACTGAACAGAAAGAAACTGACAGTGATAGACCATGACCAAAGAAAGATGACGTGAAGCTCATTGCATTAATTTAAGAATAAAATGTAACATGGTAGTGAGAATTAGAGCCACAAGCAAATACCACTAAGGCAAATACAGGAGGAAGGTGTGATGGATTAAATAAACTGGGTTTATAATTCATGCCAGGACACAAATATTTTTTTTAAATGCATCATATCAGTGGAAAATAGGTATAAATCCAAAACGTTTATTGTTAGACGAAGGCGAATAAACACCATTTATTATTTAATACTGGTGTTCTATTTTTGTGTATATAGAACTAGTTTTTAGCCCTAAAAGTCCTACTTGACATATAAATATGTTTATAAAAATATTTTTACCTTTAACCTTCAAATAGCATGCTGTCCATGATGCATGAATGATTGTAAGCCCAGTATATACATAGTGGTCTCAGTTTTTATGTCTGCAAAATGATACTAAACTATTTTAGTATAAGCTGGTTTATTAACTAGGTTTTCCTATAAACACATCATTAGAGTAGTACATTATTGATAGATAAAGATAAAATTTTTTATTTAATCTTTGAGTTTGAGTAAGGTTTGACTGGTTTATACCCTCAGTTGCTTCCACCACTTCAGCAGGAGGTTCAACAGCATCTGTGATCATTGGAGCCGAGTCCACCAGCTCTTCTGCGAGTGTTGTTTCATTCATAATATCTGCTGCAACCTCTCCTTGAGTTGCCTCTGTTACAACTTCAGCTACAACTTCAGCAATGGTCTCTACCACTTCTACTACAGCTTCAACTGAGACTGTATCTGCTATCATTTCAACAACTGCTTCAGCTGCAGTCTCTATGACTGCTTCAACAACAGCTTCTGCAGCCAAATCACCCCCTTCCACTTCAGTAAGAATATCCTCCGGTTTAACTTCTGTGCCAGATTCTGTTGAGGCTACATTGGCTATAACCTCTTGAGATGCATCGGTAGTGGATGCAACAGATATTAGGGCAGCTTCTGTGGCAGCTGCTTCAGCTGCCATGTCTGGGGCAGCTTGTTCAGGGGCCGTATTAGCTATAACTCCTGGGGTGGCTTCTGTGGTGTCTGTTTTAGTTGTAACTTCTGAAGCAGCTTGTTTGGGGGCTGTTTCAGTCAAAGTGTCTGGGGCAGCTTCTCTGGGGGTTGTTTCAGCTGTAACCTCTGGGGTGGCTTTTGTGGGGGCTGTTTCAGCTATAGTTGTTGGGGTGGTTTCTCCAGTATCTACATTATTTTCAATTTCTGGGCCAACATTTGTGGATACTGCATGAGCAGTAATGCATGAACCTTCTGTGGAAGCTGCTTCAGGTTTAATTACATCTGGAACATCTGGAACTGGGGCAGAAACAGAATCATCAGGGGAAGCAGCATTGCCTGGAGCTGCAGAAGGTTCTTCATTGAATACAGATTTTGCCATATCACTAACAGCTTTATCTTCAGTAACAGGGTGAGCTACTTCTGACAATGATTCAATTGATGCTGTAGCTTCAGTTGCTGGAACAGATTCGGCAGGAAAAGGTGCTTCAGTTTTTAAAATATTTGATGTGGCAGCCAAATCTGAAATAGATCCAGTTTTAACTGCAGACCCAGAGACATCTGCATCAGATGCAGCCACATTGTTACCAACAATAGATTTCACTGCAGAAAGATTCATTTTAGATTCAGTTAAAGGAGCACTGGTTACTTCAGAAACAGAGGGTGATACTGGAAGATCTGGCATTTGTATTGGGGCAGCCACAGTTTGCTCAGGAACTGATGTGAGCACAGCACTTGCAGCTTCTATCGTGGTAGCAGCAGTTGCTGCTGACGTTACAGCTTTCTTTTTGATGTCATCTGGAAAAGCTTTGTGCTGAACAAGTTTCTCTAAATCAAAGTATGTTTTTGCTGTTGATCCTTCTATTATGAGAGGAAAGGAGGGTAAATACATTGTTTTACACTGATGCAGTTTAACAATTCCACATTTAATACCGTCACAAAAATGAATCATCTTTCATTTTGAGAACACAAACTAAAAGTTGCTCAGTATGGGCATGATAAGCAAATCTAGGTCCATTGTGGATGCAGAGCTTAATTTCATTTTTATTTCAATATTTTTCAATATTATTCATTATTTTTCTCAAGTGATGCACTATATTTAAATGTGGATTAATAATAAAACAGGTAGCTTACTGAAACATTTACATACACATTAAAAACATTGTACAAATTCCGAAAAATTTAGACATATGTACCATATTCCCTTTAAAGTAAAAAGGCAATAATGATTGAAATCAAGTTAGAAAAAAATGGTTAAAGTGTAAAAATGTACAAGTACATACAATAAAGTGATGTATTTTGCCTACTGTAATTACACACAGAGGAATTTTTCCTCCACATTTAACACAACAGAAGACAATACAGTGGATTTACTACTAAACAGTTACATCATGCCACCATCAGATGCTTTTGGTGTCTGATTTATGTATATATAGAGGAAGATTATAAAAGAAGCATTTATTGGAAACTATGTTAAAAGATAACTTTACATATGGCATTGTAAATTGTTGTCAGTTTTTTGGTTTATGTTATTTTATCTAATTTTGCGTGACAAATACCAATATTTATTTACTGTGTAAGGATTAATATACATTACAACATTTCAGTCAACAATGCATTCGAATTTAATTTTAAGAAAGCACCCTATTTCTGAGTTTTTCAACTTTAGACCCTTTTTTCCTCCTTTTATTTTGTCACATCCTATATACACACGTGTTTCACTGCACAGATGGGTTAAATATGGAGGACAAATTCTTCTGTGTGTAAGCAGTGTAGGCAAAATAGATTACTTAAACAGAGAGAGTCATACTATAACAAGGAACATTACTTTTTTAAATACCTTTGTTTGACTTTTTGGATCTCTTGCCTTCTCCTGATTTTGAGCTGAAAGCAACTGCAGGAGCTCTTCGTAATGCATTCAAGCTCCCCACCTGCAAAACCTAATGAGGGAATTGTACAGATACATGTATTTAATTTCTGCTATTACTCCTACACAATTACATAGAACATTGTGAATGTTTTTTAAATAGCAAGATTGTAAATAAGAAAATTATATTTACAGCTTATTGTTTTTCAGTTCAAATATATTGTGGTTTTAAACTGCAGACTTCTCATTATTCATGTTCATTATTTATACCACAAACACTAGAGTTCGAATGTGACCCAGCTGTCTGTTTATACAAAAATGGAGTAGTAAGAGTTAAATTTAAAAAAAAATGTAATTCAAGTAATTCAGAACTGAATAACAACAAATACACATTTTGATGTGTACACTACTTTGATGACAAGGATTTCTGTCCCATGAAGCATTAATGACTGGATTCATTTTGCTTTTAAGCCCAAATGTAAAATTACACGTGTGCCAGGTAATAAAATGTGTCACAATACATTTGTGATGCACCAATGGCCAAACGTATTTTACATAACTGAACAGAGTACTGTTTCCTCATGGGAAGCATATTCAGGCCCTGCTTATTGTAGTTTTAATTAATGTGATGTTGTAGTTGTTGTTTTTAAGGAATATTACTTTAGATAAAACACTATATATGTTGTTCATTTCTTGGTATTAATGTAGGTTTATGGGTTTATCATGTTGTAACGTGTATCGAGTAATAAGAAACAAGTTTAGCTTAAAGATTTGTATTTTATATTTTTAAAGACTTTAAGTATTCAAATATTTTATTTGATACTGTATAAAATATTGTTTACATTCTTCATTTTTGCATAATGCCAGAGCTAAGTCATTACTAAGTGAAAATAACACGTGTAACAACCTATTGTTTGTTTATTGTAAATTTTCAGGGCTGGATTGGCGCCCTGTCCTGGGTGTATCTGCCCAATGCCGAAATGTTCTCCCCTGGTTAGGCATAGGAAAACCCCCCCTCCCCACAGCCTTAGTACAGGATTAAGCAAAAGATAAGAAAACAAGATATTTTGTTTTTTTGTTTTTGTCTGCTATTTGTTTATACTTCAAAAATTCTTTATATATGTATTGTAAAAAAAAATAGCTATTTAAATGAAATAAAATAGAAGTTGCAGATTTACACTCAAAAAATGTGACAAATGACAAGTACCTTTAGGGAACCAAGGCTACCAATTCTGAGCAGAGCAGCTGCCATGGTTTTCTTTATCCTATATATGATTGAAAAACAAAGAAGCACGGCTGTAAACTGAACATGTAATATCCTCTGAATGAGGTTCTGTGTTATATAATGTCATCAAATTTATATAACAGTACAGTACAGTACAGACAGACAGACAGATATATGTATGTTTAGATGTATAGATGTATAGATGTATAGATGTATAGATAGATAGATAGATAGATAGATAGATAGATAGATAGATAGATAGATAGATACTAAGTAATCAAACTGCACTGATTTAAAAAGTCGTGATTACCTGCAAAACGGGTAAAATAAACTCCTGCTGCTGGAAGTCCAATAAAATAAATCCCTTCGCAATCCACCACGTGCACAGACCAGACAGCAACTAGTAACTCGTAACGTAAGACGAACTAAAATAAATTTTTTCTCTGTTGTGTGTAAATGATCAACGCCACGCCCCCTTCACTACCCCCCCCCACCAGCCCCCCTTTCCAGTCGACCCCATTCCACTCTGTTTACATTTTTAATAAACTCTGATTGTGGAAACTGCAAAAGCAGTGACTTATACACGCGTTCAGACATCTGTACTCACACAAACCACATGAACACATGAATGCATGTTTATTCTTTTACGTAAAAGGGACAGACGATGACGTAACGCCTAGTACGTTTTCCCCGCCGCTTTTTCCGGCGAAGCCACGCCGATCTGGCGTGTCTCGATGCGCTCTGATTGGTCAGTTTATCCGGCGGTGAATTGTTATTACATAATGGATGAAAATAAGGACTGCATTGACTTCACGGTGGCTTAGTGGTTAGCATGTTCGCCTCTCAGTGCTATCTGGGTGGAGTTTCCATGTTCTCCCCGTGTCTGCATGGGGTTCCTCCGTCTTCTCCGGTTTCCTCCCACAGTCCAAAAACATGGCTCAAGGTCAATTGAGTTCTTTAAATTGCCCCATATAGCGTGTGTGGCGCCCGAACCCCCCCCCCCCGCGACCCTAATAGAGGATAAAGCGGAAGATAATAAATGAATGAATGAATGAAAGGTAACAGGAATTCAACTCACGAACATTTTCATGTGAAATGTGTCAGTTTCCTTGTTTTACTTACTTAAAAATACCTGTTTTAGATAAACTATTTATTTGATTATATTTCATTTATACACTATACAATAACCGTATACTTACAAAATACAGATTTATTAAACTTCTTATAAATTGTTTTTGAAACCGTTCGTGATTAATTACGTCATTGACGACCGGCCAGTCACATCTGAGTGCGGGTGTGTCCATAACCCAATACAGGTATGTTAACAAGAACACAGACACGAAGTTCCATTCACAAATATGACGTGCTTATTAAGCGCCGGGTGTTTCCCACGTGACTGATGAGGGCAGGATGGCTGCGGTGTGCAGTGCTGGAGACTGGCTCACAGCGAGCAGCAAACATCATTTAATCTCAATAAATATTAATCAAAACAGGTCTGTATTCACTGGAGCATCACCTTTAATACACCGCATCACTTCACATGACTGGAAGAAACAATATAGAGAGCACTTAAGAGCACAGGAGAAAAAGTTCTGGGTGGATGTACCATGTTGAATGTAAATGACTGTGTTTTAAACTTTGTTTTGGCGTGAATAACCAAACATTTTACGTTTTTAAATATTTGATAACGATTTAATGTTTTTTTGCCCATCTTATCGCAAAGAAAACGCTAATACAAAGTTTTACAAGTGTCACTGCAGTGCTGACAATGATCCACCACCCAAATAACACATCATCTGATTCATTCATTCATTAATTCATTCATTATCTTCCGCTTTATCCTCTATTAGGGTCGCGGTGGGGTTCTCCATGCCCATCCAGGGGAGAACGTTTCGGGCGCTGGGCAGATACACCCAGGACAGGGCGCCAATCTATCGCTGGGCACACACTCACTCACTCACACAGACACACTCTATACGGGGCAATTTGGAGAACTCAATAGACTTGATCCATGTTTTTGGACTGTGGGAGGAAACCGGAGAACCCGGAGGAAACCCACGCGGACACGGGGAGAACATGGAAACTCCACCCAGATGGGGATTCGAAATGGGAATCCCTAGTGCTGAGAGGAGAACATGCTAACCACTAAGCCACCGTGCCACCCCATCATCTGATTGTTGTTACTAATTTATAATTGTGCTGTTTATGTCGTTTTACAGTTCAGAGAAACCCTTTTTGTTCGACTGCAGTAAAGCAGAGCAGAAACCAGCAGAAAGTGAAAACAGCACTAAAAGGTAAATCAAACCTGCTGCCTTTGATTTTAAATCATAATTATGGCTGCGGCAATCCGATACAAAACATGGTTAATAGTACAAGCTGTGCTTAAAGAAGTTGAAGTGGGTGATCATTCATTCATTCCCTTCTGTTTAATTCTCTGTTGGGGTCATTTTTCAACACTTTATATTTACACTGATTAAATATAAAGTGTTAATAAACAATAATATAACCATAAAGTTTGTATGAATATATATTATTGCACTGAAACATATATTCATTCATTCATTATCTCCCGCTTTATCCTATATTAATGTGCCCATCCAGGGGAGAACGTTTCGGGCACTGGGCAGATACACCCAGGACTGGGCACTATATATGGGGCAATTTGGAGAACTTAATTGACTTGATCCATGTTTTTGGACTGTGGGAGGAAATCGGAGAACCCAGAGGAAACCCACACGGATACGGGGACAACATGGAAACTCCACCCAGATGGGGATTCGAACCGGGAATCCCTAGTGCTGAGAGGCGAACGTGCTAACCACTAAGCCACCGTGCCGTCCACTGAAACATATAATGAAAATGCAATAAAATGAAATATTGCACTGAATAAAGTATTGCAGATATGAATCGTAGTTGTTATTGCACACAAGTTCTAATATACATTGAGAGAGGAGTTTGATGGTCACAGGTAGGAATGACCTCCAGTGGTGCACATTTATACACATTGATAAGTACAAGGAAGTTCATGGTTGCAACAAATATCATTTAAAAATCATGCTATGCAGTTGTGTGTCTAATGCAAATATACTTCGGAAATCTTGACAATTATCCATGTTCTAATTGATTTAGTATTGTTACAGCCCTTATTGTAACTTTTTATTGTTGGTGAGTAGAAGCATTTGCTAAGATTAAAATAAAGATGTGTTCATGGGATCGGTTTAGAGTTTTAATAGTGGTTGTTGTTTATTTTTCAGTGTATAATAGTGCATTTTCTATAATAGTTTTTAATCAGTAGAATGAAAGTAATGCCCATATTAATAACTTTATTTACCGCAGTGATGGCGGAGGATCCCAGGAAAAAGGAAGTGACCAGATTCTGGCATTTACCATGTCGGTTTCCGGGGAATATGCTGCTCTAACAGATGACAACAAACGACTCATTCTGTTTCGAACAAAACCGTCATGGCAGTGCATTAGTACCAGGTATATTCAGCTTTCCTGATTCTAATACTATCACAATGGAGGAAATGAAACAAAAACAACTATATATAATATGTTTATGAACCAAAATATTTATTTAATACATACTGATGTGTGTTTCTTCCTCAGGTGGGTGATGCGCAGGTGTACGTCTCTGGTCTTCACTCAGGCAGAAGACGAGCTATTTGTTGCTGATAAGTCTGGGGATGTGTATTCATTCTCTGTGCTGGAGCCACAGAAACAGGGCGAGCTTAAGCTGGGTCACCTCTCCATGCTGCTTGGCATTGTAAGAAACTTGTTTTTAAGCATGTTCTAACAGTTCATTTCCAATGTTAAAGTAAGCTACATTCACTCACAGTTCCACTATGTCATACTGAATGTAAAGATTCAGATACTGCAGTGCTGTTGATGTATATAAACACTGCGTCCACCTGCTGTGCTCTCTGTTTCATTCATTCATTCATTCATTATCTCCCACTTTATCCACTAGTAGGGTCGCGGTGGGGTTCCCCATGCCCATCCAGGGGAGAACGT
>JAFMOD010000784.1:81863-105853 GCA_019802435.1 Corydoras maculifer
ACACACTCACTCACACAGACACACTCTATAGGGGGCAATTTTTGAGAATTCAATTAACTTGTTCCATGTTTTTGGACTGTGGGAGGAAACCGGAGAACCCGGAGGAAACCCACGCAGACACGGGGAGAACATGGAAACTCCACCCAGATGGGGATTCGAACCGGGAATCCCTAGCGCTGAGAGGCGAACGTGCTAACCACTAAGCCACCGTGCCGCCCATCCTGAATAATCCTACATTTATTTGTATTTACCTGCACTAATGTAACATCCAATTTTTTAGAAATTATCTCTTGATGATAAATACATCATCACAGCAGACAGGGATGAGAAGATAAGAGTGAGCCATCGCAGATCTCCTTACAACATACAGGCTTTCTGTCTTGGACACACAGAGTAAGTACATCACAGGATGAATGGTTGCCTAATTGATTTAGTTTGATTGCAAATTAATCAAAGTAGTTATCAGCTATTATAAGCCTAAGTACCTTACTGAAATACTGTACCTGTCAAATATTTGTACGCTTTCTGTTCTTCCACGTTAATAGTTGCACTTACTGCAAAGATGGACTTTGTAGTTCATTTGTTTGTGGACTAACATACATATTGTGTTAGTCCTCTTTACTCTATTCTCTAATGGTCAGGACCCCAATAGTAGCACCACAGAGCAGGTGTTATTTGCTTGGGGGCATTTGTCCAACCAATAGTGTCACTGAGGTGTTTAAATGAAACTACTGCTGCACTATAACCCCCTCACCACATTTGTGTCACTGCAGAACTGGCAATAAACAATCCACCACCCAAATTGTACCTGTTTGGTGATGTGAAACATTAACATCACCCCCAGCACTATGTTTATTTTCTTCTTTTTAACACTTTAATGTTGTTTGAAGGTCACATCACAAATCTAATTATTAATGAAGGTAGATTTATTTTGTGCTTACATGTTGTTTTGTCCTACAGATTTGTCAGTACACTGTGTGTTCCTCCTGCTTATTCTAAATGGCTTCTCTCCGGCTCTGGGGTAAAACTTAAATAACTATTATCCTTTAATGCTTAGCGTAGTATGTGTTCCCGTGATCTGTCACAATTAAAATGAGACATTTTTAAAGGTCTACTGGTCAATTGTCATAGAACTTTTCCTTTGATTTTAAGAGTACAAATGTGGGTTATTTTTATCTTTTATGCAAACAGATTCGTTTCCTCTGAAATTTAGTGATGGCTTGTTTAAACTGAGTGACTCGCATTGAGCTACAGAATTTAAAGTGTAATACTGTAGGCCATAGCTTCTAAGTACTATATTAGATTAGATTAGATATTACTTTATTGATCCCTTTGGAAGGATTCCTGCAGGAAAATTAAGAAGCGTTATGGTTATGTTTCAATGACATAGTTTAACTAGTGAACTAGTTTAATGTCAGAGTGACAGACAGACTGTAATGCATTGACAGGATGGCACAGTGAAAGTCTGGCAGTATGAGACTGGCCGGCGGCTACAAAGCTTTGATCTCCAACAGCTTGGATTTTTACAGAAGTCTTCTACAGAAACCGAAAAGGTAACTTGCGACTGCATTTTTTCATTATAATAGTACTAAAGGTTGATCATATTAGACAATTTAGTTATTTAGGTCTTTTGTATGAATGTTTGGTAAATTTGAAGCAAATCACAGATCATATTCTCTACTTGGACCTCTAGTCTTCTTACGGCCTTTTATTCATTCATTTATTCATTCATCCATTATCTTCCGCTTTATCCTATTTTAGGGTCGCGGGGGGGTTCCCCATGCCCATCCAGGAGAGAACGTTTCGGGTGCCAATCTATCGCTGGGCACACACACACACAGACACACACACAAACACACTCTATATGAGGCAATTTGGAGAACTCAATTGACTTGATCCATGTTTTTGGACTGTGGGAGGAAACCGGAGGAAACCCACACGGACATGGGGAGAACATGGAAACTCCACCCAGATGGGGATTCGAACCGGGAATCCCTAGTGCTGAGAGGAGAACGTGCTAACCACTAAGCCACCGTGCCACCCGGCCTTTTATATTAAAACAATTATTCATGCCATAAAAATATTTAATTAATATTTAATATAATACATAAAAAAATAAAAACACAAATTAATAGTAGAAAGTGTGCATAAAGAAATAATTACCTTAGAGTTTTGTACACCAAATAAGCTTTTATAAAAATACTATTGCTTTTAATTAAGTGAATTTTTAATGTAAGCCATCATTAAAACCCCCCAAATGCATTCTTATGGATCTAAAGTACAATATTGCATTATATGAGCTTACCTTTGGGTGTTCTTGATTTACTTTCCTTTCGCACAGATGTTCTTCTGGGCATCCAGATTGAGATGTGTCTGTATAAATGTACAGATGATTAAATAAAAAGCATAGACACTAAACATGAAAGTCTGGTTTCATAATCATTGTATTAAATCATCTCAAAGGCTTTTAATTAAATTTTGTTCAGGACTTTAAGAGGAAAAGTAAAATCCCCAAACCCTTAGATTCAAATTTTTGACATGTTGCATTCTCCCCATCCAGGGGAGAACGTTTCAGGCGCTGGGCAGATACACCCAGGACAGGGTGCTAATCTATCTCTGGCATTACAGATTGATCTGCACTAAATATTGTCTCAGCATTAGACCCTGTGCAAATACACACATGCATTAAAAAGCATATGGTCAGACAAAAGCACTATGTGCTTCATAGTACGCTGTATAAATCATTTGCAGCCTCCTGACTTCCTTCTAGAAACCACCCTGGTTTACCCCTGAGACATACTTGTAAACAACTCTACAATTTAGTATTTCAGTATTTTTATTGGAGTGAAAACTGAACCAGAACGCGCAGACAGAAATACAAAGAAAAAGCAAGTCTGCATGTAAAGTAACCAGGTTCATCTTACTGTGAGGCAACAATGCAACTCTTTAAGCCCAGAGCTGACCGAAACAACTTTAACCCTTTAACAAAACTAAAGAAACATTTACAATACAGTTATTGTAACATTGCAGTCTGTTTTTACAGAGGTTTGCAGTAAGTCGGATCGTCAGCTCTCCAGATGGACGGTATGTCGCTGTGCAGTGTGAGAGGTGTGTCGCTTTTTGTGTTCTAAGATATTTGTGTACTGTATTTTTAAATCAGTGAAATAAACAGTATTGTGCTTTAGTTAACTGTATTAAATGGTCTGTTTGTCTTTGTTTGTTTTATAGAGTTCCCTTCATTCAGCTGTTTGAGGTTGAGGATGGATTAGATGGAGATTTAAAGCCCACTGAGAAACTTGGTCTTCCTCATAATCCTTGGGACATAACCTTTGATTCTCAAGGACGACTATGGGTTTTGCTGGAGAACGAGGACACCAGTGTCCTCATGTATACTCACTCAAAAGAGTGTTGGCAGGTTTGTACACACACACACACACACACAGGCTTTAGTTCATAATGTTTTCTTTTTCAAACTTTTCTTATTTTGGATTTTACAGAGTGATTCAGAAAGTTCAGCTCTACAGCGAGTATCAGAAACACTGCATACACACTGGCAGCTCTTAAAAGGTGAGGCATTTACACACTTTTCAAAAATTTTTTGATTAATTTTTTTTTTCCGGGGTGGGCAGGTTTCACTGCGGTTTGTAAACAGCTTCAACAAAAAGTCCTGCTGATCAATTTTTGTCCCATTGCCACAGGACTATAAATTAAGCACCTAGTCAATCGTATACTTCCAACTTTAAAGTGAACAGTTTTGGAAAGGCTCGTTTCTGTTCCAGCATAAAGTCCATTAAGCTGAGGTTGGGTGAGTTAGGTGTAGAACAACGTTACTGGCCCTAACAGGGTCCTGATCTCAACCTCATCAAAGACCTGTTGGGATGAAATAGGACGGAGATCATAAGCCAAGCAATGTTTTCAAACACCAACAGTATCTGACCTTGAGTATGTAAATCCACATGTTCCTAAAGAGGTGCACCAAAAAAATAAGCAATCATTAGATGTGCTCCATAAGACCTTACAGTAAAAGGATATCATTTTAAATACAGAACCTGTTCTGATTAAGGGGGAGGTTTAACTGGATAAAAGATGGAGATAATCATTAGACATTTCAACATCACCATTACATTTTGGGTCCTGCTGATCCATTTTTATACATTGCATGGAAAAGTATTTTTATCCATCATGGAATTCAAGTGTTTCATTCAGTCCCACAAGACTATAAATTAAGCACCTAGTCAATCCTATGCTTCCAACTTTGTGTAAACAGTTTCGGAAAGGATCGTTTTTGTTCCAGCATAACTGTGCACTAGTTCACAATATAAAGTCCATTAAGCTGAGGTTGGGTGAGTTAGGTGTAGAACAACTTTACTGGCCCTAACAGGGTCCTGATCTCAACCTCAACAAACACCTGTTGGGATGAAATAGGACGGAGATCATGAGCCAAGCAATGTTTTTAAACACCAGCAGTATCTGACCTTGAGTATGTAAATCCACAGACGTTCTTTAGAATCTTGTAAATAACCCTCACCGATGTGTGAAGTCTGTTTGCAAACAGAGGGCTAACCCCTTTTTTGTGTAGATGTGCAAATAGTGTATACAGTTTATAGGGGTGAATTTTTTTTTTAGAGTAGCCAGTTTACCTTGAATCCATGTTTTGGACTTTGGAAGAAAAAAAACACAAAAATTATGAGAACATAAAAGAAACCCACGAGGACACAAGTAAAACATGAAAACTTCCAGAATGGGATTCGAATCTGGCCAACATGCTGACCATTAAGCCTCTGTGCCACCCCAATTGCAACCTTAAAAGATAATTTAAGTTTGTTTTGTTTAAAAAAAAAACCCCAAAAAACACAATATATCATGGCGGCACGGTGGCTTAGTGGTTAGCACGTTGTCCTCTCAGCGCTTCGGATTCCCGGTTCGAATCCCCATCTGGGTGGAGTTTCCATGTTCTCCCAGTGTCTGCGTGGGTTTCCTCCGGGTTCTCCGGTTTCTTCCCACAGTCCAAAAACATGGATCAAGTCAATTGAGTTTTCCAAATTTCCCCATATAGAGTGTGTCTGTGTGAGTGAGTGTGTGCCCAGCGATGGATTGGCCCCCTGTCCTGGGTCTATCTGCCCAGCGCTCGAGACGTTCTCCCCTGGATGGGCATAGGGAACCCCACCGCGACCCTAATAGAGGATAAATAATCAATGAATGATAATGGGGAGATAATGAATGAATGAATATATCATGTCAATATGACATCATATATAATGCAAGTTTATCATGAACATAAAACAAAAAATTAATTATTCCATCTCTTTCTACCATAACTGTTCTTTTTCAGAGTCTGTTGGGGCAGAGAGCCACTTCCTTCACTTATACAAGGTAAACTTTGACAACATGGCATCGTATTTAAAAAAGAAACAGGAGAGACTGCAGCAGCAGAATAAAGAGGACAGGAAAAGAGCAGCGGGACAAAAGCAGCAGTCCACTGTGGCAGCTAAACAGAGCAAGACGGAGAATAAAAGTGAAACTGTTCATAAAAAGTGCAACTCTGAGAGCTAAAACCTGATAAAGATCCAGCGAGGTGGATTATAGAGTTTTATTATTAACCGGGTGTTCATTTGTGGAAATGGAGTTTTCAGTTCGTAAAGACATCGGTTCTGTTTCTCAACACCAGCATGATGACCTTGTTGTTTCCTAAACACAGATTTTTTAAATAAATGCTTTCTTTAGTTTAACTGTTTTTTTAGGGAGTGTTATTCAAATGAGCAGATTTTATTTTGAGAAATGAACCTGATCACACCAGGCATTCAACAAAACCCTGAAGTGTTTTTTTTTTTACTTTCAAAATGGCATTTTAAAAATCAGATGTAAAAAGATTTATCTAGGTAGTTATGTTCTTTTCTTTTTATGCACAGGACGACATTAGTTTATGAAAAAGCCTGGTATTCACTGTTGCCATAAAGAATAATTCATAAAAGTATCCTAACAATATTTTTTGACCATACTGTGTGAACCTGTGTTTAAGTATTGATTCTTTGCATACTGCTTACCCATATAAATGCCTTAAACACCTTATGACACATTTCAAAACGCGACATGCTGTAATTAGTTGTACATACCAATTTGGTTTTAGAATTTTTTTTTTTACTTGGCTGAAACTGAACATCCTTCAGAAGCTGCTTTAATGTAATTATATCAATTAACAGTGATCATTTCATGTAAGTTGCCAGTAGGTGGTGGTGTAGGACAACTGTTCCTAAAGAGGTGCACCAAAAAATAAGCAATCATTAGATGTGCTCCGGGGGGGGGGGGGGGGGGGGGGGGGGGGGGGGGGGGGGGGGGGGGGGGGGGGGGGGGGGGGGGGGGGGGGGGGGGGGGGGGGGGGGGGGGGGGGGGGGGGCCTCCGGGTTCTCCGGTTTCCTCCCACTGTCCAAAAACATGGATCAAGTTAATTGAGTTCTCAAAATTGCCCAATTTAGAGTGTGTATGTGTGAGTGAGTGTGTGCCCAGCGATGGATTGGCGCCCTGTCCTGGGTCTATCTGCCCAGCGCCCGAGATGTTCTCCCCTGGATGGGCATGGGGAACCCCACCGCGACCCTAATAGAGGATAAGCGGAAGATAATGAATGAATGAATGAATAGATGTGCTCCGGGGCGGCACGGTGGCTTAGTGGTTAGCACGTTTGCATCTCAGCGCTAGGGATTACCGGTTCAAATCCCCATCTGGGTGGAGTTTCCATGTTCTCCCCGTGTCTGCGTGGGTTTCCTCCGGGTTCTCCTGTTTTCTCCCACAGTGCAAAAACAAAAACAATTTGCCCAGCGATGGACTGGCGCCCTGTCCTGGGTCTATCTGCCCAGCGCCCGAGACGCTCTCCCCTGGATGGGCATGGAGAACCCCACCGCGACCTTAATACAGGATAAAGCGGGAGATAATGAATGAATGAATGGATGTGCTCCATAAGACCTTACAGTTAAAGGATCTCATTTTAAATACAGAACATGTCCTGATTAAGGGAAGGTTTAACTGGATAAAAGATATAAATAAAGATAAAATAATCATTAGACATTTCAATGTCACAAATCCATTTTGGGAAAGACAAACAAAACATTCATACTTACATGCAGTGTATTTCCAGTTCTTGAATGGCTTTGATATCGGAGAACATGCAACTCCACACAAAAATGAGCCCGGCCTCACATCTGTAATACAAACCTAAGACCTAATTACTTGTTTAAGTAGTAAGTTGTTGATGCCACTTACTGCACCGAGGTTTATACACGTCTATAAATGATTTATTTTTATTCTAAATGGAACTGTGGAGCTGGACTTGAATGCAAAATAAGCTCAGTTTTTCATTGCTTAAAGAAATCTATCACAGAGCTACCACACTGCTAGTTTAAACTAGCTAAATTAACCGCCGGTATGTTTTTCAGCAGTGACTTTGGTGTTTATGTAAATCTTTAATTGCTTTTGGTACCAAATCACCTGCTAAACAATGATGAAGGTTTTATTTTTGTACTGTTCCCTGTCCAGTTTTAATAAGCAATACCGTACCATAAATCAAACAAGAACTGGTTTTTGCAATAGTATGAATGTTTATTGTGTTTTATTTCCTATTTTGGTTTGAATTACGCTCTGTGGCTGGACTGTCACGTAAATTTGGGTTTTGAAGGTTTTAAATATTTTAATCTGGTAATTTTTTTGTTTGATGCTTTGAAACAATCAGCCACAGTTTTATCCAAGGTGGGCAAATCAGTAAAACAACTAAACTGTGGTGGATACTTGGCAGGACTATAGCACATACCAGAGCCCCAAAAGAACAAGCAATTTTTTATTAAAATCACTATAAAAATTGTGAAACAGATGATTAAACCAACTTTCTTTCTCTTAATACCTCTATGAGTCAAGGCCCTTATACCAACAGCTCTAGTGGATTTTATAACCTTAGTGAAATCACCCACCATCGCTACAGGTAAAGACACAAGCGTGATGAAAGTGGACGAGTTATGAAACCCGAAGAGAAGTGCAGAATGTCCATTATATTTTATCACTAAGCCCTAACATTTAATTAAAAACAAAATGTAACACCGTTTATCCAAACAGAATTATGTTTCACACATTTTGTCTCCAGCTTATCTGCTTCTCACTTCAGGTGAAGCATACAACTTGCTTGCTCATTTATCAGTGATGCAATATAATTAAACTAACGGTGTGAGAGTAAGTCTTATAATTGGCAGTTCACACAAAAACACCTTGTTATTGACAGAAGTCAAGAGAGACAAGTCCAGACAAGTTCATAGAAGAACTACGATAACTCACCCTGAACAACTAAGAAGAAATACAACTGAGTTTTTACAAAATATTTATGAGTGATAAAAAGTGATATTTTTTAACTGTGAGGTATCACAATCTTACTAATTAACTGTATTTTGCTACAGGAGTGGTATTACGATATTCAATAGATTAATAATACATTTTACTATACTAGTACTACTCTATTACAATTACTTTTAAAGTTCATAACATGAAGGCCAACCTGAACCCTGGGTTCATTTCATCCTTATGTATTCCTACATCAGTGAATAATTTATTAATTATTTTGTTGTACTCACAAAATATATTGTAGTAATATCTAATTGGGCTAAATATGTTCCCCCCTATCTTATATTATGCATTTAATTATATAGGAAGCATATATACTTGCTGAATTCATACAATAATGATAAAATCATAGCAATACTTTGGTTTTAAGTCATTTGAAACAATGATCTATATCATATACATGACTAAAGCAGCAAAGTGATTTTTTTACTTAAAATCTTTTATTTTTTTGACAAAAAGTCACTAGAAATCTGTACATACCAAATAACATTTTCTATAAAAACAAACAAAAACAAACAGAATGATATAAGAATAATTGTTGTAAATGTTTCACGTTTCCTGAAAGAAGCTTTGGATTGTCTGGGAAGTTTGCCAGCACTTCACCTCACCTCCACTCCTCAACCTACTGCGCACTCGCAGACAGCTTTATTCTCTGTAAGTACATATTCATTGTGTAAATTATACAAAAAGAACATGAACTTATCATTTTACAAAATGCAGCAGAAGCAGTAAGACTGATGTTCCTTGTTTTTGGTGTCAGTTTTAAATATTGATTCTTAAAAACTGACAGAAATGTGCTACCTTTATTCTTACTAATTACTTGCAATTACTTAACTGTACCAATCAGCAATTAAACATGTGACAGCAGTGCATGCAACCAACAGATAAAGGTTATGTTCACGTCGTTTGTGATTTAAACTTTAGGCATGATTTTTGGTGACTGATTTCAATACCTATATTCCTGTTAATCTCCTAGAATTGCACAAAATATTCATTCATTCATTATCTCCCGCTTATCCTCTATTAGGGTCGCGGTGGGGTTCCCCATGCCCATCCAGGGGAGAACGTCTCAGGCGCTGGGCAGATAGACCCAGGACCCCTGCCAATCCATCGCTGGGCACACACAAAATATCTCACACACACTCACTCACACAGACACACTCTAAATGGGGCAATTTTTGAGAATTCAATTAACTTGATCCATGTTTTTGGACTGTGGGAGGAAACCGGAGAACCCGGAGGAAACCCACGCAGACACGGGGAGAACATGGAAACTCCACCCAGATGGGGATTTGAACCGGGAATCCCTAGCGCTGAGAGGCGAAGCACAAAATATTCTTTAGAGTATTCAATATTCTTTAGGGGCGGCACAGTGGCTTAGTGGTTAGCACGTTCAACTCTCAGCACTAGGGATTCCCGGTTCGAATGCCCATGGTGGAGTTTCCATGTTCTCCCCATGTCTGCGTGGGTTTCCTCCGGGTTCTCCGGTTTCCTCCCACAGTCCAAAAACATGGATCAAGTCAATTGAGTTCTTCAAATTGCCCCATATAGAGTGCGTATGCGTGCGTGTCTGTGTGAGTGAGTGTGTGCCCAGCGATAGATTGGCGCCCTGTCCTGGGTGTATCTGCCCAGCGCCCAAAACGTTCTCCCCTGGATGGGCATGGGGAACCCCCCCGCGACCTTAATAGAGGATAAAGCGGAAGATAATGAATGAATATTCTTTAGAAATACAACTGTGTTTGTACAAAATGTTTAAGACTTCTTTTTTGATAAGCAAACCTGACAAAATATCCATATAATTACTGCAATTATAAACCTTTTGTACAATTGAGAACATGCACAGACATAATTGTACTGTGCCTCTATTGTGTTAATAACAGTTTCATGTTGTAAACACTTTTAGTTTTAATTAAAATGTATGTGTTAATGTTTATGTGTTAATGTGGTTCAAAATAAACTTTAAACAATAAGTCAGTTCTGTAAACAAAAAAAACAAAAAAAACTGATAGCAATATAAACATTTTTAACTGTTTAAGATTTAGACTGCCAGAAATTTAGACAGTCATCAAAATGTTGCAACTACCGCAATGTTGATCACTTTTGTCCTGGGTTTGAATTCTGGTCATTGTGAAAAATGGTGCTGTCTGTGTGAAGTCTGCATATCCTCCCTGTGCACAAGTGCATTTTCTCCGGGTTCCTGCCACATTCCTAAGACATGCTGATGGGTACATTGGAGACACTAACTGCCCCATGAGAGTATTATATGTAACCTATCTCATAAAAATCTTCACCATGAAACTCTATGGATATAAATCAGTGTAAACTAGACTATTTAAGTACAGCACTGGAGTATTTAAGAGTTACACACAACTGAATGGACAGAGCGCGTACAAACACACACACAGACACACACGTAACCCAAGTGTGTACAAACTCAATCAGTTGGTCATTGTTTGTTTTGTTTTAAGGACTTACCTCATTTCTTTTTTCCTCCCATGGTGAGATTCTCGTTCTTTTGCTTTTGGACCTGCAGGAATGAAAATGTGATAAGCAACTGACAAACTGAAAGGAAAGGAATAAATTTGATTTGGAGGGTAAATGTCTTTTTGAGCTCAATTTAAACCTCATTCATGGCATCATCGATCTGTTTTAGCTCCTCGTATCTATCCCGAGATTCTCTAAGTGGCTGAACCATCATCTCCTCAATCTGAGGGAACAGCTGAAATGCAGGAGAAACAGTCTTAGTATTTAAATACATTCTTGTTCGTAATTGTTGGTTAACAATTTATAAAGAATGCACATGCTACCTTATAAATTAGATATGAGTGTATAAATGTGTGGATATCAGAGGCAGCAGTGATGCTAGTACTTTTCAAACACCTCACTATGAACAACCCACCAACCAAAAAGGTCCAGTTACCAGCACCTAATTGTGGTTTCCTGTGAGCACTGCTGAAGGATTAAATGAACAACACAAAAAATAAATGGGCTACTGATGTTATATCTTTAAGGTAGAGCAATAAGGTAAATTTGTAAGAGTGCACACTGACTAAAAACAATGCCCTATTTTAGCAATCTTTGCTGAGCCATCAGCTGCGCACCACACAGCTGGGGCAGGTGTAGGCTTGTGGTTAAAGAAACCAGCCTTCTGACCTGAAGGTCACTGGTTCGAGTCATTGTTCCACTATGTCCTAAGGCTGAAACGCCCATGAGCAAGGCACTCAATTGCCAATTTCTGACTTTACAAGTGTGTGTGTATGTGTTTCACTGCACGGATGGGTTAAATGTGAAGGATAACTTTCTCTGTGTGTAAGCACAGCAGCCAAAACAGATCACGTTATCACTTGATTAAGGGCATGTTAGTGTGCCTTTCCTCCAGTGTGGAGGGCAAAATTAGTACTTGCACAGTGTGAAAAGCGCAAGAGGCATGTACTAATTCTCTTAATTATTCACCGGTTGTTTTGGGGTGTAACATGTTATAAACCAATTGGTCTGTAACTTCCTATTTCTTAAGCCATCTTCACTCTGAATTCGGTGGATTGCCATTTTCAACATCGCAGCTACCTGGATTCAATGCGGTGATATGAGGCATTTAATTTGAGTATACACAGTATAGTGTGCACTACATATTTGCATTCTATACACAAATGCAGAAAAAATTAATAGTGCTCAGTGGCTTTTCAGCCTTCGGTGCTAATTGTGCTGACACTTCACTGCCAAGATATCAATGAACATCTCACTGTGGTCATCTGTCTAAGTTGTTTTCTGTCAGTGGTACACCTGTGTTTCCAGTGGCCAAGATAGCAATACACACCATGTACCTGAACACTCCTCATTTTAAGCCCACAAAAATCGTAGCTATTTAAACAACTATGGGTGGAAGGTGTAAAAATAAACTTTTAACATAGTGTATAATAGAATCATGACACACCTTGCGACGTGTGTAAGATTGGGCCCAGTGTTCCAAAAAAAATCCAAAATCAATACCTGTATCTAATTCACTTAGGCACAACACACACTAATACACAACCAGCACATCAATGTAACTGCAGTGCCAGGAATCATGGACCACACAAATAGTAGTTGATCAATGCTGGTCCAGTGTCTGTACTAATCATTAGACAACCGAGTAGAAGGGACTTACAAAGTATGAAGAGAAATAGATTAAGTACATGGTGTAGGTGTAGAACTGACAATATATGGTAATTAAGACTAATAACATGAAGATGTACTTAATAAAGTGGTTAAATCGTGCTGTCAGAATTATTGTGTTCTGTTTTATAATCAAAGGGCCTGGTAGTTCAGTGGTTAGGGTGTTGGGCTATCAATCTGAAGATTGTGGGTTCAAATCCAAGGTCCACTGAAATGACCAAAACGGGTCCTTGAGCAAGGCCTTTAACCTTCATTGCTCCAGGGATGCCAGGAGCCAACCCTGTGCTCGCTAAGTCAATTTGGATAATAGCATCTGTTAATTCACCAAATGTCAACGTAATGATCAGTAATTCCTTTTTTTTAGGAATATTAAAAGCTTAATATTTTGAGAATTTTGATTTGGTGAGACTATTTCCAAGATTATCAATAATCTTAGTTAATTAATTTTAGTATAGTATCATTGGTTATTGTTTCAGAAAAACTATAGTTGTCTCTATCATGAACAGCTTACCACTTTATTCTTTACAATGTGTAAATCAGGACCTGATCTGTTCCTAGTCATCTGCACCATCACCCCCTCACCTTCATCACTGTCTCAAACATGGGAATGAGGACAAACTTGATAAAGCCGATCTGAGCGGTGGGCTTGGTGACCTTTTCTCTGTCCATGAAGGGTGCAACGGGTAAACCCTCCGCCTTCTCCCGGTCACTCTATATTGGGGTTGGACAAAGAGAAAAGACCACTAGTGCCACTTCTACTAATCACATGTATGACATTCATTTTAAAAATGATATCACACTGCTGTTGTGTCCCAAATGTAAAAATTTTAAATTAGTAAGAAAATCAACTTTATTTGTAAAGAAAAAATAAAGACAGGGACATAATGTTTTTAAAAAGTATTTTTTTCACAGAAAAAGTAAAACACTGCTGCTGTCTGACCTGCATAAAGTATTCTTCCAACAGACAGTCCACCCAGGGTTCAGCCACCTCCATTGGTCGAACCTCATTTGAGATGTCACAGCACTTAATTAACACCATCTTAAGCTGATGGACACGGTCAGGACACAGAAGAAAAACCTTGTGAATCAGGATGCGAACCAAACTAATAAATGACCAGAAAAATTTTCATTTATTTATTCTGTTTTCTAACCTACTTATCATAAAAATTTACAAGAGGAAGTGGAGTCTATAATTGAGCTAACTGGGTGAAGATTGGGAAAACCACAGATACAAGGAGAACATGCAAACTTCACAAAGCAGTCATAGGCTTGAGGTTAAAGAATCAGCCTTACGACCTAAAGGTCCCTGGTTTGATTCCCATTCCCAATGTTAAAGAAATTTATTTATATAGTGCTTTTTACAACAGTATATTGTCACAAAGCAGCTTTACAGAATGAAAAGACTTTAAACCCCCAAAGAGCAAGCCGAAGCGACAGTGGCAAGAAAAAACTCCCTGTTATGTTGTTATTTTTGGGAAGAAACCTTGGGAGGACCAAGACTCAGTGGGGGAATCATCCTCCTTGAGCGGCCGGGCAGCAGCAACAGTGTAGGATACTATTGTACAGATACATCTAGTGTTGAGATCGGGTGACTATATTTAATAAATGGAAAAACTCTAACAACTGGAAAACTATATGTAAGTCCATTAAGGGGTCCTGCAGGACCACCAGTCTAATTAATATCCAGGTTCCATCCAGTAATCATCGTAGCCGCAGTGCTTCGGCAGAGCCATGGATGAAGATATGACTACAGTGCTATGGCTGAAGTAACCTTGGGCAAGGCACTTAAACCCTAATCTCTCCCCGGGCGCCGTGTATAAGGCTGTCCACTGGTCCAGGTGTATGTGCTTACTTCACCCGTGTGTATATATATATATGTGTGTTTTATTGCACGGAAGGGCAAATTCCTCTGTGTGTAAGCACGGTAGGCAAAACATCTTTATCACTTTATCAAAGCAAATATCCAGGATGCTGGCAAGTAATCTGACAGGTATCTAAGAATCCGCTAGCATAAAATGATTGGGTTCTTCATCATTTACAATCAGTTGTCCTTGATGCTTCTTTTACACTAACAAACTATTATTGTATCAACGCATATACATCCTGTTACTGCAAGCTAATAAAAGAAAGAAATACACAGTGCTTACACAGGTAACATGCTCCTCACTGGTGTAGTCAAAGTTCTCCACCTTTTGTTTAAAGGAATCGAGAATCTCACCATGCCGGGCCATGTCTGTAGCTAGAATTAATGTGATAGTGCCCTGTAAGCATAAAAAGACAAAAAACATACACAATATAAATGAAAGTATAGGAAAACCTTCTTGGGTGAAACAGTGGCTTAGTAGTTTGCATCTTATAGTATAGTGCTAAGGATCCAGGTGTGAATCCTAATCTGGGTGGAGTTTCTATGTTCACCTCCATGTTCCGGTTTCCTCCCACAGTCCAAAAACATGGATTCAAGGTAAATTAACTGCTCTAAATTGCCCTTATATAATCTGTGTGGCTGTGTGTGTGAGTGTGTGAGTGAGTGTGCCCCCAGCGATAGTTTGGCTTCAAGGAATTGGCTTCCATGACCAAATAGCTGCATCCAAGCACAATGCAATGCATCAGATGCAGTGATGTAAAGCATGCCACCATTGCTCTATAGAGTTTGGCATGAGAAATTATGCCTCACTGTCTGGAAATCAGGCAGCACGGTTGCTTAGTGGTTAGCACGTTCGCCTCTCAGCGCTAGGGCTTCCCGGTTTGAATCCCCATCTGGGTGGAGTTTATATGTCCTCCCCATGTCCGCGTGGGTTTCCTCCGGGTTCTCCGGCTTTATTGATCCCTTTGGGTAATTCCTTCAGGGAAATTATGTTTCCAGTAGCATCATTATCACATGGATCAAGTTAATTGAATTCTCCAAATTCTCCAAAAACAAAGAGTGTGTTCGTGTGTCTGAGTGAGTGAGTGTGTGCCCAGCGATAGACTGGCGCCCTGTCCTGGATGTATCTGCCCAGCCCCCGAAACGTTCTCCCCTGGATGGGCATGGAGAACCCCCCCCCCCCCACCCCGGGACCCTAATAGAGGATACAACGGAAGATATGGATGGATGTCTGAAAATCAGGCGGCACGGTGGCTTGGTATTTAGCACGTTTGCCTCTCAGTGCTGCGGAATCAGGTTCGAATTCCAATCCGGATTGCATTTTCATGTTCTCCCTGTGCCCACGGAGGTTTCCTCCAGGTTCTCCAGATTCCTCCCACAGTCCAAAAACATGGAATCAAGGTAAATTAAATGTTCTAAAGTGTCCCATATAGTAAGTGTTTGTGTGTGTGAGTGAATTTGTGTCCAGCGATAGATTGGCGTCCGGTCCTGGGTATATTACCCACGGCTGAAACGTTCTCGCCAGGATGGGCATGGGGAACTCTAGTAGAGGATTAAGTGAAAGATAATGAATGAATGAATGAATGTCTGGCAATTTAATTGAATATTTTAGCCAATATAATGTATGTACTATTTTACTACTTCATCTTCCCGATCATAATTTAATATCATTTTTCTAAATGTAACACAGAGGTCCCAGGATAAGGTGACCTGTATAATTTGCTACATGAATGCATTGTTATACATTTCAACAAACCTGACGAATCTGTTTGAAGGCTTCTGCATCAAAGTTGGAAAAGATGTTACAGTCTGGCTGAGAAAAGATCTGAAATGCTACAGCACAGTGGTGGTTTTCCAGCGGAGAAATGTCATTATACCGTACTGCCAACTCTGTCCGCGCATTAATCTGATACCTGTTAGATAGATAGCAATTGTATTTTTGCACTGAATACAGATGTTCATGTCAAACAGTACTGGAGAGTGTTGCTTACGTGTTGTTGTAACCAGGATGGTCCAAGTCATGACACACAGCTGCTGTCATGAGGATCAGAATGTCCAACTGTGTAAACTTTTCCTAAAGATCACACGGTAACAGGTCAGTAAAGTTCAATTCATTTCTACAAAGCTTTAAACAACAGATGTCACTAAACCCTCAAAGTTAAATGTACATTTCTTCTTGCTCAGTTATGAACTCAGTTATGAAGTTGTTCTACAAGATACAGATGGCGTGTTAAATGATAATGTTACATTTACAGACTATTTTTATAGATTAGAACCCCATTAGCAGTATCTATTACAACTTTTCTTGACTTTTTGGACATGGACAAAAATATTGGGACACCAACACTGTATAAATCATTGTTAATTAATTTAGTCATTCATTGTCATCTGCTTAATCCTATATTAGGGTCTCGGTGCCCATTCAGGGGAGAATGTTTCGGACACTGGGAAGATACACTCAAGGGGGTTAATCTATCACTGAGCACACATTTATTCATAAGGACACACACACACACACACACACACACACACACAAGGGGCAACTTGAAGCAGCATATTCCCCTTGAATCCATGTTTTTGGACTGTGGGAGGAAACAGGAGAAATCGTAAGAATCCCACACGAACACAGGGAGAACAAAGATACTCTAACCAGATCAGGATTCAAAATTGCATCCTCATTGTTGGGAGGTGGAAGTGCTAACCATTAAACCATCGTGCTGCCCTCTTTGTTAAGTTGTTTAAAAACAAAATTGTGAAGAGTCTTGTTTGCAATTTTGCAAACAATTCTAACCAGTATTATTAAAAGAATCTATTCTCCTTTATTGTCCTTTTATATTAAGACATCATTTTAAGACTTTCATTACTACTTAAACTGATTATAGGTTTAATACAACTAATAACCCTATTTAAAAATAATATTAGATATTTCGATAAATTGATAACAGGCAGTAATATTTTTACCTTGTAACATTTACAGCTTTAAAATTCAGTAGTGTTCATGATAGTATTTAATGATACATTTATAATGTAAAGCTTTCTTTTATGTGTGTGTGTGTGTGTGTGTGTGTGACAGCAATTTGCCCTCTTGTGGATGGACTCATTATAAACTGAATAATTAAGAAACCCTTTGAACAGATGTCCATGGCAACTGAAGTGTAGGGAGGAGAATAAGAGGCTAAAGAGTGTCACCAAATGAGGAGACATTCTTTCACCTTTTTTGCATTTCCCTCTTTATCATGTTCTGTGTCTCTTACACATACACATACACAAGCACACACAGACACGCAAGCACACACCCACGCACTCACACACAAGAAAAACTTTTCATTGTTTAACTCAAACCTCAGTAATCATCCTGACATATTTATAAATCAAATAGTTTGGTCACACATCATCAGAAATTTGTTCTGGGAGATAAGTAAATGTCCACACAGGCCCCTTTTTAAGCACTTCTTTTACTAACCTTTATCATTTAGTCCCAGTCCTTTGAATTTAATCTGCTTAATCCCTTCTTCTAAAAGCAGAATTTTAGAAATTTCTTTTAACTTTACTTCGCAAGTCATAACTGTGTCTTAATGTAAGACTATAGCTGGATGGTCCCACTTCACTTTACCTCATGATTTATTACACTAGGAACAGATTTAAGAATAAGACCATGTTAAATGAGCCTGGACCCAGAAAAGCAAATGGCATACTTTCTTCTTTGAACATTACTTCAACGGTATTTGTGACTATGGTGACAAAACAGTTTTCTGAGCACTGTTACTGAATCTACCACTTTTTTTACATCAGAATAGATAGAGTCTTTTAATCCAGTCTTAATCCAGTTTACAGTTTTAAGACCATGGTCATTCACTATTGGGTTCCTGTTTTCTGTTTTATTTAACATTGAGAAATATTTTCATCATTCAGATTTCTTGGATATCAGATTACCCAAGATTTTATTGTGGGCATCAAATCAAATAACAGCATAAACAAAAACCTCAAAAATCTTACTTTTGTACTATTTAAAATAAACCATATTTTTACATTATTGAATTTAAATAGTTTTTATACCTTACACTAGATAACATTAAATTAGATGCACCCAGCTGGTTTCTGATACAGTGGCACCACATATCATTTCCACAACTCCAAAATAAAAAAAAATTGAAATATGTTTTTTCTATGGATTGGAGACTAAAGTTGAATTCATGGTTGGGTTTATAACCGTACATTTTGGTTGATAATAACTAGCTAATGTTTAACACTAATGTTTTAATTCTTGCCTTATGCAATAACTTGACTTTAATTTATGCCCACTTCCTAATTTGCTTTATACAGCAAGCTTGTAAAATTGTTCAGTAAGCAAAAGTAAAGTTCAGTATAAAAAACAGCTCATCTATACTGAAGTAAACTTGAGCTTTACAGAGTTGAATGACTCATAATTCAAAAAGGTAGGAGTCTCGATTCACTGACTGACAAATGAATTATTATGAATGTGTCTTTGTGAGAAAGAAGTAGAGGAAGAATATATTAAAGTGGGAAAAGCTTTTTTGTTGAATTGTTTTAAGAACCATCTTCATATGGAGAATGTCAGGACAAACAATGACACCTTGTATAAACAAATGTAATGGTAAATTTATGATGCAAGTACTGCCTGCCAAGATATCATTTTAGTTAAGTGCTCCTCACTGACATAAATACCATCATAAATAATGGCTTTGAAGACAGTTCCTGTCAAAATGGTATACAGCACTAATGTCTGTCATACATCAGTTCTTTTTGCCAACAACACTCTTTTTGATTTGAGTGGAAGGACAGTGTAATGCTCGGAGATATCCCCAACCCTCCCTTATGTAATCAAGTCAAAACAGCTAAAAGCAAGCTGATGTCAGAAAGCAATAACACATTATCTTTGAATGAGCATCCTCATCTTAACTAATCTATATAAAGATCCACATGTGCTGCTCCCATACAGGACACTGGGGATTTATGAGGATGTCAATAAGATTATTGCATGTGAGTTACCTGAAGGTTGCAGAGGTAGATCATGCTGTACATCATCTGTGTTACACAGAAACAGTGACGGAAGTTGTGGAATGGATTGTTTCTGTAATTGTCATGAATGCAGAGCTAAAAGGAAGAATATAACATTATTGTTATTGACGCAAGTTCACAAAGTTAACAAAGTTTAATGTTTTGCACAACATAAATATTGTGATATTAGAAGAGTCAATTTCAATTATTTTTATGACTTCATATTTAGTTCTCCTTTTGTATTACAGTGTCTCCTGTCAGATAAGCCATTTACAAATGTTCCAAGTGAGCAGTAATATACATTTCAGTAATATACAGTTCAATAATATACAGTACATATCGGGTCTTGAACTGCAAATTGACCATATACCTATATCATACCTATTATACATGAACTTACTGACACAAATACTAATTAAAAATATGTTATTGCTTCCACAATATAGTGCACAGTGTCCACAGCAATAAACTGCTATTCATAGCAACTGTGTTATGCATACACCACATAGGCAAAAGAATTGGGACACAGCTCTTAATAACTGTGTTCAAGGGTTTTTTACAGTCTAATTCCCACACGTCTTTCAAATCAAACATGTAGCTGTGTATTTTAGACTGTATAATTCTAATGTTTTGGAAACATTATTGTGCCCCAGTGCACTTAGCAAGATAGATAAAGCCATGGTTGGGTCATTAAATGATCTAGTACAGAGACTGTGAGCCTCGTGTCCAACATTAGTGTCTGACTGCACAAATGCCCTCTGGATGGATGCACAGATATCCTTACAGACACACTACAAAATTCATAAAAAACATTCCCAGAATAGAAACAATAAATGAGTATATGTACCAATTCTTTTACCCATATTGTGTATACATTTTGTTAAATAAAAATGACTGTCCATTGGATGCAGTAACTGACCAATCAGCATTAAAAACTTAAAATGTGTGTAAAATAAAAAATGCAGAGGTTTGGCTTACCAGCCATCGCTTTAGTGTGATAGGGTTGATGCTGAAATCTCTAACCAAGCCCAGGTCATGATACATATGTTCAAGACAACTGAGCATCTGTAAAAAAAAAATAATAATAATAAATAAAAAAAAAAAAAGAATGACAATTTATTAGGTTAAATTTAATTCTATCCTAAGGCAAATAATAGTTAGGCTTTATTTATGTACTAACAGTGTTTTATATTAATTGTAAAAAATAATAACCCATTTTTAAAACTGTTTAGTAAAATTATATTAAAGACAAAAAAATCTAGTTAAAACAATTCAATATTTAATAACCAAAAATTAAAGACATATATTTTTAGTGTTTTACTGTTTAAATTAAATGTGTGAAACATTCTTTCAAAACACAAAACAATATGAGAGCAATGTGTTTACTATTACATTTTATATTTTACTATTATATTTAAATAGATTTTAGTTATGAGAATATTTAATACAAGTTAACTTGTTCAATCATCAACTGCTTCAAGCTGCTTAACAGTCTGTAGTCACTGTTATTCCTTATTTCTTTATTACATAATTCCTCATTCATCTTCTACATGAGACAGAGCTGGAATGCAGTTAGTTCAGTCATGCACAAGATTTAGTATCTACAAAGTCACACTGTTAAAGCAGATGTGTTAAAAAGCTGAATTTATCTTGCTAAAATAATTAAGGATGTTAAAGGAGGAAACTTCACCTTATATCATATATATCTTTTTACAAAATTATTATTTTGTTATTTTAGTTCATTTCCTCACTGGGTTCAGTACTAACTTGTTAAACAATGATCCACCTTCAATAACAAAGCCTTGTCATTGCTTTTTCAGTATGAAAATTATACACCCTTACTTGACAACATTTATATTTACCAACAATATCATAACTATAAATTATATAAATAATAACAATAAAAACAAGGGTTACATGTATCAAAATTTAAATTTGTTTATATTTACAAAATAAAAAGTTGGTCAGAGTGAGCACAAGACAGATGTTTGTTTTCATTTCAGTTTAAGGTTCAGAAAAAAATACTAAATATTCTATTTACACTGTCGACACTGGGTTTTAATATTTTTAATATTTAATACAAATGTTGTAATATTTATGGTTCTAATTAAATAAATACATTTAGTTTTATAGTGCAGCAAACATGTATTTCATATTTTAAGCATCCTTTTAAAAATACATATTTAAGCTATAGTGGATTATGGTATGCATGGCCAATCAGCATAAGCATCAAGCTGCTCAGCATAAAGCTCTTTGCTTTAAAACTCATTTTTCATTTTATTAGCTCCTCCTCTATAAAGGTGGACTCTGTAGTTCTACAATTACAGATTTGTTACTGTGCTTGGAGCCATTTTTACTTTGGTCTTTAATAGTCAGGTCCTCCAAAGGACCATCATAAAGTAGGTATAATTACAGGGGTAAATCATTCAGCTGTGACACCAACATGGTGGTTATGTATTATGTGTGCTGGCCAATAGTTAACCAAAATAACCAGCCAAATGAATCCTGAGACTACTGATGAAGGACAAGAAGAGGTTTAACACTGTTTAACTGTGCTGTATCAGATACACCACTATATATGGTTTGACATCAACAACAACAACAATATGGTAGATGAGTCGAAAAGAGTAAACAGTAAAAAGATCCAGCATTTAATTTTTTAAGCAACACTACTGTGTCTGATCCACTCATCCCAGGCCAATATACACTAACATTCCTCCATCACATCACTGTCACTACATTACAATGCTAAGAATAATCGCCCCAAAAAATACCTGATCTGTGCAGGTTATTTTGCCCATATGGTGTATCTATGGTGGGTTAGTGGTTAGCTTTTTCGCATCTCAGCACTGGAGATCTAGTTTAAATCCCAATCCGGGTGGAGTTTTCATGTTCACTCTGTGTCCACATGGGTTTCCTTTGGGTTCTGTGGTTTCCTCCCACAGACCGAAAACATGGTTTCAAGGTAAATTGAATGCTCTAAATTTCCGTATATAGCATGTGTTTGTGTTTCTGTGTCTGTGTGAGTAAGAGTGTGCCCAGTGATAAATTGGCACCCTGTCCTGGGTCTACCTGCCCTGCCCTAAAATGGTCTCCCCTGGATGGGCATGGGAAACCCATCCCCCATGAATTAATGAATGAAAGAATGAGTGTATCTACTGTATGACTACTGATAAAATGGCCAGTTAGCAAAGAAAACAGTTTGAATCCTGTGGGTGATTGGTGTATACATAAGGTTCATTGCCTTCTACACCTCACCTCATTGGGTTCCCACTGCCACACATCGAAGATTGGCAGTCGCAAGGCATCTATCGTCTCCTTAGATAGGTGATACTACCCACATAAAGCCATCCAATTGCAGAAACAAATCAAAGTGCAAATGCAACCACAAAAACGCGCACACACACAGTCACAGGAAAAGAAAACAAAGGCAGACAAGAGAGAAAAAAGATAGGACAGGACAGAGTTAGAAAGTCTTACCTCATTGGATTCCCACAGCCAGACGTCGAAGGCGGGTTTTCTGAGGGCATCTATGGTCTGCTGCGAGAGCACATACTGCAGGCACACAGAGCTCCCAGTTAACCCTTTTCTCCCAACGCCTGGCTGGGGCCGGAACAACAACCCCTCCATTTATCTCATATAAAACTATTTTAGTATTAATACTAAAATAGAGTAAAGTTTACTATAGACCTAATAAAAAATTGTCAAAATGATATGAGTGGATCAAATTACATACATATTATTACATAATAATACATGAACGCAATAGAGTGTCAGACAAGAACACATGCAAATATTAAGTGAATAGATAGTAATAGATTTTTTTATTATTAATTTATATAAACATTCTATTTTAATATTTGTTTACAACCAGTATAATGCAAAATAGGTCATTGGTTATAATTTTACTACCTACTAACATTTTCCACTGTTAACCATGAGTACATATCTAATACATAGGTTTCAAACTCAGGGCCCACGGGCCATATCAGCCTATAATACAATAATATCCTATCCGTGAGGTTGTTTTACATTGATCTTTTAATTTTGTTATAAACGACCCTGCGACATGTTTAAGTTTATTTTTCTAAAATGGCCCAAAAGCAAATAAAACTAAATTTTTTGATGTGTTATTTTTACTTTGGTGGAAAAGCATAATTGTAATTTTCATTATTTTGCAGTATTTACATAGTTGTAACTTTTATAATTTTGTTACGAGACATTTTCATAGAAAGCCAAGTATTTTAAGCTATATAAAGTTCAAGTTTATTTATTGTGAAATAATATTCCTGTCTGTTTTTAATTCCGATTCATGTTCAGAAAACATTCATTCATTCATTCATTCATTCATTCATTCATTCATTCATTATTTCCCGCTTTATCCTCTAGTAGGGTCGCGGTGGGGTTCCCCATGCCCATCCAGGGGAGAACGTTTTGGGCGCTGGGCAGATAGACCCAGGACAGGTGGGCACACATTCACTCACACAAACACACTCTATATGGGGCAATTTGGAGAACTCAATTGACTTGATCCATGTTTTTGGACTGTGGGAGGAAACTGGAGAACCCATAGGAAACC
>JAFMOD010000784.1:111113-131876 GCA_019802435.1 Corydoras maculifer
CCTCCCACAGTCCAAAAACATGGAACAAGTTAATTGAATTCTCAAAAAATTGCCCCCTATAGAGTGTGTCTGTGTGAGTGAGTGTGTGCCCAGCGATGGATTGGCGCCCTGTCCTGGGTCTGTCTGCCCAGCGCCCGAGACGTTCTCCCCTGGATGGGCATGGGGAACCCCACCGCGACCCTAATAGAGGATAAGCGGAAGATAATGAATGAATGAATGATTTACTTGAGAGATAAAGAATAAACATTTAAACACTGGCGGTCTTCCATCACACAGAACAGATAATCTGAACCATATATTGTAACACATTTGTAGAGACCATAGTAATAACTACTGCTGACTTTCTTGTCACATTACTTAGTAGTTAACAATTAATTTTATTTGCATGATGTTTTAATAAACCTAAGACAGCTTATAGAGTTATACACAAAAAATATACAAAACTTCTCAAGGTAATGTGTGTGTGTGCATGCGTGCGTGTGTTTAATTAATATGAAAGAAACAATACCTTTGACCTTTGAAGCTACATTAAATATTTTATTTTATTTGGTTTTTGAGTATTTATTTGGTTTAATAAAGATAAGTCTTGAATGACAACTCAATCATGACCACTTAAAAGCTTTTTACAAGGCCATAATATGTAACAATCCCTGTAGACGGTAAAAAGGTATATAGAGTTAAATATGTATATATTTAGAGGTAAATCTGGTTAGTCAGTGATAAAGTCCACATTTTAAATAACACGACCAGACTCAACAAAGTCATCTATTGTAGCTCATCCTCGGTTTCAACAGACTCAAGCATTCAGCAATTCAACATCCATAAAAATAAATGCTATTTGATGATGCCCTTACCTTTGGGTATGAAGGCACATCTCTGCGAGGAGTCAACTTTCTGGTCTCATCCACAAAACTACTGTAAAAAAAAAAACGGACAGCACACATTAATTAAGGGTAGCAAAAAAAAAAACTTTATATGTTTTAATAATGCAGATGTTATTGTGAGCCATGTACATACAGAAAAACCCACTGTTATTTTGGGATCTGCGTCTGATTCATTCCAGGTGGGGAAATAGATTTGCCTCTTAGTCAGCTTATGAAGTCTCTTAGGAGGGCACATCATTGCTCAGATGTCAGTACTCTTATTAAAAGTCTAATTTAATCCCTTTCATTTTACAGACAGCAACATGTGCTTTGCGACACCCACCATGTCGGTTAGCTAATTAAAATGATATAGACAGAATGATTGCACTGTTTTTTATTTGGTACTATGATAATTAATATGCTCCACCTAGCTTAAGGGGTGGCAGAATGGATTTAGTGAACTAATTAGGTGTTCAAAACAGGTGTTCGAGTCTTTGTATAGTATTGGAAGGGGGATCCATTTCCCGGATAAGTAACATTACAGATGACAAATGTCTTCATTTGGTGCTTTTATTATTAGAAATGTATTTTTAATTCTACATATGGTTCTCAAAGACTATTAATAATATCAGGGTATATTGGTGCTGTGAAATTTATCAGAATTGTCTTCTTCCTCTTCTTCTTCTCTTTTTTCAACTGTTCCTTTAATGGGTCACCACAGCGGCTGAAAACATTAGTGCAAGTGCATAACTGGATGTTATGTTATTACACTGGATGCCCTTTAACACTTCTTCACTATTTATCCATTTATCCAGGCTTGTGACTAGCATCACGACAAGTGCACTGAAACATACACCCTAACTAATGTGACAGGAACCTTTACCATCTTCAACCTTATCATTTTTTTTGCCCTTTTTGTTCAAATAATATTACACTTCCAGAATTATGTTACACATCTTATAAGACTTGTTATAAGTTATAAGCAGGGTGTCTGTTTATACCTGATTGTTATACCACTGATTTAAACACCTGACTGAATCCATTTAAAAAGTAACAGCTAATAATAAAAGTTAGATTTTAACACTCACATACAGTATATGTAATAATGAATGTATCATTCCACAGGAAGTTATTTATGTTTGAAAGTTCTATGTTCTTTCATATTTACATCACACTTACTTTGAGAACTCCACTTTGCTCACTCAGTCATGTGGAAAATTGAGCTTCATTTATAAACCTATTACAAATTCTTTATAAGGAATGCAAACCTCCAGTAACCATCTGCTGCATCTTTGCACCATTTTCAACCCAAAATTTTAAATAAAATTTTTACCCTTTGAAGATTGAATTTGATCATATTTTTGCTCAAAGGCAAAGTGCAGGAAGGGCCATGGAGCAATGATTCAAATTACTTTAAAAAAAAAAAAATTTAACTGTTTGATTGAATGACAAAATCCATCTTAAACATATTTTGGTTTAATACTCTTACAGCCGTTATTACTGCGTTATTATTTCTGAATTAAAATAAATGGAACCATCATGAACTCTAAAATAACAGACTCATTTTGATGACGAATGTTGTAAAAGGACAGTAAATTAGCTTTTTTTTGACCCCATCTGTTTCAGCCACTTGGCAGACAGACATTGTGCCTTAATGTAAATGTAACATTTTATCAAATACAGTATTTTCAATTATGCAAGTACCTCTTACACAAGACTTCAGAGCCAACAGCAAGCAGAGCATGACTTCTTAAATATGTATAAAGCTAACTAAATTATTTATTATGCATGAATTTAGAATGTATACTTAGCATTTCCCTTTTAAGTATGCCCCTTTGTTTTTCCCCAAATAAAAAAAACATAGGTTATGGCGTAATATATTATAGCATTATATAGCATTTGTTTGTAAACATTTAAATAAAGATAATGAAACTGAAAATTTAGTTTAAAGAAAAACAGTTTAGTTTATATAGTTTAAAGTATAATATGAACAAAGGTATCACACAATTTGTTCATTAAATTCAGCTGTGTAATTCAGTCCCATTGACGCAAGTTTAATCACGCAACAAGCCTGTATAACCAGGGACGCACATGTATAAGTGGTGTGCATGCTGGGACCAAATTAACAATGCACACAACAAATTAAAATGTAAAGTGTTTTTACACCATTACGTTTGTCCTTTTTTGGCTGCAGTAACATTCATGGTCAGCCTTCAGAGAACTTACTTTATTAATAGCTTTTTTTGCGGTTTTAATATTTCCATCAAATTATGAGCATGTTAAAGAAACAAACTACATTAAATAATTACTTTAAAAGAAACAGACTGAAACTGAAAGTATTCATAGGAAAATGGCTGCATCTTTAAGAACCGGATTAAATTTAGATGAACCCCTGTGGGCGGCACGGTGGCTTAGTGGTTAGCACATTCGCCTCTCAGCACTAGTGATTCCCTGTTCGAATCCCAATCTGGGTGGAGTTTCCATGTTCTCCCTGTGTCCACGTGGGTTTCCTCCAGGTTCTCCGGTTTCCTCCCACAGTCCAAAAACATGGATCAAGTCCATTGAATTCTCCAAATTGCCCCATATAGAGTGTGTTTTTGTGCATTTGTGTGAGTGTGTGCCCAGCGATAGATTGGCGCCCTGTCTTGGGTGTATCTGCCCAGCGCCCGAAACGTTCTCCCCTGGATGGGCATGGGGAACCCCCCGCGACCCTAATAGAAGATAAAGCAATAGATAAAGCAGAGATGGAATGGATGGATGGATGAACCCCTGTGTAGAACTGTAAAACAAACCATTTGGGGAAAAAATGTTGGGGGCGGAATGGTAGCTTAGTGGTTAGCATGTTCGCCTCTTAGCGATCCAGGTTGGAATCCCGATCTGGTTGGACTTTGCAGACTCCTTGTGTCTGTGTGGGCTTTTTCCAGGTTCTCTGCTTTCCCCCAAAAATATTATTTCAAGATTCAATTATCTGCTCTTAAGTGCTCCATATCTAAACTGCCTCTATATAGTGTGTGTGTGTGTATGTGCCCATTTGTCTGTCTGTCTGTGTAACTAAGTGTGTGCCCAGCACCCTGTCATGGGTATATCTATCCAGCGCCTGAATCGTTCTCCTCTGAATGGGCATTAGGAACCTACCCCTTGACCCTAGTCCCAAATATAGATTAAGCAGAAAATAAAGAGATAAGATAAAATGAGATTGGGAAAAACCCTCTTTGTTGCAGCAGGTTAATTAATGGGTAAATTTTCTGCGAATTAACTTTACTATCTTACTCTCACTCACTCTCACACACTCACACACTCACACACTCACACGGCAATTCAGAGCATTCAATTTACCTTGAATCCATGTTTTTGGACTTTGAGAGGAAACTGGAGAACCTGAATAAAACCCACACAGAAACAGGGAGAACATGGATACTTCATCCAGATAGGAATTTGAAACTGGATTCGCAGCACTGAGAGGCGAACGTGCTAACCACTAAGCCACTGCTTCGCCCTCTGACTTATCTTTAAAAAAAATATTTTCTCCCTGATTTACTCAAATTCCTATCTGGTCATATATTCCAAGTTCAAAACTTTTTGATGCACCAGTTAGACCTTTTATGATGTTAATAATAATTCAGCTGGTGTTTGCCTGACATCATAATTATATGGTTTCCGCTAAGTTTGTAGAGGCAGAAATCAAATAATGTTGCAGTAAATTTGATTTTACTTTACAAAAGCACTGAGAAAGCCATAGGATTATAGAGACTAGAATGTCAACGTGCTCTGTGTGGAAAATTTCCGCTTTTACTGAATCTTCAACTGAGTTGCCTGTATTGTAAGGAATCAGATTTAGGGCACTCCTTTCTCATTACCTCCATTGTATATATTACAAGTTCACCCTCAATGGTTGGTCTCTGTTTCTCAGAACCATTTCACATCATTTCACAAGCAGTTTGGACGTCACCATATGATATTAAGGTAATAACCCTGATTCATTTTTTGGTCAGCAGGTGAGTTTTATTATGGCAGCAGCATGTGTTCGATGGGAAGGGACAGACCTGTTGTTCTTGGAAGCCATCTCTTCCCTAAGCTTCTTAATGTCACTGCGACATTTCTCAATCTCCACAACCTTCATCCCCTCCACTAAGAAAAGAGAGGAGGCAGATGAAAGGATCAAAAAACAATAAAATGATATGAGAGTTAAAAGTTAGACATAAGGGAAGAATTTAAGGGGAAAAAAGCAATAACTTTAAAATATGTTCATAGGTTGGATTTTAGTGCATTACATAAACAACCAGTAAGGTAGAGGTTTAGTTATGAAAGCTACCTGTGAGTAGTGGTTGCACAACTTATAAATATCACTTGTGTTCTGTAACACCCCAGCTGAATAAGTCATTTTTATAAAGAATATGAGCCAAAAATGGTCCTTTTCATAAACTGCAATGTCTTTAAAAAGGTCAGGTTTAATTTTCATATGTGTGTTATATAACTTTAACAGGTTTTATACATATCATAGAGAGATAAACTTATTTCACAAGATGCAGCTTTCCCATTGTCTTTTGAGTGAGTGAAACATTAAGCCACTGTAACCATGTACCAGACCCACGTGTATGCTTATAAATAGTGCAACACAAGAAATCATAAAGAAAAAAAATCATAAAAAAAATAATAAAACTCTACATTGATTATGGTAACCATGCCATGGTTTATGGCTGCAAATATCCCTTCCTATCTGTGAAATGAGAGAGCAAATAGCAAGGTGTGAGGAAAATCTCTCTGGAATTTTAAAGGCTTTTGTTTTAAAGAATAAAACCTTGTGATGACCTAACAATGTATGTACAATTAAAAAACAAGCATTTGGAATTTACAATAGATAAATGAATCATTTTAAATGCAGCGGAATGTCTGTATGAGTACTTTCTATAGCTTTATTGTGATGGTAATTAATTTGAATAATATTGCAATTAATTAATTTAACTAGTTTGCAAAAAACCACAGTTTACCTTTGAAGATACAGTTCTTAGTACATCATATAGTCATTTTGACCAGTTAACGACTGTTAACTATGTGATAACATTTTGGGGAAGGCTCCACTTTTTGTTTCAGAATGTTAAGGTTTAAGAAGTTAGAACAGAGTCAAGTTTGCATCATGTTTTAATTCTTTTAAAACTAATATTGTGTCAGTGTGTTTGGAATTGAGGTAGTGTGGTCATGTGATAGAGGTACTCAGGATTTTAAACACCACTTACAAAGACAACAACGGGAGTGCATTCAGCATTCAGAGTGCAACCGGCATGTGATTTATTTATACTATCCACACCATTTTCACATCAGTCTATCTAGCTATGACTGTTAAAAATAAAATATGAAGTGGCTAATAATAAATACTTGATAGTTTGCGACTGTTTAGTTTACTTCACTAAAAAACAAAATTCTACCTGCTGGTACTTTCAAGATTCTTTTTATTTCTGTGTGAAAATGTGGTGTGCTCGGGCTCATAATTTCTATCATTTCTTTGTATGTAGGTCACAGTACATTAAACAGGGAATGATTTAGGACACGGTCATAATTTCCTTATATTACAAAAGAGGCTTTGTCCTTCTTCAGGCATATAAGCATGTATGGCATTTTGTTTGCTTGTTCCGCTGCACTGAAAGTGACAGTCCTCAAGCCCTCAAGGTCTCTTATTAATGTTAACCAACTGTTAACTGTTTATTTGCAAGACTGCAAAAACAAACAAAATTACCATTTTATTAGGGATACCTATAACACATGTAAAGACCAATTTATAAGCTAAAACTAACAATCAGTACACAAATGGATACGCAATTACAGTTTAAAGCATATGTGTCGTTTTGTACAATGTATCGGATGCTCTATTTGTTGTCTGTCAAAAGACAGAGCTCTGCATTAGACCACTCATTTATTTTTAATTTATTCATTAATTTAATATCGAGATAGTTCAGGGACCATTTCCCTAGCAAACTATTTCAAATGATACAGTTATAGTCACTTTAGTACAGTCAATAATACAGTCACAGTCAAATTAGTATTTGTAATTTGGCTATGATTATGTGTTGGGATTGTGGAAATGGGGCTGATCCATTGAGTAAGGGAGAGGAGAAACTGACACCTTTTTTCCACCCCATCCAGAAATCAAACCAAGAACCTTCTTATTGTGAGATGAGATTTTCTCTGTATTGTACAAAGGTACATGTAGTATAGGCAACATAAACGTAACGTAAACAGTAAACAGTAAATCATACAATAAATACAAATAAACACAAGAAAATTGGGATTACTGTGTTTAATATTTGTATGCAATACATTTAGTTCATTGTATTTCCTAGACTCTGAAACTAAGCTAATCTCATCTCATTGTCTTATGCAAAATCAAAAAATAGTGACTAGGGACGTGGGGGCTCCCCATGACAATCCAGCCAGGACAGGACGCCATCCTCCCTCCCTCTCTCCCTCACGCCCTCAGACAGACAGACAGACATACAGTACATGGGGCCATTTAAAATGCCCAATGTACCTTTAATTCATGTTTTTTGGACGGTGGGAGGAAACCGGAGAACCCGGTGATAAAGGGATCCAGATTCTGGGGATCCAGATTTGAACCTGGATCCCCAGTGCTGCCTCTGCCACCATGCTGCCTGTGATGCTTTGCAGCTATGAGATTTACACGTTTGTGAAGGCTTTCTACAAAATTTTGGAGTGTGCCTGTCAAAGTTTTGCATCCAAAAGAGCATTTCTAAGGTCAAAACTGAAAGACCATAATTAAAAATGTTTTTGTTAAACATTACTCAATGACTGAAAACTGATGACCTACAGTCACCTCTAAGCTGCAAGATATAAAATAAAGGAGCCACCACTGCACGTTGCTAAACGTGATATCAGAACAGCTGTGGCTATTAATAGCCATGGTAATAAATCTTAGAGAAAATGAAAGTGGACACATAACATCTTATTAGCTGTTCGTTTATGTGTTTAAGTAAGATCAGAACCAGTGTGTAAAATCAGATAACACATCTTCAAGCCTGTTTTATAATCCAGTCATATGAAAAACCAATTTGCTCTTATTAAAATCCTGAATTAAAAGCACATATGTATATTTTATGATCAGGTCTATTGTTATTACACGTGTCTGTTAATAATACAACATTGCTTACCTAATGACTCTAATAAAACATACTTAATTAGACTATATTTCAAATTACACATTAATTATGCCCTAGTGCATCAAACAATTAATAAGCAGTTTATCGGGTAAACAATGATATAGGTGTACATTGTTGATTAATGACTTCTATTACATTACTGAACATCAAGACGAGACTGTAATATGTGTAAACATTATGTATTCAATTATCCACTGCAAGCTGAACTTAATATTTTTTATGTATGTCTAGAACAAACAAGTAATGAATAAAACATAACAAATAAAACAAAATGTTACTTACACTCCACTCTTTTCTCCAACATGGCCAAGCGGTTAGTCACCTCGGTCTTTAGCTCATTAATTTTAAAAGCTCTGTGGAGGAGGTAATATAGCGAGGAAGCAAAATTAGTTACTTGTAAACAGCATTGCACATGGAATCAACCAAAAACAACAATAAAAGTCATTTTAAATATATAATTCTACAAAAAAAAATTATAGTATACTTTATTGTAAGCTGATGTTTATTCATGTGGTTTAACATTGTATAATGGTAAAGTATTTAAGTGATGCACATATCCAAGATTATAGATTTGGCCTTACTCTAAATCATTAATATACAGAGGTTAGTCCAATCTTCCTGCAACTATGTAGGTTTTTTTCCTAGAATCTAAAACATGCCAACAAATTGAGTAAATGAGTTTGCTTCAATGATAAATGTCTCTTGTGCCCGTTGTAACCACAAAAAGCTCTTAACTCAAAACAATTCCAAATACAGCTATTAGCTAACTCCGTCTCATTTGTAAGTCGCTTTGGATAAAAGCGTCTGCTAAATGACTAAATGTAAATGCAGAACACTCATTCACGCATGTGATATAAACAGAAGCCCATGTACAGTCATGGCGGCCCAGATGAAAAGATGTGTTTGATAGTTAACTAAGTGAAAATGAACTGCCTTTCAAAAGTGCAAAAATAAAACAAATATTATTTAAAAACTTTATAGCATTTTTTTTTTACATCTTTTTTACTAAAGTCTTAGACTTTTTTTTTTACTTAATCTCTCTAGAACAACTTGAAGTAACAGCTTTTTGTTAGTGTAAAGTCTTACATTGTGCTCAGATTTGCCAAAATAACTAACTTAATTACAAAAGTCAGGAGTCTCAATATTAACCCAAACATTTCTCATCCAAACACTTAAGAGGTGTTTCAGTTCTGAAACTGTAAATTACTTCTTTACTTTAATTAACAATAATAACTGAACAACAAACATATAAATTTACATTTCATTTGGATAAACCAGAGATTCTGCACAATCGTGTCTCATTTTTGTTTAATACTGTTTTTCTTAAATAAATTTAGGAGAAAAATCTGTGAAAGTTGATATCTAAATGAGACAAGTTAGATCACAAATATGTCTCCTAAGAAAATTAATATCAACATTTAAGCAATAAAATCCCAACTTGCATATACAGTAATATGAGCATAGCATTAAACATAATAAAAATACAAGACAGTAAAAACATGTTCTGGTCTCTACAATCCACTTTTAGATTTAGGAGAAAAGGTGACATACCAAGAAAAAACATTACATATATATGTATATAGGGCGGCACGGTGGCTTAGTGGTTAGCACGTTCGCCTCTCAGCGCTAGGGATTCCCGGTTCGAATCCCCATCTGGGTGGAGTTTACATGTTCTTCCCGTGTCTGCGTGGGTTTCCTCCGGGTTCTCCGGTTTCCTCCCACAGTCCAAAAACATGGGTGAAGTTAATTGAATTCTCAAAATTGCCCCATATAGAGTGTGTCTGTGTGAGTGAGTGTGTGGATGAATAAATGAAATAATTAAAATTGGATGTTTTATTTAGCCCAATTGTCACAGGTGTATATTTAATTCCCTAACAATGGAAAAGTTTAATTAAAAGAACTAGTGATGTGACCCAGTGGTAAACATGCCACTGTCTCAACCCTTTTTTTTATATTAAAGCTTATTTTAATTTAGATTTGTTAAAATATAACAAATATAATTTATTTAATAGTTTAAAACAGTGAAAATAAATAATGGCATAGATGCAATAAAATGGAAATTCTGATGAAAAATATTTTACGTCACAGATAAGTTTGGACATGATAAACGACTGGAAAAACTATTAAGCTAACATGGTAATATGCAGAAAAAAAGCAGAAATGCATTGTTAACTATAAGCAGTGAGGAGGCAGAGTGAGTTGGCAAATGACAAAAAGAAAGAGAGAGAGAGAGAGAGAGAGAGAAAGAGAGAGAGAGAGAGAGAGAGAGAGAGTACCTGGAGAACTGTTCTGCAACCTGGGTCAGTACATTCTGAAAGAGTTCTTCTTTATCTACAGAAGGAAACAGCAGCAAACAGACACATGTCAAAAAAGGGAGGCTTTAGAAAGAAGTATTTCAGTAACTGTGAAAAAATGTTTGGTGCCAACAGAGTAAAACTCTGCGACAAGCAGAAATGAAGATTTAACAGAATTATAAGGAGTAAGGTTTTTTGTTGGTTTTCTCACCTTATCAGGTTCTACAGCTGCTGCTATGCCGGTAGTCCTCAATTCAGTTCTCACACACTGACACATAATCTAGTATCACCTTTTGTTATTGGTCCATTGACACACACTGGGCAAAGTTCATTCTGCCAGAACACTAAAACACCTAAAGGCAAAAAGCCTGTTTCCTATTGGCCGGCATCCAGCACATTGTGATTCCATTCTGCTAGTAGAGTCCCTGGTACTAGATAATCCATTCCACATTGCGGTAGATTAATTTCTGGATTGTTTACAAAACAACAATTTATCAAGTGTATAATTCTGGTTTAGAGTTTAACTTGTTCACATCTCAGCGCTAGCAATCCAGGTTCAATTCTCAATCTGGGTGTGTTCTGTGATCCTGTGTTCGCGTGGGTGGGTGTGGTATCTTAGTGTTTAGGGTGTTGAATCTAGGCTATGAATCTGAAGGTTGATGGTTCAAACCCCAAGTCTTCTATAGGTTGCCAGTGTGGGCACTTAAGCAAGGCTCTTTACACTTATTACTCCAAAGTTGCCATATCCATGGTTAACTCTGCTCTGACCAATTGTAGGTCAATTTGGATAAAAGTGTCAGCTAAATGACCTATTGGATTATCACCAATTTAAACAACAAATAAATAATTATTGGTGATATACAATGACATACATCAAAAACAAAAGAGATAAATAATAAAAAATACATTCTTGTTTGTTCAGGTTATATTAAGTTTCTAAATTGTTTTCTCAACAAAACAGTCAACAAAATGACTTTTTTGTCAAATGACTTTTGAACATTTGAGTAGAGCAGCTATATTATAGTTTCTTTCAATTGTTAACAAGAGCTGTGCTATAGTGGAAGATGAAATCTTTAGCTGGACCTAATTATTGCTCTTGTCCCTACTATCAATATATCTGACAAAATTTGCCCTATGTTCTAATCTGTAGGACCGACAACAGATGTTTGTACGTTATTAATTGTAGACAATTACAAGTCTTATTAATTCTACTGGAAAACCTTAATAATAAATAATGCAATAAATCTAATAATATCATTTATTTAGTAAAACTAAACCAAATTACATATTTATTGTTTACAATGTTTAGCTTATACCAATTGCTTGAGCTTTTGCATAATTTTTTCAGTTCTATTTGTTCATGTACCAGAGATAAAAGCTTGAACAAATAAACATCCAGCCCGCCACAGCTTTGGAATGTTACAGGATAATAAATTTACTTCCTCCTCTGACCACATGCACCTTTACTGTTTCGTCTTGATTAGTTTAGTTTGGTCAGTTTAGTTCTTTTAGGTCTTTTTTAGTTCTTTTAGGTCTTTTCTTGAAATATACTCTCAGTGCTGATGATGACTAAATATACTGTTTCTATAAAGTGATTGATTTAGCAACACATGGTAAAGACGCAAATTGTGCTACAATAGACATAAATGCAAAAACTATAACTTTATGTTGGGATTTTCTGTATAATAAAGCAATAAGGCACGAAAGGCTGTGCATTATTGTAAATAAATTACAAAAAACAGTTACAATCACACTATAATAAAAAAACAAGGTTTGATTCATAAACGCATTTATTGAAATCAAAATAGTTAATAAACTGATCTTCTGCAACATAATGTTGTTCAGTTTTAAATTGAATGCTAAATACTGCCTATCTAGTTGGTGAATTACAGACGCGGTTTATAAAAAAATATCTGGAAATTTCTCGATAAATAATATATATATGGCGGCATGGTGGCTTAGTGGTTAGCACGTTCGCCTCTCAGCACTAGTAATCCCCGGTTCGAATCCCCATCTGGTTGGAGTTTCCATGTTCTCCCCGTGTCTGTGTGGGTTTCCTCCGGGTTCTCCAGTTTCCTCCCACAGTCCAAAAACATGGATCAAGTCAATTGAGTTCTCCAACTTGCCAGCGCCCGAAACGTTCTCCCCTGCATGGACATGAGGAACCCCCCCCGCGACCCTAATATAGGATAAAGCGGAAGATAATGGATGGATGGAGATATATAGATGGAGATAAGCACAGTATGTAAGGAACTACACTACAATCTTAAATTGAATGAGCTCATAACTCTTAAGTTGCTACTGTTTCAACTTTCAACTTTCAAACTCAAAATTCTGTTAATATTGCTTTGATCATATTTCATCTGTTGTGTAAATTGCTGAAAATAAGAGTCTACTAGATGCTAAAGTTGATGATAGTTTTATTCCTTTATACTCACTTATCTTATTTACTGCAGTTTTACACAGGTCTCTTGTGGTTACAGCTGTCTTTTTGAACAAGCAGCACATTTCATTTCAAACTGCCTCGGTCACCATAAAGCTAATGATTTGCTGCTAAGATAAAAACTGCAGCCTGTGCTAAAATGTTTATTTTGCTTGATTTAAAACTATCCCCAAGCTAATATTTTTATGCTTATGAAAAGGAATTAAAAATACCTACAAAAATGACATTTTAACAAAAATCTAAATTCAATTAGAAAAAGGTGCAAATGAGCTTTAAATGCCATGAGCAAATACAACCTTCTCATCGGGGCTGTAAAAACAAATCACCTCCCTTCTTTTCTTTTAAAGCTCTTTGATTGATTTCATTCCAACTGAAAGTACAACTCAACTGTTTAACAAGCTACATATATAATTTCTCTTTGGTTTTTGCATTTTAAACTAAATTATATTAAACATTTTTTTAAAATGTTGACATCATTGATACACCCCTGGATTAACTAACACAATTTTGACATGTCACCATGCACAACCACGGACAAAGCAAAGTGTTTGATAATCTGCTTATAACCTGAGCATAACTGAATCAAACGTCACCAGTAAGTGACTAAAGTTGTTTGTTAATTTATTTCTAAACCTTTATTATCTAATGATATAAGAATCGAGATTAATATAAATTTGTTGCCAAATCCATTAAAATCTTTTTTTTTCAAAGGTGGTTCTAAGATCATATTCACTTCATCCATCCTTTAACTTCTGCGTTATCCTATGATCCCGGGGAGAACGTTTTGTGCGCTAGGCAGATACACTCAGGACAGGGTGACAATCCAACACTGGACACACACTCACACACACAGACACACAGAATCCATAGGGGCAATTTAGATAAAGACAGTTTAGAGCAAATGATTCACCATGAATCCATTATTTTGGAGTGTGGGAGGAAGCTGGAGAACTCCGTGAGAAACCCACACGGACAGGATGAGAACATGGAAACTCCACCCAGATAGGGATCAAAACCTGGATCCCCAGCACTGCGAGGCGGACATGCTAACCACTATGCCACCGTGCTGCCGCCCTACTAATTTATTTACATATATATATTTATATTAGTAATGCTTCACAAATTTCACTAGTATGTCAGTTTATGTCTGTATATGTTTTGAAGTCTGTTATTCTTTCTATGTATATAAAAAAATACATTACATTTTTATGACTTACCAGCAAGTTGTCCTCCAGTAAGGGGAACCACTTTATATGGTGACCTTCAAAAACAATGAAAGAAACAAAAGTGAAAAATGAAAAGATACATTCGCAGCCAAACATCATTCTTTCTTCCTGCAACAATCCTTTAAATTGTGTAATAGCTTTGTGAAAGTGCACACTAAGTGTAGTATGACTGCTGTGATTGCTTCAGTCTCGATCCAAAGTAGTGATTACTGTAGTGATACTGATTGCTACTGCTCTCACTCGATGGTGGGTGGGTGGGGGTTCATATACATGTACAATGTAATAAATATTTGTCTGCTAAGAGATCAGTTTACAGGATGATGGTCAGTAATCGTCAGTGTATGTACATAGTTTACACAACCTGGACAAAAGTACTAGGGCACCTTACACATACAGGAGCTTTTTATGACATCCAATTCAATAACAGAATCCACTCTTTGGCTAAACGTTCTATACATTTATGGAGTGGGTCTGTTGAAATTTTGGCCATTTATCCAACCATTTAAAGACACAAGAACTTGTTTCTTGTTGTTTCCTAAATGGGTCTGACACATTTTTGTTTAGGTTGTGGATCTGTGCCACCACACCAGACACACCTATCCATACCTTCGGATTTTTTTTTCTACTGAACCTTGTTTCTAAAACATATTATCTATCCTACAATCAATTGCCCAAAGACATATGCAAGTGGGTAAACCATAGGACAAAACTTGAAAAAAAAAATTATCATGTTTTTATTCTCATAAAATAACACTTGCTAGTACAATATTACTCACTGAATTTACGTTCGATTTCAGTAAATTTCACTTTGAATGTAGTTTTCAGTGGTGGATGGGCTGTTGTCCTCAGGATTTAAAACTTTCAGGAATTTGATTGTTAAACTTCAATCACAATTCAATACTACTGATCACATTAAACAAATCCTGGCTACACACAACAGTATCCATGAGTCTGATGGGGATAACATAGGAATGTGTTGGCAGGGTTGTGGTGTGTTTACCTTTCTGAATTGCTCGGCATAGTGGGGTCAATGGAGACCATCGCTCCTGTTGAGTCTAGTAGGGAAATTGTTGTATTCCTGTCAAAAGCAGATGTGAACTCTAAATATGGAAGCACTTCATTTCAAGAGCACGGTCAAGCAGACTCAAATGGTTGCTCACATACACAAACACATAGCACTACGTTACCTGGGCAACCCCATGGCCGTGCAAAACAGCTCCTTGATATCACAGGGGCTGCAGAAGCGGCTGAAAACCACCTGAAGGCAAAGAAAATGGTCAATAGCGGTTAAAAATGTTCATTTTAACTGCAATGTAATTTTATTTATATTAAATAGAGATTATATTTAATATTGGTCGAATCTGTGTTCAGAATTAATATAAAGCAATACAGAATGGAAATATTTAGGAAAAATAGGATCTAAAAAAACAGCTCTGCATGAAGCACAACAGGATGGAACATCAGTCCATCACAGATAAAAATATTATTACCTGATAATAAAATGTTAAAATAGTTGCTTCTAAAACTGCATCAGCATCCAGATATAATATGTTGTTAGAAAATAGAAAAGGACAGAAAAAAAAGGTATCTTCAACTGGACTCAGTGCTGCCATTGTATTATTGTCCACCAATGACTGTAGAGATTGATTTAGTTTGTCATAAGACAAATACTGTGTTTTCTTGCTGCGGCCACCTCACCACTAGCCAAATAGCCAAAAGCAGAACAAAAAACACAGCTGAGTGATTTTCATAACGTAAAGATGCAATAAACCCCCCAAACATATGAATGTGGTTAATTGTCCATGTATTTTTGACACACTGCTCTAAAGGGAAAAAATTCTTAACATGCTGTCTACTTTCATATGCAAATAACATCTTCATGTGATTATATCCATTTATCCATTATCATCTGCCTAAAACTAATTTGTATTGTGTATACACACACACACAAAGAGAAACAATACAGGCGTAATTTAAAGCAGCTGATTTACCTTAAATCCATGTTTTGGGAAGAAACCGAAGAACCCAGCGAAAACCCACGCAGACACGAAGAGAAGATGGAAACACCACCCAGATTGGTATTTGAACCTGCTAACCACTAAGCCACTGTGCGGTCCCATGTAATTGTAATTTTTACAATAAAGTCAATTACAATATTCACAAATATTAATAAATTATTAATTATTAAAAACAGATATTTTAAAAACCTACTCATACTCACCCTATTTAATTTAACCTCTTTACTTTTAATTTACAGTCAAAATCGAGTTCCTACATCCATTGAGCTGTCAATCAGTTTTACACAACACTCCCATAACCACTTAAAACTGTAGCGCATGCTGCTGATGGCATCGACAGGCACGACAAAGCAACAAAGAAGATGCCAAACTCAGGTAGGTGTGTGACTGAATAAGAAAGAGGGAGGACAACGGTGGTGAATAAATGTAAATAACTGAAGGAGGAGGATTTACAGAGGCTGAGCACAAAAAAAATATAAAAAGATATATAAAGAATATAAAGCATCTAAGAAATTATAGGCGTGTTGTTCTAAATCACCTCCACATGTTGCCTCTGTTTGCTTCTTAGCGCTGGGGATCCAGGTTTGAATTCCAATCTGGGTAAAGTTTCCATTTACTACCTGTATCCGTGTGGGTTTTCTCCAGTTTTTCGGCTTTCTCCCACAGTCCAAAAACATGGAACCAAGGTAAATTGGAATCTCCAAACTTCCGCAAATAGAGTGTGTTTGTTTGCGTGTGGATCTGTGTGTGCCCAACACACACTGAGTGTGCCCAACACACACTGAGTGTGCCCAAAGATAGATTGGTGCCCTGTCCTGGTTGTATCTGCCCAGCGCCAGAAACGTTCTCCCTTGTCTGGGCATGGGGAACCCCCCTCCCCCCTCGCAACCCTAGTAGAGGATTAAGTGGAATATAATGGTTGGGTAGTAATTTTTATTAAGTTTATGTTTTTGTGAAATTATTTTTTTGATGAATGGGCAAAAAATTTCCACATGCCAAATCTAAAATATTGTATAAAGCCTTCCCAGAACTTTTAAAACTGTTCTAGCTGCAAGGGGTAAACCAACGTTAAATTGGATTTCAAAAAACCTCTTGTAGAATTTGTGTATGTGTCAAAACTATGTAGAAACTACAAAGAAAAACATAAAAAACTATGTAAAATACTTTTATCCATATAATATGTTTTAACTCTGTTAGGAACCAGCATTGCAAACTGAAGGTCCCTGGTTCGATACCCTGGTCCCACCAAGTACTATAACTGAAGCACCCTTGACAAAGGCACTTAATCCCAATTGCACCACATATACATTTACATTTACATTACATTTAGTCATTTAGCAGACGCTTTTATCCAAAGCGACTTACAAATGAGAACACCACAAGTCAGAAGCTATGAAGAAAACCAACTATACTGTAAATTCATCAAAGCTGAATGTTATTCGATGCCGCGAAAGGTGTGTGTATATGTGTTTGTTTCAGTGCACAGATGGGTTAAAATGTGGAGGACAAACTCATCTGTGTGTAAGTAGAGTAGGCAAAATAAATCACTTCATCACTTATGAGTAGCCAAGTTTCTGTGCTTTTATGTAGGTACGATGTAATTCAGTCTTTTAGAAATGTATTTTACAATATCCAGGCAAATGTCTGTCAGTACATTTTCTCAAGGCTATAGAACAATGCTGGACAGATACTTAAAAAGAAATGTACCAACCCAACAGGTGTGGTTAGTGTAAAGGGTCAACCAAGATACAACCTTCCCAGGGGCAATTAGGATTAAGGGCCTTCCTCAAGGACCCACACTGGTAACTGTTGCAGACTTGGGATTTAAACCCACAACTGATAGTCCAACACCCCAACCACTGGGCTACCACACCATTAGTAGATGCTTAGTTCATTCTAATAGTGTTTGATGGAAATGAGATGAACATTGCAGCATATTAAATAAACATTATGCAAACAATGTGTTTAAACAGAGCTGTCACACTATAACAGTAAAAGGTGTTTATCACAAGATGGAATTAAAAATCTTAAATGTCTGTGGATACGATGAAGTCAATGGTCTTCTGTTCTAAAAAACAGAAGACACTTTAGAAAAAGAACTGTAGAGTGGGTGAAAGAGCGAGCAAGAGAGAGAGAGAAAGAGAGACTGTAATAGTGAATAAGAGGGAGTATAAATGTGTGTATCACGACTGGGCGCGCTTGACACAGCAGGTGTGTTAGACAGGGAATTGCAGTGACTGAAAGAAAAGGGTTTTTTGTCCAATTTTAAAATACTACATTTAAAATATTTTGATAGGTTCAGTTGGAGTTAGTTCTAAAGCATTTCTAAATAAAGTTTAAAGCTGAGGAACTAGGTTTAAATCCCAATCTGGGTGGAGTTTCCATGTTCTGCTCGTGTCCACGTAGGTTCCATGAATGAATGAACAGTGAATAATGAATGAATGAACAGTGGATCTCAATGTGGGTTCCCTCAGGGGAACCCCTCAGGGTTCTCACTAAGTGAAATGTTTAAGCTATTACACATGGCATGAAATTATGACAATATTTGATTATAAAACTATGAATTAAAAAAAGTGAGCAAGTAACATAATTTATTAAAGTAGTAACAATTATAAAACATACAGTAGTTGTATCAGGGGCGTACAGGAACGAATGGGGCTTATGTAGGGGGAGCTGGACCCAAGGGGGAAAAGGTATTTGCCAATTAATGCACCTACTGGGGGTTCCACTACTGTGTGTCTGCATGAGCTGATGTGAGACATACAGAACAAGGTGGAATGAGTTCATAGTGGTTACAGCCAGCCAGTAGTTTTATTTTGATCTGTGAATAATGCCCGTATCTGTGCTCAATGAAAATTGTCTTCGTAATTAAGACATTCGTATTCATTCGTAAGTAAGATACCACAAAGACAATGATTATGTCAAACATCAAATAGCATTATGACTTTTAATAAAGAGCAGAACTTTATTAATGGAAGGCAATACATTATACTTTAAAAGTATCTACAGATTAGTTGATGAATACTAAATGAATACCATCCTAAATTTCTAAGTGTGCTGCAGACTGCTTCAGATTTTGCTTATATTTAACACGTTTGTCTGTAAATATACTTTTTTAATGGTTTTGCAAACATTACAAAATTTGTTTCACAGTTTATTAAAAACTAATTTTTTTTTGTATGTTAAATAAAGGTTCAGTGGAATTAACACAGAACAGATTCAGTTATTATTAAATTTATAAACAAAAAAGCCCCAATCTTTGGGAAATGGGGTTTGTACAATGAAAAATCTAATGCAATTTACATGAATAGCTATCCTTTTTTAATTATGAATCTTTTACAGTATTGTAAGCAAGAATTTTAAACACATACAGTACACACACCATATAGGGGAGAACAATGAACCTCAATCCCCTTCGATAAGCAGATACCCTAACCACTACACCACCCTCAGAAAATTACATATCTTATAATTTATATAAGGAAAGTAAAGCAATTTAATAAAGAGGAAACCTAACCATTGTATTACATCTTACTCTTCTATGCTGATCAGCGGTGATTACAGTAAATGCTTTGTGTTATAAAATCACTTTACCCTCAATATAACCTGGTAAGGTATGTAAACAGATGTGACCTAATATTAACCTCTTAAACACTGCCACCCACCGCAGACTGTAGAAATGGCAGTATCCCAGATATTGCACTCACTAAATAGAGAGAGAAAGAACACAAAAAAAAGAATTGCCTCATTTCCATATTCAGTGTGTGAGTAGCTATAATGCAGAGCATGTGGGTTTAGCTGAGCGTGGGAAGTAAAAGTAATTTAATAAGATAGTGACAATATGTTTTCCCCTGACAAAATAAAACCTTTCTGAGGTGTGATAAAGGCTCCGAGCTCCACTGACAAGTGAATTTGGTTTTGCAATCATTCAACTAATATGACTGATTCGTGGGTGGAAATGTGGGTGGCAACTCTAACAAAAAAATAAATCAGTACTTTGCTTGATTTCTACTTTTTTTATGTGGATCGCACTAAAAAAAAAATAATACAACCTTACTATAATGTCATCTGAGGAAAAAAAAAACTGCAGATCCAGGACACAATTGTAAGTTTTTTTAAACAAGACTGTGAGGAATCATGTGTCACTTTATGTATCTAGAATGTCTCAGTGATACTATACAAAAAGGTACAATACTGAGACAATAAGGCAATAAGAGAACATATTTTACATTTATTCTGCTCTAATAAACACAATAATTTTATATGGTGTGTTTTAACTGTAAACGTACTATTAAGTAAAACATCACCTTGATTTAGTTTATTTACTTTTACAATATTTTATGCTAGATATCATGTAAGGATTTGATTGGACCAACAATCCAACAAACATGGATTCAAAGTAACTATGGATGCTTTAAATTGCACCTATATAGTGTGTGTGAGTGAGTGAGTGTGTTCCCAGTGATGGCTTGGTGCCCTGTCCTGGGTGTATAAACCCTGGTATAGGATTAAGTGGAAAATAATAGACAAATAGATGTAATTAGTTCACCTGCAATTGTATGAATAAACAAATGTATGTATTACAAATCAATTGTAATTGTCTTTTTAAAGCTGAAATCAAGACATTTCTAAAGTGGCGTAATATCTGTTTATAAGACAAGTTGGATTGTATAATCATTGTTAATATTTCATTGACAGGATTTATTATGCATATATATATATATATATATATATATATATATATATATAT
>JAFMOD010000784.1:141841-157278 GCA_019802435.1 Corydoras maculifer
ACACACTCACTCACACAGACACACTCTAAACAGGGCAATTTTGAGAACTCAATTAACTTGATCCATGTTTTTGGACTGTGGGAGGAAACCGGAGAACCCGGAGGAAACCCACGCAGACACGGGGAGAACATGGAAACTCCACCCAGATGGGGATTCGAACCGGGAATCCCTAGCGCTGAGAGGCGAACGTGCTAACCACTAAGCCACCGTGCCGCCCGCATTAACAAATATATACAAGTTAATTAGCCTACTGGTATATATTTTTATTTTATGAATAAATTTGCTTACATGTGCCCTTATTTTTGGCTTGAGCACCTGACCCCAAAATTGACTGTGCATGGGAAACTTTAGGTTGGCAAACAGTTTATTTTGACATTTTTAACACTAGAGGGTGAACATGAATTTCGGGGCTTGTGTGCAGCTTGGAGTAGCATTTATTTTTGAGATGTTTGCCACTGCAGTACTTTCCAATAATAGGACATATGCTGCAATTGAGATGGTGAATGCTATAGATATGGCTGTACACACTAATGTACAGCAGAAATCATAGATTTACCAATAACATTTACCATTAACTACCAAAAGTGAGGACCAGGCACTTAATCTCCATTTTATTTTTTTCCGATGGTGTTGGGGTTGTCTTAACTTTACCTCAAACCACACACACAACTTTATTAGGTTCACCTTCATGTTATCTTTATACAATTGCAAATTGCAAAAAAGCCTATATGTTTTTTCTATGCTGTTAAATTCCACATTCTAAGGATCAGGACCAACATACAGCAGGTATTAATTAGGTGGCAAATGATTCTGTGCAAAGTAGTGATAAAGTGATCTATTTTCCTACTGTACTTACACACAAAGGAATTTGTCCCTCACATTCAACTCATCCGTGCAGTAAAACACACACACACAGACACACTGAGTGAAGGCCACAAATTGATCGAACGAGGTGCTGCAGTGTGAAACATTCAAGAAAACTCAAGGACATTCACCAGGGCTTTGTCTTCACAAACAGTGGTTCTCCACTTTGGGTCAAACATCATGAGAGAACTGAGTCTGTTAGTCCAGTAATCAGTGAGTAAAACTCAAGCAGCATCACTGTGTCTGAGCTTCCAGCACCAGTGCCACACACACTAACAACACCAAGAGAAAGTGTCAATACAGTGCTGAGTATGATCCACCACCCAAATTATACCTGCGTTATGGTGATCCTAAAAAAGGTCTAACCTAGGAAGAAAAAGCAAATTCATTTATTTTTTTAATCCGCTTATCTTGTTAAGAGACACGATGCTGGAGTGTTTACTGATTAAGACGTGAGAAAAAACCCAGACAGCCCCTCGCAGGGAGGTTTCACAAATTCCATAGCACAACCACAGTGTCACAGTGATGCGCTTTATAAAATACTAAATTTTTCATTGCAATTGCATTATTTAATTCTTATAATACAATATTATATTTTACGTACTCAACCAAAGCTCCAGGACGATTCCTTTTTGATCTCAACTCTTTCAATACCAGCCTCAGCAGCAACTGTTAAGAAATGAACCAATAAAATACATGATTCAAACATACAAATGCACTGCTCATATTAGAATAATTTGATCCTGGTCTGTTTTAAACCCGACTCACCAGAAGTGCGAGAAAATCTGCTGTCATCAGCATGTAAAAGACTTGATCCCAGCCATGTGCAGAAAGCAAACCTGCCAGCAGGGGGCCAACTGCAGCGCCTAGAAATCAAGTGAGTGAAACAGACGATGGTCATGGCTTCTACTACTTTGTGAGGCCTCTTTTCTTCATTTTTGTGGAGTGCATTTAAGTCAATTGTTGCCAAAAAAATCTGATCATCTGACACCACTGTTGGAAGAGAGAGTCTGGCACACAATCCAATATTATTTTAATATAACAATATTTTATTTTATTAAACTATAGGTTTCAGTGCAATAATGTAAATTCATACAAATCACAATTCCACTGTCACTTTACTTTTTTTGTTGTATATTTCTATTTAAATTCTAAGCCACGAAACTTATTTATTTATTATTATTTTTTTTATTTGAGAATATTACAGTTTATTTACATGCTTATTATTATTACTAATACTATTTCTATGCTTTATTCATTATTTGTTTACTGTAACAATGTAAATGGTGTATCTGTAACTGCAATTTCCACCGGGGATTACAAAAGTATTCTTATAATTCTATCTCAGACTTTTTAACAGGGTTTAAACCTGAGCCTCAAGTCCAGAAGTCAGATGACTTTAAATAAGTAATTACCAAGTGTGTAAGCACTTAATGAATCACAGACTGCACTATTTAAACAGTCACTATATTCCTGCATGAATTCTAAAAATCATTTTAGTTTCAAATAAAAGGTTTTGTAAGATGTCTAGATTACAGAAATTAGCAAAACTGAACAGTCTCAGTCAGGAAGACCGCATGAATCAAGCCAAATGATTCCCATCAGACTAATTTAATTTGTTTCATCATGAAAAAATGCAATTAAAAATGAAAATACAAGAGTTCAAAGAGTTCAACTGTTTCATCATGATGAAAACAAACAAGAATGGGAAGACTACACAAGTTCTAATTTATATTCTTTCTTTTAAGTTTTGATTTGTCATTCACTCAGATATAAATTTTAGTGCTTGTTGAATGTCCTGTGATTTAAATTGTCATTTGTAATTAGATTTGTTATTTGTGAGCTTCAATGGGTGCAAGAGAATATTTCATCAATATTTAAATAATCAGGGGTTAAAAGTTAAATAATGAAAAAGTATTTATGAGCTGTTTTTTTATTACACAGTCTGTTTCACAGAATACAATAAGACATAAATAAACGTTATTTATTACTTTCTATTTAAAGAACTATAAAACATTTCACTACTTGCAAAACAATATAAATCATAAATATAGGAGTGTAATCCATCTGCTTCTCTGTAACCTTTCACCGTGTATTTTACTGTGTTCTAAATTATTTTAGTGTGGATCATCCTTTAGTGTAAAAGACATATGAATACCAGCCTGACATATACTGCAGGATTAAGATGATTTACTTACCAACAGATCCAGTCCCATCAATGATGGCAGTGACTGTGGACAGAGCTCTGGCATTGCCCTTTAAGCTTTTGTGAGTTCCCTGTGCAGTACAGAGTCACAGAGAGACAAGCTTATTTATGTGTGTGTACATGAGTGTGTAGCAAAAACACATGTACAACATCCAAAAGAAGATGTAAACGCTGGCTAAACGTGCAAGCACTTACCAGATCGGCAGACACTGCTGTTGTTATGAGGGCATAAGGTCCGTTGACTAACCCACCACACACCAGCAGCATCCCTATGAAATTAATTACACAATTCAAAAATAAGTTGTACATATTAGTCATGTTGATTTTTCTTTAACTTGTCATTTTCTTATTTAGGTGATAATACTTAAAATGGGCATGGTGGCTTATTGGTTAACATGTTAACCTGTCAGTGTTGGGGATTCATGTTCCAATTCCGATCTGGGTGGAGTTTCCATGTTCTCTTCGTGTCTCAGTGGGTTTTCTCCGGGTTTCTTCCCACAGTCCAAAAACATATATTCAAGGTAAATGAAATGCCCCATAATCTAAATTGCCCCATATAGTGTGTGTCTGTGTGAGTGAGTGTGCCCACTGATAGATTGACGCCCTGTCGTGGGTTTCTCTGACTAGTGCCCGGCCCACTCGCCCTGTGCCTGAGTGGCATTTCTCCAGGCACTCTGGTTTTAACCCAAATTTCAAAGACATGCTTAAAGGTAAATTCATTCATTCATTATCTCCTGCTTTATCCTCTATTAGGGTCGCGGTGGGGTTCCCCATGCCCATCCAGGGGAGAACGTCTCGGGCGCTGGGCAGATACACCCAGGACAGGGCACCAATCCATCACTGGGCACACACTCACTCACACAGACACACTCTATATGGGGCAATTTGGAGAATTCAATTGACTTAATCCATGTTTTTGGACTGTGGGAGAAAACCAGAGAACCCAGAGCGAACCCACGCAGACACGGGAAGAAACATGGAAACTCCACCCAGATGGGGATTCGAACCGGGAATCCCTAGCGCTGAGAGGCGAACGTGCTAACCACTAAGCCACCGTGCCACCTAAAGGTAAATTGTAAATACTAATTACCCTCTTGTATAGTATAATTTGTATACTATGTTTGAGAAAAAGACTTGTTTACCAACCTTACAAACACTTTCACCATGAAACACTATGTACTAGAAAAATTGTAAACTGGACTATAGTTTCAAAGGGTTGGAAGTGAATAGATAACGCACACCTACACATGACCCAAAAGGATTTACTGAACCGCTTACCGATTGTCGGACCCAGACCAAATTGTCTCATCATAGAAAATCCATAAAGCTAAAAAAAAAAATAACACAATCAGAAAAAAAAAAAAAATCAGTCACTAAAAAAATGAATCAAAACAACTTAAATAGCATTAAACCAAACATTAAGACATCTAAAAACAGCTCTCTTTCATCTTGCTTCTTATTTGCATCATGAGGTTTTATGCCTGCACTTTATTCAACAAATTCCTAAATCAGGTTATGAAAGTGGGTGTTATGTATCTGATACAGAGCATGTCCTCAACAAAGCCTAAATACAAAAACTTACCAACTTCTAATAATAATTACAAAGTGAAATAAAATATAACTTATTTTTCATTTTAATAAATTATAAGCAATATTCATTAATAATCCATCCATCATCTTCCGCTTTATCCTCTATTGGGGGGGTTCCCCTGTGCCCATCCAGAGGAGAATGTTTTGGGCGCTGGGCAGATACAACCATGACAGGGTGCCAATCTATCGCTGGGCACACACTCACACTCTATATGGGGCAATTTGGAGAATTTTGCACTCTCATGCCATAGGGAAGGAAGATCTAGAAACACGAGTGGGGCTTTCGGCCAGTGTGTTGGTAGCACAGTGGTGGTGGGGGAGGAAAGGCGAATTACTTCAAATCAAAGTCTACGCTGTGCTATCATCACAATCAGTAGATTTAAAAGTGCTTGCTGACATGGCACAATCATAGTCAAAATAAATAAAGTCACACAAATGTGAACAGTTTCTATAGTTAATATATTTGTATTGCTTATTTATATTTAGACACTTCCCTCATTTATGCCTAGTGTGATATACAATAACCCCTGAACCATTACTGTGCTTTGTTGTAGTGACTCTATATGTAATGTAATATAAGAAGTACTGACACAGAGCTGAAGATTATTTTAAGCAAAATAGAATTTAAAATTTCAGTAGCTCAAAAATTATCTATACATATTTGTTATTAATGACAAAATCTGCTACAAGAATAACAAGATAACACAATGCTTCCATGATACATATACTTTTGGGGTAAACCTCAATTTCTACATAGAGGTTTGGCTGATAAATAGTATTTAGCAAAGTGGATTTAAACCATATTAAAGCATAGATTCATACTGTAGGTGCAGCCAAAAGCAGCATCACAGCACATGTAGTAGCTCTCTTTCCCATCTTATCTGAAACCACGCCTGCAAGAATACCACCTGTACACGCACAAAGATAACATGAGATGCATGTCAACAAAATATCCTAAAAAACTGCCAAAAGTACAGGTTACTCTGCATACCAACGATTCCTCCAACATCAAACAGGGTGGAGAGGTCACCAGCTTGCTTTGCATCTAGGTGAGCTGTAATCCACACAATGTGTCAGTCCTACAAGCACTTAGCACCCAAACACACACATTATCCTCCCTTAAATACAAACAATTATAAATACAACAATGGCATTTGAAACATCCACATGATTCTTTAAATTAAATACAGATGGGGAAGCAGAATTCTGTACTGTATATAACCCCAAATTAACTTTATTTGTCTGGGAGAGAAATTAATTTTTTAAGGTTATTGTTTTTGCCTAAAAATTTTGTTGTATTTTCTCAGTTTAGGGTATTTGCTGAAACTGTATTATGCATTCTAACAGAACGACCCAATTATGCTGGTGAACCAAAATAGTGTGACCCAACCTTTTTTAAAAAGGTTCACACAAAGTTGACCTTCAGTGTGATGAGATGGACTATTTTGGAAAAGGTCACCAGGAGGAAACAGAGCCTGACTACTCCCTAGTTTTATGCTACAGTAAATAAAATAAAAAAATCAAGAGGTCATATCATAAATCACAATAATGCACAACCTGCCTTTTTTTAGTCTATAGTGTTAGTATCTAGTGTTTTATTATATATATATATATATATTCACACACATAGACACTTTACATTACTTTAACAATAAAATAGTGCAGATTATTATTGTTTCTTATCTTCTCTGTCCTCCGTCACCAAGTTCATACTTGATTTCAGTAGTGATGTCACTTATGATTTTCTTATTTTTGCATTTTTGTCCACAGAAAAGTATTTTTAACTGATCTAACAAACCAAGGTCATCTCAACCAAAACCAGTTACACACTCACATACAAAGACCTCATGTTATTGTGGGGATGACAAGTTGGTCCTCACAGTGTAAATCATTCAGTTTTATAGTTATGGTCCATGTTAGAATAGTATGATTTATGACTAAGTTTTTAGAAAGTCACAAAAAAAAAAACGAATGACAATCTATTATGCATTGTGAGGACCTTTAAAAACAAACCTGTGTGTGGTCCTTCCCACTTACCAGCTTTTGTAATATAGAGTGGCAGCCAGAACAGAAATGTGTAACTGACCAGTTTAGCAAACAGCAGACAGAGAGAGAACTCCACCACACCCTGCACAGGCACACATATAACAGAGAGACAGAAATAAGAAACTTGGGGGTAAAAAGCTAAATTATTTGATTTAATTTATTCTAAAAAATAAAGAAATAAGCAGACTAAATGTGCAGATAGACTAGAGAAGGAATTTAACTTTTTGGTTCACAGGCTCAGAAAAATAATTTTCTATTAATTAAAAATATTAAAAAGTATTTTATTTTCTTTAAGCATTTTTTTATGTCTGAAAAAATACAACTATGGAAAACGATACAATCAAACTTTGTGTGTCTTTTTGTGTCACATTTTCTGATATATCCTGATCCTAACATAATAAAGTATTAAAATGATTCAAAAAGGATGAAGCAAATAAAAATACAAAGTAAATAAATAAAAAAGAAACAGTGCCATAATTAGAATACTTCTTAAAACTGAAAATGCTTTGATAAAAGTGATTTAAAAAAATAAATACATATTCATAAGGTCAGGCATTATGATTGATCACTAACGCTTTATAAACTTATATTAACTGTATTGCATGATGTATATGGTGGATTAATTTAGCAAGAACATTAACTGATGAACAGACAGCCAGTAAGATAAATAATGAATAAATATTTAAGTGACTATATATGGATGGTTGGAAATTAATCAATTAGATGATCAATTAGAGAATAGTTTGTAGGTTGGTAGATTATGAGGTCACTTACCGGAATGTGTAGAGCTCCCATGAAGCTGATTGCACTTGGCTCAGCTTCACTTTTTACCACAACTACCTGCTGCACGGGAACACATGATCCTGCACTGTCCTGCGCCAATAACAGCTCTGTATCTGAGTTCTGTCCACACACACACACACACACACACACACACACACAGTGCAAGTTGAAGACTGTGAGACTGTACAGTAAGCTTCAGCAGACCGGTAAAGTTGAGATACTCACCTGCGTTTTGGAGCCTGGTTTGTACTGCAGGTAGAGGTCCTTATGGCCATTAATACCATTCCAGTTTTTATGCAGCTTCTATCACAATCACAAATTCAGAAATTACATTCGAATTTTTATTTCATTTTCATTCAGCCTATACTGCTTGTTATACTAAAAGCATGACACCCTGGAGAGGTTGTCCATCTCCTAAAGGACAGATAAATTCATTTAGATTTACATTACATTTTAACATTTATCAGACGCTTTTATCCAAAGTGACCTACAAGTATCCCAGCATGATGGTTTGGATCAGAACCTAGGAGTGGCTTTGATGCAGCATGATACCCCTGGAGAAATGAGGGTAAAGGCTTAAAGACCCACATTGGTAGCTTTAGATCTTAACCCACCTACCAACCCTTAGACTTCTAACCCAACACCCTAACCACTGAGCTACCACACCCACATTTAAACTACAGGTAATTTTATTATCATTAATTTACCTGACCTACAGGTCTTTAGAATATTGGAGGAAGCTGGATGTCCTAAAAGAAACCCATACAAGTAAACTAAACCTTTCTCAGAATAGTTCTCAGAACTGTGCGCACTGCATTCACAAGCACACACAGACACATTGTGCCTACCTGCTGACCATTGACAACACTCGGGGCAGGAACTTTCAGATCATTTGGGTCTGTAAAAACACACACATACAGAGCACTATTACTTTTTTATTTTGGGAGGAGTCAGAAAAGGTGAGTTCAATCAATCCTCGATAATGTGATACTAAAGAGAAAGAGTGCATGTTAAATGCTTTCTTATTAGGCTTTTTATAATCTAACTCTATTTTCAAGCTTTCCACCAGAGGGCAATAAAGACTGTTCAGATTCCAATTAACAACCAGTTACTTTTACATTATTATACAATGCATGACTTTTATTAATTTTTCATTCATTCATTATTTCCCGCTTATCCTCTATTAGGGTGGCGGTGGGGTTCCCCATGCCCATCCAGGGGAAAACGTCTCGGGCGCTGGGCAGATACACCCAGGACAGGGCGCCAATCCATCGCTGGGCACACACTCACTCACACAGACACACTCTATAGGGGGCAATTTTTGAGAATTCAATTAACTTCATCCATGTTTTTGGACTGTGGGAGGAAACCTGAGAACCCGGAGGAAACCCACGCAGACACGGGGAGAACATGGAAACTCCACCCAGATGGGGATTCGAACCGGGAATCCCTAGCGCTGAGATGCGAACGTGCTAACCCCTAAGCCACCGTGCCGCCGACTTTTATTAATTTGACTGTTAAAATTTTGCATTTATGACAGTTACACTTTGTTATTAGAGTTATTGCTATATTTACATTGTATTTACATATATTGGCATTCCTGTTATTAAATATGTACTTGATACAGTAATAACTAATATTAATAACATCTTTATTTATATATTTACATTTAGTCATTCAGCAGATGCTTTTATTCAAAGCGACTTACAAATGGGAACATCACAAGTCAGTAGTTATGAAGAAAACCAGCTACACTGCATAATTATCAAACCTGATCATTATATATACTGTGTATATATATATGATACTATACGATATATGATATGATACTGTAATGGCGGTGATGCTTGGATGTTTTTATCTGTTTAATGACAAACTGGAACTAATGATGAGAGTAACTTTCATATTGACTTCATCATCATTTACTCATTCATCATCTTCCACTTTACCCTCTACTAGGGCCTACTAGGGGATTCTTAATGCACATCCAGGGGAGAACATTTCAGGTGCTGCTGAGCAGATACACCCAGGACAGGACATCAATCTAACGTTGGGTTCACTCATTCACACAGACACAAACTCCACCCAGGTGGGGATTCAAACATGGATGCCCAGCTCTTAGAAGTGAAGGTGCTAACCACTAAGCCACCTGACATTATCATTAGTGTTTTATAAAACTATGCCTGTGTGTGTTTTTTTCCAACAATAATACACCATGTATTCCAGTCCTACAATAAACTTAGTCAACAACAGCAACACAAAACAGTGAAGACACTTACGTTCAATTAGGAAGAAAAAGCAGATGACTCCCATGACTGCAATGATGATGCCCGGGACAATAAATGAGAGCCCCCAGTTAGAGGACACATAGTATCCAGAAATAAGAGAACCTAAGATGTTTCCGACAGAGGTATGAGAGTTCCACAGTCCCATGATCAGACCTCGTCTGGATAAATAGCACAACAAAACACATACAGCATGTAAACATGGGACCAAGACAATGTAAACAGGTCAAGGTGGTTCACTACAGTTTTACCCCTGAAGCATTAACCCAACATAAAAACATAAGCAGATCAGGAAAAAACATTAAGCTTGTCAGAACAGATTGTAAGCAAATTGCAGCTCTAAACAAATAAAGAAATACAGTAATTTAGTGTAATAAAGTGAATACTTTAATTAGTTTAAATGATGTAGCCTTAATTGTAAACTAGATATTCATTCATTATCTTCCGCTTATCCTCTATTAGGGTCGCGGTGGGGTTCCCCATGCCCATCCAGGGGAGAACATCTCGGGCGCTGGGCAGACAGACCCAGGACAGGGCGCCAATCCATCGCTGGGCACACACTCACTTACACAGACACACTCTATATGGGGCAATTTGGAGAATTCAATTAACTTGATCCATGTTTTTGGACTGTGGGAGGAAACCGGAGAACCCGGAGGAAACCCACGCAGACACGGGAAGAACATGGAAACTCCACCCAGATGGGGATTCGAACCGGGAATCCCTAGCGCTGAGAGGCGAACGTGCTAACCACTAAGCCACCGTGCCGCCCTAAACTAGATATTTTTTGTTAAAAATAATACTTAATAAAATGTACACTAGGCGGCATGGGATGCTACTGGAACAATGCAAATTTACCCTTGTTGGATAGTAAAAGTTTCTTATTTTATGCTAAATAGTTACAACAATATTAATGGTTTATAAGTAAACTGTATTAATAAATTAGCAAACAGTAGCCTGAGGATGTGTGTTGGATTATTTATTTCTTCTTTTGTAAATTTTATGCTTAATATTGCTATAAGCATGGATTAGTGTTTATATGGGGGTATATACAGCTGTACAAAATGTGCCTCTATACTATGTACAAAACATTCATTCATTCATTATCTCCCGCTTATCCTCTATTAGGGTCGCGGTGGGGTTCCCCATGCCCATCCAGGGGAGAGCGCCTCGGGCGCTGGGCAGATAGACCCAGGACAGGGCGCCAATCCATCGCTGGGCACACACTCACTCACACAGACACACTCTAAATGGGGCAATTTTGAGAATTCAATTAACTTGATCCATGTCTTTGGACTGTGGGAGGAAACCGGAGAACCCGGAGGAAACCCACGCAGACACGGGGAGAACATGGAAACTCCACCCAGATGGGGATTCGAACCGGGAATCCCTAGCGCTGAGAGGCGAGTGTGCTAACCACTAAGCCACCGTGCCGCCCCATGTACAAAACAGGAAACTGAAATATTTGTTAAGAAATTCTTTAGCTGTTAATGTCTGAGTATCATGTAGGATCATAAAAGGATACAGACCTGCCCTTCCCAAACCAGTTCCCAATACAGGTCACCACACTGGGCCAGCCAGTAGTCTGAACCACTCCATTTGCAATCTGTCAACAAAGAACAAAAAATAGACAGAGCCACATCAAAGAAAGTGAAAATTATAGTGATAGTGATCTATTTTGCCTACTGTACTTACAATGGAGGAATGTATCTGCCACATTTAACCCATCCGTGCAGTGAAACACACACATACACACACTGATGAGTGAGCACACGTATCCGGAGCGGTGGGCAGCCTTGGATATGATGTCCAGGGTTCGCACCAGTTCTAATTATTTAAATTATTAATTATAATAATTCTAAAAAGGAGAAAGCTGTTGTACCTCTAATAATTTACAGGATATATTACAAAATAAAATTTTATGAGCAGGTTGTAAAAAAATATGTTAAACTGTCTGGGTGATTACAGTGGAACCCGTTTTTGTTGCTAATCCATTCGTAATTGATCGGTGAAATCCAAAATCCAGGAACGCATTTCCATTTGAACCAATTTTAAAGAATTTTAATGTAGTGTTTATATCAAATTGTAAATTAACGTTTAACATTTAACAGAATAGCATTCACATTTCTCACCAAATATTTTTGAATGATTCAATATTTAGATCCGATCTTAATGCGACTCTCGATTTTTTAATTCTTCTTCTTCGAGTTACTGTTCTTTTTCCTGGATCTGGAAACTTTTTTTTCCAGTGATTGAGCTAAAAGTAAAGTGTTAAATTCACTTTTACTTATGTGATAACGCTGATTAAATCCAAAGCCCCCAGCAAAAACTGATCTCATTTTTGTGGAGAAAAACACAAAATCCAGAGATATCTGAAGACATCCAAAAACAGGTTCCACTGTATTTTTTATGATTTTTTTCATTGAGGATAAAGATTTCATTAACTGCCTGATGTTCAGACAAATAAGAATTAAAGGAATAAATGTAGCTGTAAACAAATTTCACATAACTTAGTTTAGGATCACTTCGTCATATGGCAATTTAAAAATACAGGTAAGGACAGTTTACAGTACTTTTAAAACGATTCTTATAAATTCAGTCTGAACTGGGTAGCATGGTGTTTTTTAAAGAACTCCCGTTTTAAGGCTACATTCACACGATCATGCAGAAGTACCTTAAATCTGATTTCCTGTGCTAATGCGCCTCAGATCCAACCTTTAAATAGGTGTGGCCACATTTAATCTTTTTAAACCAGATGTGGGTTACAACGATTTAAACATTACTGCACTGCAGCTGGAGACCGGATTTTGACTCTCAAGTCTCATGAACCGTAACCGGGAGACCTACTGGGGGATTCGATAACTGCTACTGCAACAGAGACCTCTATTGGATCTGCAATGGCACAGGCACCGGGAACAGGAATTTTTATTTAGAACCCTGTTTCTGAGTAAAATAAAGTGGTTGATGTAGTGTTTGTGACAAAGATGATGAATGACTGCAGCAATTTCATAGGAAAAAAGTAAAGAACGCCATTGGAATGTAATCCATGGGGGGTTTAAAAGACAAAATCAGGCAGAAAACGAAGTGCGCAATGCACAGCAGTAATCAGATGTTTAAACAGGAACTTAAAGTTCTGTAATTTGCATAAACATGCCAAAATGATTATAGTAAATTAAGTTTTTATGATTCAGTACTTGCATGTTTTTACTTTGACGTCATTTTCTGCAGCAAAACAGAATATTCTGCATTACAAAACACTATTAATGCCATACTGAATTTTTATTACATTTTTATTTGTTTTGGTACTCAGATGGTTACTATATAGTTAATATAACTCTTCCGCATTATTATAAACACACATATATGCATGTTTAGTGTGATGCATTAGATCACACAGCTTTATATCAACCATAACAACAGGGAGATGTGAGCTGTGATTTTAACTGTGTCGTGACTGATGGCAAGTGGGTTCATTTTTCTAGGACTGTTTTCAAGTATCAAATATTATTTATTTGTCATTCCACAAAATAAAGCACAGTGCAATATATGTGGAACGAGACAGCGTTCCCCAGGAACAAGGTGCTACTAATAACAGCCAACACAAAGTGCACATGTGCAAACACAAAAATTTCAATAAATTTAGGACGATACACAGAACAATGAACATTCAAGTAATGAACAATCCCCCCCCCCCCAAGTAAACATTCAAGTAATGAACAATAAACATTAACATTCAGTTAACATTTAGTGGAGATGTAACAGTGCTGGTGAAATTGTTTAAGAGTCTGATGGCCTGAGGAAAGAAACTGTTACGCAGTCTGGAGGTGTTGGCCCGGATGCTCCGGTACCTTTTTCCAGAAGGCAGGATTTTGGGAAGTTTCAGCTTTAGTCTGGTATTTCTTTCAAAGTAATGGCAATGTAGCTTGTTTTTTGGACATGCCGGTGAATCGATGGAAATATTTGAAAAATAAACAAATTATAATATAAGCTCTCCGGAGCGTGACTATGTATGTTACTATAGCCCAAAATGTTAAACAAAAAGGGGCACAAAGACACTTCACATTGTAAGTCATGATGCAAATCGTTATATTTGTCCATGCAATTGCACCTGCGCTCAGTAAATGTATAGTTAAGGTTGTGTTAGATCAGAGGAAAAAAAAAAAAAGATTTGGCTCTGTGTTTTTATCATGTTCTCTACAAAAAATAAAAATGACTCACACTGAGGGATAGCTGATTTATCGTGTAAATGTGTGGAAAGACAAATAGACTTACCTGTACGATAATGTAGAAGCTGAGGTTATGAATGTCATAAACATATCCCAGGCCAAACAGACAGGTGAACAAACCACTGGTCAGCATGCCCACGGTTAGAAAGAGTCGGATAGGCAAACGCTCACCGATAATCCCACTATGACAGGAAACACTGACACTTTACCATAAAGCTCTGTGAGTGTGTGTATATGTATGTATGTATGTGTGTGTGTGTGTGTGTGTGCGCATGTGAGGGTTGGTATAAGCCAGCATAAGTGTGTTTAAAATAAAGACATACAGGATACAAAATGTACAGACATACAAGAAAAACTGATGCTGAGGACCATCCATCCATTATTTTCCGCTTTATCCACTACTAGGCTGGTGGTGGGGTTCCCCATGCCCATCCAGGAGAGAACCTTTCGGGCACTGGGCAGATAGACCCAGGACAGGGCGCCAATCCATCGCTGGGCACACACACTCAAACAAACACAATCTATATGGGGCAATTTGGAGAACTTAATTGACTTGAACCATGTTTTTGGACTGTGGGAGGAAACCGGAGAACCCGGAGGAAACCCACGTGGACATAGGGAGAACATGGAAACTCCACCCAGATTGGGATTCGAACCGGGAATCCCTAGCACTGACAGGAGAACATGCTAACCACTAAGCCACCGTGCCGCCCATGCCGAGGTCCAATGAATGACTATTACAATGTGCAAAGCTCGAACTACAGACAGTGGAACTACAATATTTAGTTATTTTAATTAGAATTACTATCTATACTTTTGATGAGATTTACATATCACAGTTATTTTGGAAAAGATGGAAACATAACACACTGTTTTATGTATTATGGAATTGTGCCAATTTTCCTAATATTCCCAATTATCACAACACAGCTGCAATGCCCCCCCACACTCACACACTAACAAACCTGAATAAATGTTAAGGACGGAGAAGACTTTTACCTCAGATACATGCCAATCGCATAAGCACACAGGAAAGAGTAATCCATTGCTCCCAAAAGCTGGTTATAGTTATCTTTATCTGTAGGAACACAAATAATAAAACAATAAGACACAAGAGAGTGTGCATAATTGTGAACAGTGAATTTATTAAAGGAATAAGGTATGAGAAGGAATAAATTATTGTAAATAAATCATAGGAAGGCGGCACGGTGGCTTAGTGGTTAGCACGTTCGCCTCTCAGCGCTAGGGATTCCCGGTTCGAATCCCCATCTGGGTGGAGTTTCCATGTTCTCCCCGTGTCTGCGTGGGTTTCCTCCGGGTTCTCCGGTTTCCTCCCACAGTCCAAAAACATGGATCAAGTTAATTGAATTCTCAAAATTGCCCCGTTTAGAGTGTGTCTGTGTGAGTGAATGTGTGCCCAGCGATGGATTGGCGCCC
>JAFMOD010000784.1:195181-227229 GCA_019802435.1 Corydoras maculifer
ATGGTTCAGGTGCTAGGGAGATGCACCCAGGACAAGGCGTCAATCCATACACTCACTCATAAACACACACATATACACACACACAATATAGGGGCAATTTGTAGCAGCTAATTAACCTTGAATCCATGTTTTTGGACTGTGGGACTGTGGGGAAACTCCACCCAAGTTCTGAGCGGCAAAAATGGTGTATTAAATACTGTGTATTGTACTGATACATAACTTATTACCACATGATCCTGAGCATGATAATATTTTAATGTATCTAAACTATATTAATAAATGGTAGCAAAATGATTTGCCATTGATATGAATAATGATTATTTATTGAAATATCCTGATCGTTATTAAGTCTATAAATGAGGTAGTTACAGAACTGTTTGGTTGTCAAAGCAGCTGAAAAGTATAAGGCCGTTAATCAGCGTTTGTGAAATACTGTAATGGTGTAAAAGTGACACACTGGTGAAGTGGTCGACACTCTTATCTCAGCATCCTGGGTTTGATTTTTATGGTATGGGAGAGAAGGCCCATATGCCCTGTCTATGGTGTTTTTGTTTAACCATTTTTGAGCACTGGGATAGGCTCCAATAAATAATTTCCTGCGCACATAAACAAAATAAACATTATAAACGGCACAGTGGCTTAGTGGTTAGCACGTTCGCCTCTCAGCACTAGAGATTCCCGGTTCGAATCCCCATCTGTGTGGAGTTTCCATGTTCTCCCCGTGTCCGCGTAGGTTTCCTCCGGGTTCTCCAGTTTCCTCCCACAATTCCAAAAACATGGATCAAGTCAATTGAGTTCTCCAAAAAGTTGCCCCATGTAGAGTGTGTTTGTGTGAGTGTGTGCCCAGCAATTGATTGGCACCCTGTCCTGGGTGTATCTGCCCAGCGCCCGAGACGTTCTCCCCTGGATGGGCATGGGGAACCCCACTGCGACCCTAATAGAGGATAAAGCGGAAGATAATGAATGAAAAATAATTCTCGGATACGTTCAGCCAAATATGCAATACTACCATGTGCCAGGAGATGGCAGCAAATGTATTTAGATTTTGAGGAAACTAATAAACCCAGGAACTCTTGCAGATCGTGTTTACTTTGAAGAATACTTGTTTTAAGTCCAGATTTAAATACACACACTTTTAATAATTAACCTCTAATTGACATTATCGGGTCTGCATGTTGAGTCAGAAATCTATGTAATAAATCAAATAAAATGCTAAATGTGAGACTTCTGAATTCAGGTTATTATCAGTTATTAGATATGAGTGATGGTACACATCTTACAGTCTCATGTGATTTATTGCTTTTAAAAAACGGTTATTAACACACTATACTAATAGTAAAAAAAAAAAAAAAAAGGTTTGATTCATGTGTTTATTTAAACTGTGTACATTTAAAACATTAATCGCTGAGTAAAGGGATACAGATTCAGCGTTCATTGGAAATCGACTTGCTGTTTATATTAATCTGTATTTCCATTTATGGTACATGATTTACAATAATGAATTGTATATCACGCATTTATACGATTATGAAGCGCTCAGAGGTATGTTATCGTCAATAATGCCATGAATGGATTCAATGTTTGCAATATTCTTTCCTCAAAAAGAATAAAAGGGTCTCACTCGCATGTTGTGACACACGGAGACATTTATTCATTCATTCATTATCTTTCGCTTTATCCTATATTAGGGTTGCGGTGGGGTTCCCCATGCCCATCCAGGGGAAAACATTTCGGGCGCTGGGCAGATACACCCAGGACAGGGCGCCAATCTATCGCTATGCACACACTCACACACACAGACACACTCTACATGGGGCAATTTGGAAAACTCAATTGACTTGATCCATATTTTTTTGGACTGTGGGAGAAAACCGGAGAACCCGGAGGAAACCCACGCGGACACGGGGAAAACATGGAAACTCCACCCAGATGGGGATTCGAACCGGGAATCCCTAGTGCTGAGAGGCGAACATGCTAACTACTAAGCCACCATGCCGCCCACACAGAGAGAGGATTTCTCAATTTAATAACAGGCTGCTTTAAATACCATCTAATGACTGGTGTAGCTGGTGTCATGCCACTATGAACTCTACATTGTCTTCATCTTGCCTCATCCTATATACTGTAGCTGCACACCAACCATTACCAAAACCTCTGGAAAGTGCAATAATTATTATTAATTACTGCCCACTGCCTTCGGTTTTGCCTTAGTTTGTTCATCCATACCCCTGCAAGGATTGTTTATAGAACTTAAATATCAAATTCTAATGACATTTTAAACAGGAAACCAATATGTACCGATAAACCCTTTCAAAAATATGTTTCAGTTGGATATAATGAAAGGAGCTGCGATCATAAATCCAGAAAGAGCCAAATCACTATTCTGATCAAAAACCTCCAGCAATTCCTTCTTTTGAGGGATTAGTCATTCAGCAGATGCTTTTATCCAAAGCAACTTACAAGTATTCCAACTTGCACCAACAGAAATTCGGGATAAGAGTCTTGCTCATTGACCCACATTGGTAACTTCAAAGGACCTGGGATTTGACACAACCTTTAGATTGATAGCCCAACACCCTAACCACTGAGCTACCACACTTAATTATACCTCACAATGCCACAGTGAGTTGGTGAATGATCTGAGATCACCGTGGTCTCTCTATCCACCACGAGCAACTTTCAGCTGATGCATCTGCAGAAACGCCAACAAAGAAGCTTTATCCAGGTCGTTCTTTCAGGCCCCTGTAGAATTTCTCATAGGACTAAAATATCAAATGACCATGAAATTTAAAACAGGAAACTAAAATGTAGAAATTAAACCCTCAAAAAGTTCGGTTCAGTTGTGCATTCTAATAGAAAGACATCTCACACATTTTCTTTTATAAAAAAACAAAGATTTTATTTTAGACAGATGGTAGAATGATGACGCTTGTCCACCGCGGCCTCCTGTATTAGCTCTGTATATTTATAGATTTCTACATCTCTCACGTCAAGTGTCATTAATGTTCTCCAGTGCAGAAGAGCACGAACCAGGCGGCACTTTCACTCTAATGTATTTACAGTACTGTGAAGGAAATGTACAAGACTAGGCGGCAATCACAAACTTAATGAGTTGTACATACACAATTAGTTCCCTCAATATAAACTAACATCTTTAGTTCATTATATTTCATTATCGTTTCTTTTATACAGGTTCAGCTCAAGCCCATTTTCAAACCAAGTACAAACACATTTCTGTCTGGTTCTCTGTTGCAAACCTTTGTTGCACATCACATGTTCTGTCCTCACATCATTTGCTAGCATTCCCTCATAAGAAAATAATTCAATCCCACACTCACACCATGATTGCATTTCCTTGCTTAATCCATATACATAAACCTTTCATCTTTCCTTTCTTTGGCTACACATTTCCATTTGTTTCCCATCAATCACATACAGAGTCCATCTCACAGGTTGGGGGGGGGGGTATTCTGTCAGTCCATGTCACTCTACACCCAGGAGTCGGGTGAGCCTGGGTACTGGTCAGTGCGGAATGAGGCTCTACGTGTGCTGGAGTAAAAATCCACATAGTTTGTGGAGGCTTTTAGTGTGTGAGGCTGTGGGGTGTAGTCTGCAGTTGAGTACTGCACGGTGTCTTCCATGTACTGGTCATCATAGCCCTGAGGAGAGTGCGCGTACGTCCGGTATGGCTCGTACCCCCTGCGCCCACCTTCATCTGCATAATACATGGGCTGCTGCAACAAATGAGAAAAAATGATCAAACTGCTAATTCACAGAATAAATTAATGATAACACCAAATTAAAGGTATTAGAAACAAACTTTGCATTTTAAGTTCTGTTTAATTTATGATAAGCATCGAGACAAGAGATCACGCAACAATGGAAAATAGTTTTATATATATATATATATATATATATATATATATATATATATATATATATATATATATATAGTCAAATCATATCATATGATTGTCAAATCGTATCAGTTTCACCTGTAATGCACATTGTACAATTCAAATCAAATCAGGTTTATTAGTCACATGCGTAGTTATACACGCTACAGCCAGCAGTGAAATTCTTTTCTGACATCTCCACATAAAGTTAAAAATTTAGAATTACAGTAAGAAAAGAAATTTATATTTACAAAGTAGTTATTTAAAAGGATAAGTAAAATAGAATAAAATAAAATGTGTATTTACAGTGTGCAATTAAATAAAAAAAGAAAGAAACTGTACAAATACGGCACTGTAATGGATATAAACTAAAAATTGTCTTCTAAGTCTACAACTTTAGACTATAGTCCATTTGTCTTTTCATACATTATGATATCCACTTTCCACATCTTACACTAATCAGGACCACCACAAAGCAGTCACTGCCATGGAACTGACGAGTTGGTGGTGTGTACGTCTGTGAAGCTCTGGTACGAACTTGTAAAACTGAATATTTAAACCTAGTTCATGTTTAAAGTAGATTTCCAATGTTTGAACAGCAGAGGGCGCACTATAAAACCGCTGAAGCCCAAAGCTTAACAATATCAGATTCTTCTATTCGACTATGTGAACATTCATTCATTCATTATCTCCCGCTTTATCCTGTATTAGGGTCGCGGCGGGGTTCCCCATGCCCATCCAGGAGAGAACGTCTCGGGGCGCTGGGCAGATAGACCCAGGACAGGGTGCCAATCCATCGCTGGGCACACACTCACTCACACAGACACACTCTATATGGGGCAATTTGGTGAACTCAATTGACTTGATTCATGTTTTTGGACTGTGGGAGGAAACCGGAGAACCCGGAGGAAACCCACGCAGACACGGGGAGAACATGGAAACTCCACACAGATGGGGATTCGAACCGGGAATCCCTAGCGCTGAGAGGCGAACATGCTAACCACTAAGCCACCGTGCCGCCTACTATGTGAACATATTTTAATATTTATAAAAAATAAAGTTTTCATTAGAGTAAACTATTTACAAATGTTTATATGTTTTCTTTGATTACAACTGATGTGCATTTTAAAATTCAATTAGGTATTTTTATTTTTCAGTTTTAACACATGTTTATTTATATGATGCGTTAAACAATGATTTATTAAAGAACCCTGAAGATCTTTACACACACGGAGGATTTAACAACAATTATTTGTCTTCGCACACTCTTGTCAAAGAGGAAAGTTCTGGTAGATAAAGCACTTATTTTTTATAATAATAAAATAACTGTATAATCTTTCTGCCTACATTTATATTAATGTAGGAAGTAATATTGTTTGCTTATATGTCATTCTGCAGATGCTTTTATTTAAAAAAATGTAGCTCAACTTCAGGGTTAGGATCAGAGTACAGGGCCACAATAGATGACACAGAATTGCTGGAGTAATGAGAGTTAAGGGCTTTGCTCATGAGCACATTGGTAATTTTGGTGATAGCAACAGGCCAACCACTGGGGTTCCATGCATCACTTAAAGTGATATTTTTAACCTACTGTGCTTACACACAGAGGAATTTGTCCCCTACACCTGCTCGGAGCAGTGGGCAGCCTTGAACACAGCACTTGGGGAGCAATTGGGTTTAGGTGCCTTGCCCATAGGCACTTCAGCCATAGTTGGCGGGACCGATATTCGAGCCAGGGACATTCAGGTCACAAGACTGTTCCTAAACCATAAGCCTACAATTGCCCCAACTTTTGGACTTACCTGCACTCTCCTTGTCTCATCTCTGTTGGGCGAGGAATAGGAGCTAACGTAAAATGGGGATGATTTCACTGATCCTGAAATGAAAACACCAAAGTTAAGGTTTCTCAACTAAACTGTGTGAATCTGGCTAATATCATATGGAAGCTACAACTTTTTTTGTTTTGTTGTTGTACTGAATATGTCATGAAACATTAATTGTGCTTTTTCTTTAGTATAAGCCACACATTTGATTTATTCCGGTACGATATTTAATAGTATTAGTAAATCTTAACAGTTTATTAAAATGTGCAGACGTTTATTGGATATTATTCATTCATTCATTCATTCATTATCTCCCGCTTTATCCTATATTAGGGTCGGGGTGGGGTTCCCCATGCCCATCCAGGGAAGAACGGTCAGATACACCCACGACAGGGCGCCAATCTATCGCTGGGCACACACTCACTCACACAAACATGCACACACACTCTATATGGGGCAATTTTGAGAACCCAATTGACTTGATCCATGTTTTTGGACTGTGGGACAAAACAGGAGAACCGGAAGAAACCCACGCAGACACGGGGAAAACATGGAAACTCCACCCAGATGGGGATTCAAACCGGGAATCCCTAGTGCTGAGAGGCGAACATGCTAACCACTAAGCCACCGTGCCGCCCTGGACATTATTTCATACAATAAAATAACATTCAATTTGATTGGGCAATAAATGATTGCATAAGCCTGACTGTACCTGATTTGAACAACTTCTCAGGTATTACCACTAAAATAGTTTAACTTTAAAACCCACTTTAATCTAAAAGAGGTTTTCAGTTTGAACTTGTTTACTTTTACCTGTGTATGGAGTTTTTTGCATGTCCCCTTGGTAGTTATAAAATTGCATAGATGACTGTGTTCTCTGGTAATCAGAACGCTGCTCTTTAATCCCCAACACAGCTGGAGACGAGGTGCTGCTGCCCGCTGTAGAGGAAATAAACTCACATTCAGCCTCTCAGTGTGCGAGAAAGATTAAATGCACAGTGCTTCTGTGACATTTCCCACAGAGTCAGTTCTGCTGATAAGGTGAGCTTTAAGAATGATGTTCCTAACATCTTCATGCTACAGGAAACTAACTGCTTGCTCGGTTCAGTGTGTCCACAGAGCATCCGAATTCTTTTTCGAAAACAAATGATTTAAGGACTCGCATCGGGCATGCGGACACAGCATGCCCAAGCTCACCTGTCTGATGGACCGGGGACATCTGTAGGGAGTTTGAGGGTATAGTGGGCTGGGATTTGAAGCGCTCCCGCTCCAGTGTGGACACAGGGGTCAAGAAGTGGTTCTGATTCCAGCCATCCTACAACCAAGAAAACAAAGTCCATCAGACTCTCACTGTGTGTATTAACCAGGATTAGCAACTAGGTTTTTGGAAATCATTCAAATTGTACTGATTCTGATTTTTTACGTGCGGTCAAGAATGCTCCCGTTCTTTAATCAGCAGCAGTCCTTCCCTTACCTTTTTGTAAATGGTACGCAGGTCTCTGTACTGCCATAGTGTGTTGAGCACCTGGGCTGCAGCTTTCACCACTTTCACGGAGTACCTGCAACAGAGTGACAGTCAGGAACAGGATTAATCTAGAGATGCTACAGAGCAGCGTTCAATAGCTCCCAGTGTGGTGAAAATCTGGTCGTGGGGGGGGGGGGGTGTCCCCATGTCCATCCAGAGTACCTTTCGGGCACTAGGCAGATACACCCAGGACAGGGCGCCAATCTATCACTGGGCACTCACTCACTTACACACAATCTGGACCAATTTTGAGCATTCAATTTACTTTGAATCCATGTTTTTGGACTGTGGGAAGAAACCTGAGAACCCGGAGGAAACCCATGCGGACATGGGTAGAACATGGAAACTCTATCAAGATTGGGATTTGAACCCTGATCCCCAGTGCTGAGAAGCAGACATGCTAACTGCTGAGAGCCATCGTGCTGCCCGTTGACTGAACTCTTACTGTTTAATCATAGACTATACAGGTATTTCAGAGTCATGGTACACAATGCTAAAATTAAGTATGCATAAGCAAACCTGTCTCCTCGGCCCTTGGTGATGTTGACCAGTTTTTCGATGCCACCCGTGTCAGCGAGAGCTTTGGCGTTCTCCATGTTCTTGCTGGTGACCTCGTGTAGTGTACAGCAAATGGCCGCCACCGTCTCATCAGACAGCTGGGTGGTGCTTCCTCCGGGAAGCCTGTTCACCAGATCTCGCATTGCATACTTCCCTGTTCATTACAAAGAGATTTTCAGAAATAATTACAAATCATAATCAGTTGTGCTTGCACACAGTCACTTCTTTCCCGTTCACCTCGCTCACATGTTTGATGAGTCACATGCAGCAAAGACCATGTCTGGGCAATATCAGTTCTACAGATGTGACTTTTGGTGTTAACACGTATTGACTGTCTATCACCCTTTAAATCCCGGCTCAAAACCCACCTCTTTACAATTGCATATTCCTAATTTTCACCGCACATTTTTCTGTTTATTGTCTGATTTTATTTTATTTTATCCCCTTTAATATTGTGTCCCTTTTAACTTTTGTAAGGTGGCCTTGAAAGGCGCCATTTATAAATAAAATGCATTATTATTATTATTATTATTATTATTATTATCTGTAACTTTTTTGAAGAAGTGCACTATGTAACCGTTTACAGACATAAAATCATCAGCAGTACTGTCAATACATAAAAAAACTTCAGTTTAGATTAGTCTCTCTTGAAGAGAAATTTGCATGAATTATGGACAAGCCACGGCGGCATGGTGGCTTAGTGGTGAGCATTTAGTGGTGGAGTTTCCATGTTCTTCCCGTGTCCATGTGGCTTTCCTCCGGGTAATCCGGATTCCTCCCACAGTACAAAAACATGGATTCAAGGTTAATTGAATACTCTAAATTGCCCCATATAATGTGTGTGTCTGTGTAAGTGACTGTGTGTGATCAGTGACAGATTGGCACCCTGTCCTGGGTGTATCTTTCCTGGATGGGCATGGAGAACCCTCCAACCACCCTAGTAGATGATTAGGAAAACAATGAATGAATAAATGAATGAATGAATATAAGCCAGTAATACATGCTTCTGAAACTCAAAATGAATTTAAATGAATTATATCAGCAAACTGACAGCATTAGCCACCTTAAATAAAAGAGTCAACAGCTGACACAACACATATAATGAAATTTCAACTTTCAATTTCATTTCCTTTTATAAAATGAAACCTTTTGTATTTTAGAGAAATGTGCAACATCAATCTGATGGAAATCAGAACACAGCAATACACTACATGTGGAGGTTACACATGTACTATTTTAGAATGACTAACCAATTAACTCTTTGTTCCGGACATCCAGTGCCATGTTCCTGAGTGCAGTGGCTACAGAACACACCACACGGTCATTATCCATCCGCAGAAGCTCCACCAGAATGGGTAAGCCTTTCTCCTTCCGCACGGCTGCACGAATATACGCAGAGAACTATAGAAATACAAACACATTGAAGCTTAGAGATAAAAAGCCTGAAGTCAGTGCAGTAGGATTAATTAACTTTGCAATATAATTATTACTTACTAAGACTAAAAACAGCATTTGAGGACAAATTCTTTTTAGTCTATTTAATCAATGGAGCACATGAGGTTATCTATATTAATAAAAAGCAAAGCCCTCACAGACTGACTGACTAATCACTATTTTTTTAACTTATGGTGTGGGTAGAAGGCTGAAATTTGGCAGGCTCATTCCTTGCAGATTACCCACAAAAGTTAAGCAGGTTTCATTTGGAAATTTAACCCGTAACCGTCATAACGGTTGACCACGTCTGCCATCTTGAACTTTCTTACTTATGGCGCCATCTTTACAAACTTTGGTACTTGGTTTCCCTGTGCTAACCGAAAACGATGTATGTATTGATGTGTGGCATATAGAATATTCGAACAGGCGCCGCACCGGACACCATTATGAACTTTCTTATTTATAGTACAATGGGTTCCGACAGCAACTGAATAATACAAACGTATATAAAATGTTTCCATACGGGTATTACTTGGCCAACTGTGCGTTGCATGCTCAAGAATAAGGTCATATTATAACTGACAACGTGGTATACGCTGCACGGTGGTTTAGTGGTTAGCACGTTCACCTCTCAGCACTCAGGATTCCCGGTTTGAATGGGTGGAGTTTCCATGTTCTCCCTGTGTCTGCGTGGGTTTCCTCCGGGTTCTCCGGTTTCCTCCCACAGTCCAAAAACATGGATCAAGTCAATTGAGTTCCCCAAATTACCCCAAATAGTGTGTGTATGCGTGCGTGTCTGTGTGAGTGAGTGTGTGCCCAGCGATAGATTGGCGCACTGTCCTGGTTGTATCTGCCCAGCGCCCGAAACGTTCTCCCCTGGATGGGCATGGGGAACCCCACCGCGACTATAGGATAAAGCGGAAGATAATGAATGAATGAACGTGGTATACAAAAAGATAACCATTAAGTCTGAATAATTGTAAATCTCTTTTGATAAATGCGTCTGCAAAATGACCTCTGTCTAGTCAACAAGTTGTTTAAGTCAACTAATCTAAAATCTGAAGCGTTTGCCACTAAATGAGAAACAGCTTCCCTCTGCATAAAAAAACACTACCTTCCAGTTGCCAGCCGAAAGGTTCTGTAGTGAGCCAGCAGCTCCCTCTAGTGTGGCAGGGTTGGAGCTTTCAGCTAACAGGGTGAGGTATGGCTTCACCACTGCAGGATGCCACAACATTTCAGCACCTTTAGGAGACTTGGAGAAACCAGGGATTGGCCCCACACCATCCCACTAGACACAATCACAAAGACCACAATTATTATTATTATTATCATCGGTAAAGTTTGTTCTTAAAGTTTTCCTGAATGCTGAAATGTATTGTATTGAAATGTATAATTCACATCAATTGACAGTCTTTAAGAAAAATATAAACACCTGTTTAAACAGCATTCTTAATAAATCTGACATTCTCTTTGACTTGATCACATGGTGTTGCAGAGCCCAACAGGAATGGTGACTGTTTGGCAGGGAAAGTTAAAACTAAAGGTGATGATACACCTGCTGGAGATTCTTCCACCCCTTATTCCTCTCTCACAAGTATTGTCTGTTTTTAACGCCCCTGCCAACCTGAATGTTTTTCATACCTGTGGCCTTTTTAAATATGTACTATATGATGTTCATGAACTCTGACTATTTGCTCAGTTTTAATATATGAAACACATGCTGATCAAACTGATAATCAATTGTAAAATTATACATTGTTTCAGAACTGAGTACAGCAACTTATAAAATAGCACAAGCCTGAACATTTTCACATCTGTATTTGTGACATCACTGTGTATTACGATATTTCAAAGCTGTGAGGATCACATCAATATTCAGTGTAGTACAAGCTGTTCCGTCAGTCTGACTGACAGTGTGCACAGCACAGCTAAATATTAGTAGGTGTCGCAGGATACAGAGCAATGCACAAGGCACATGCTGTGATGGAACGTTACTAGCAGTCATTATGGAATTCTGCTGACTGTGATTTTCCCAGGCAATTCTTTTCGAACAGCTTGACTAATGGCAACTGTAACAAGGTGCAGAGTCTCTGTACAAATTAAGAAAGATAACTAGGAATACATATTTAAAATGACTTGAGTAAAGTTAATGCTGACAGATACAAGACTCACTAGATAAAAAAAATTGCACTGTTAGTTCACCTGCTCTTCTTGAACACCCTTCCTCTTTTTCTTCCTCTTCCTCCCCCAGCAGCTGTAGTCTGCCTCCTTACTGGGTGATTCAGAACCCAGTAACCCGTCTGCCTCCTGATTGTCGGTTAGCCGTGAGGGTGGCATTTCCAGCTCCAATCGGTATGAGAGGTTCCTTAGTGTGCATATACAGTTCTCCACAATCTGAAAAAGAGAAAACCAGGGTGTAAAGGAGATGGTACTTACTCATGGCGGCAATACTAATCAATATTTTTAATTGCTGAACCTTAAGTGAAAGCTGCTTAATTTAACAAGGTAGCAGCACTCGTCTGTAAGGATTTCCCTTCTGAATGTTGTCTGTTTGTGGCATTCATTTTCAAGACTAACTGTAATGTCAATTCAGGAAGGAAAAGACCTTTTTGTCAACAACATGTTTATTGAGGATGCAGTCAAGTTTCACCGTGGCCATTAAGTTTGACTTAATGTCATCCAAAAATAAACATGATGTTTTTTATTTATTAATTTATTTACTATTTTTAGTATTAACTATTAATTGACAGGTTTTATTTAATCAAATATGACACCAAGGTTTTAACTGTAGGTAAATCTAACTGTGCTCTAGCACATTACAACCAGGTTTTCAAAAAGTGTAAGATTTATCATTACATTACTGACAATGAAAAATGGTAATGTTCAGGGTGTGTCAAATTATATGCGCCAAGATTACTATTCATGTTGCACTTAGATATTTTTGTTGCTAACATATTTGTTCCTATTTACCATGAACTTACTCATATTATTTTTCTTTTTCTGCTAAATTGCTGTCAGGCTATATCAGGCTTTTAAACAAATATACCCTTTTATGCATGTTTCTGCAATTAAAGATCATCCTGTTTCTTAGAAGCTGTCATAACTCATTATTAATTGCAGCAATAACAAGTCTGTGATATCTGGTGCTGCCTGTGATCAGTAGATCATCTGGTGCCTACACCCTGCGCTATGTCATAGATGGTGTATATGAAATAAAAAAGGAGAAAACAATAGGCAAGAATAGGCAAGAATTTTCATACTTAACAGCCCATATATATATATATATATACACTTTTTCTAAGGCTTTGCGTCCTCATACAGTACATAAAAAATTTGTAACCTATATGTGATAAACCAAACACAGTGCTCCACATTCCACTGCAGTCACAGTAGATGTGAGGAAATGGAGGAGGAGGCAGTGTCATCACTGCACAACCAGGCTTGAACAAATGACTTTAATTTAACATATCTGTGCTCTGGAAATAAATCTGGATCACAGCTAAAGTGGAAATAGAGATGCATTGCACTGATAGCAGTGAAGAACAGACAGAACATCAGTGAGAATAGAATGCAACCTCAAAATCTTTAATATTCCAAGTAAACGGTGTTTAATGCTTCAAGTTAAGTTCACAATGATACAATCCATCCTGCACAGGGTGAGCTATTTTTGTTGAGTGTGAAGAAATGCTGGAAGCAAAGAACACATTTATAGAACATCTAAATCTGGAAGTGTGTGAATATATATAGAAATTCACCTTGCTATCAAAGTCGGCCGTGCTGACGCAGGCTTTGATTACATAGAGCAGCGAATCAACGAGCCCTTCACAGCAGCGCATCTGTTTCCTGGCTTCCTCCCCTGCTGAACTCAGGTTCCTAAAGCAATAGATCTCCAAGGTTATGACATCATCAAAAACACATACACCACATCAACTCTTCACAAGCACACACACACAGACACACGTGTGACACACACACACACACACACACACACACACACACACACACACACACACACACATAATAAAACAAAAAAAATCTTTGTGTAAGGAATTTATAGGGAATAACAAACATTAGTTTGCAGAAAACACTACAAATTATCAAATAATTTTTTGCTGTAATATTAATAATGTCAATAATATCAATGTTAAAGTCATACTTTTTGGACACTACGCTGTAAAAAAAAAAAAAAAAAAAAAAGAATTATTTTATTTTGTGTTGCAATTTTAAAAATATTATATAAATAAAATGTCATATGGGGCCTAACAATGGTGTAGTGGTTTCAATGCACTGGGGAGTTTCAATGTTCTCCTCAGGTTCTCTGGTTTCCTCCCACTGTCCAAAAATATAGACTTAAATGCTGCTCCAAATTGCCTATATCCAAGTTGCTCCTATAGATTTTTTGGTTTAAAGCAGATTCTACGTCTTCAGGTATTGTCGGTTTCTGGCTTCCTTATATTTAATGCATCCTAAGATTATGCATTTTTTGTGTTATTGTTGTATACATATTGCACGTCACAAGTTATTGGAGGTGACATGTGAGGCTTGTGACATGTGAGGCAGTTTAGTGTGATCTAGTCGACATCAAGTTCAAATTGTTTGATTTATTTTGTGTTAATGATTTTTGGTTAGATTTGTGTATTGTATAGTTATTTATGTTTTTCAGCCCTGGTTTCGGTTGTTTTCATGTCACTTTGTCTGTTTTTTCGTTTCCTGCAAAATCCAGTGTGGCTGAGGATTCAGCATATATTTATATTGTATTTCAGGTTTGTGGAATGTAGGATTTTGAACAGAGTTACAGATTACTGGGTGCTTCTGTGTTGTAGATTCTATGGCTTAAACACACGATTTAGAGTCTGAGCATATTATGGCTTGGATAATTATTTTGCTTTTTGTGAACGTGTATGTGTGTGAGTGACAGAGAACAAGCGCAAAAAGGAGAGAACTTTGTAGTAACTGTATTTCTCCAACAGGGGTCTATGCAGCACTGCTTATACCTTAAACAGCCAGTGGTGTTGCGCAGCACCAGTGAAGAGTGAAATTTAAGCTTATGGTCGTCATCGTAGGATGAGCTGCTCCAGCCAGAGTGGGGAATGATCACAGTGTTGGTCAAGGTTGTTAAGGCATCTCGGACAATAGTCATCTTTACAGCGTCACAGGAGGACAGATTCCACAAGACCCCTGCAAGGAAAGGGTAATGTGTATGAGCAGCATATAAATATGCATGCATGTAAACATTACCACACAACAAGAGTCACGTTCCCTGTTTCACAATCCTAAATTTTATCAATTCTCAAAAACAAATCACTGACATGTGAATAAAAATCATGGCTGACCAGGAAAACATATTCATCAGAAAATCTGTAACAGCATCATATCTTCTTAATCACTTCAAAGAATCTATTCAGCCATGCAGGTGGAACAAGAAAGGTCATGTGATGCATCGTGTTGCTGTGACCTGGTTTAGATAAGCTAGCATGTAACAGATTCTCCTCTCCATCAACACAGCATTAGGCAGAGATAATGCAATGTTATTATTGTTTCTATGGAAAGCACAAGCTTATTACTGCACAGCTTGTAATGATCCACGAATCACACACTCTTAAGAGCCAGTATTGGCGGTACCACGCAGACTTTAGGAGTCAATAATTTATTTCTAAGGAATGACAGCTATTGAAGTTGACTTGCTGAAAGAATATGCTTAAAAAAATAAAATAAAACAAGAGGCTTTATATAAACACAAAGTTAATAAAGAGTTCACACTTCTGGGCAAAAAATGATGGCACAGTGGTACAGCGGGTACTGCTTCCATTTCACAGCAAGATTTGATTGCCATTTGAGACAAACAAAGATCCATTTAGTGTGGCGGCTGCATGTCTTCACTTTGCCTGAGTGAGTATACTACAGGTAACTCAAATTAACTCCCACATTCGAAAAACATGATTATTAATACACTGGAGATACTATAATTGTACTCATAAATAGTTTGTAATCATTATGTAATGTAATGCAAAACTTTGAACTTTAAATAAACCAAACCAAATCACCCTGTGCAAAAAAATGGGTCCCAAATAAAAGCACCACACAAATGAGCTTTGGGTTTCTTGAAATCAAAAATAAAATATTTAAAAGATTAAAATATTTAGTATAAAACTTAACCTTGTGTGTGTTAACATTTGCTCAACTTATACTTTGGGTTTTTTCTTTTTTTAAACATGTATTAATCTATCTGCAAGATCTGTGCAAAATAATCTAAAATAAAACACTATCCCATAATACACTTTATGATCAAACCTACAACAAGGAGACACCTATTGATCATTAAATTTAGGTGGTTGATTGGGTCCCATTGGGTCTATAATTGTATGCTATAATTGTATGCTTCCAAAATTTGTGGGAACAGTTTGGGGAAGGTCTTCTTCTGCAATAACATAACTGTGCCTTAGTACAATCCATTAAGCCATGAGCAAGTTTGCCATGGTCATGGCCAACTATTGACTGGCCAAAACATAACTCTGACCTCTAGCCCATCCAACACCTTTCAGATGACTTGGAATTATATTTATACATACATTTATATACATCTGGTCATTAAACAGATGATATTATTCAAAGTGACTTACAAACTGTTTGGTCAGAACACAGAGTTAATATAGCACCTCTGGAGCGATTGAGGTTTAAGGACCTTGCTCAAGGACCCGCATTGGTAATTTTGGTGGACCTGGGATGTGAACCCACAACCTTCAGATTAATGGACCAACACCCTAACCACTGAGTTACCACACCGACTATTATAATTAAGATTGTAAGAAAGACCGTCTCAGCTAACATCAGTGTTCGACCTTATAAATGCTCTTCTGGATGAATGGGCAAAATGTTTGCACAGTCACTTTCCGTACTCATTAAAAACTTCTGTAGTTTGTTATGTTTTCTATTAATTTCATTCTTAATGATTTGATCACATTTTGCAGTTTTGGGGTTTGTTAATAAGGTTAGAAAACTGACCCATAAACAGGATTAATTAAGATTACAAATAGTAAATATGTGATGGGTGGCACAGTGGCTTAGTGGTTAGCAGATTCGCCTCTCAGCGCTAGGGATTCCCGGTTCGAATCCCCATCTGGGTGGAGTTTCCACGCTCTCCCCGTGTCTGCGTGGGTTTCCTCCGGGTTCTCCGGTTTCCTCCCACAGTCCCAAAACATGGATCAAGTCAGTTGAATTCTCAAAATTGCCCCATATAGAGTGTGTCTGTGTGAGTGAGTGTGTGCCCAGCGATGGAGTGGCGCTCTGTCCTGGGTCTATCTGCCCAGCGCCCGAGACGTTCTCCCCTGGATGGGCATGTGCGAACCCCACCGCGACCCTAATATAGGATAAGGCGGGAGATAATGAATGAATGAATGAATATGTGATGTAACTTGTTCTGCAAGTCTCTTATACAGGAGACAGGAGACGTCACCATGTGTACTGTAAATATATATACAATATTTATATATTTAATGGCTTTAGTAAAGTACAGTTGGAAGTACAGTTCCATGTCTAGTTTTTCTTCCAGATGACTTGTATATTACCAAGAACATGGCCTGAATTTGGCTATTCTTCTTGGCAGATTATCAAGTGTATTGAACGGAGAATGTGGGTGAAAGTGAGTAGAATAATAAGAATTTAATATAAACACAGAAGTGCTGGATTAGATTTACTAGGCATTACAGCACATGCATTTTTAATAGTGATGTAGTGATTACTGTTGCTTTCTCATCATAAATGTCCATTACTTGTTATTCAAATAGGTGATATTTAAACCTGTAATGCTTTTTTTTTTCATTTTTTATTTAGTAATCGCAGTACATTCCTTGCTAATTATTTTAATTAAATTCCCTTTGAAACTCCACTATTTCGCTCACACTTAAGGGTAATCAGTTCAGCACACACACGCACACGTTTTTTTAAAGCATTGTGGGGACTTTACATAAACTTCTATTTTTTTAATAAGATTTTCCTAAAACTTAACCGCAAATACTACTAACCTAACATTAATCATAACCTTACCCCCTAACCATATAACCATACAACATAGTTTTACTGAGTGAGTGAGTAACTATAAGCTAGTCCCCACATTGCTATATATAGCAGGTACACACAGGCACATACTTAAAACCTCCAGGTAGTAATCATTTCAGAAAATTATGAAATTTATGTAGATCAGACACTGCGTTGTTAGGAAATGTTAATTAAGCATTCCCCATCCATCCAATCATTCATTTATCAACTTCTGCTTCCCCATGCCCATCCAAGGCTGAAACACCCATGCTGACACGCTGGGCACACGCTCACTCACACACACTATACAGGTGCAATTTAAAGCAGCCAACACCTTCAAACCATGTATTTTGGACTGTGGAAGAAAACCAGACAAAATATGGAGGAAACCCATGCGAACACATGAAAACGTCACCCAGATTCAGATTCGAACCTCGATCCCCAGCGCTGAAAGGTGAAGATGCTTAACACCAAGCCACTGAGCCACCCTCAACAAGCATTATTCCAAACCTTAAACCCTGCACTTTGCTGTTAGAACCTAGTCGTCACCCCAGCAGCACACATGACTATACGATCATGAAGACAGTGTTAAATAACTAAAAAAAAGGGAGTGAACGTAAATCAGTATCGTATTGAAGCATGAAACCTCAAAGAAAAGAAAATCTTTTTAAAACAGAACCTTCTGAAATGCTGACAGGATTTTTTTTTAGGTTTTACAAATTACCTTCTAGATCCTTCAGCAGTTTTGGTTTGCAAGCATGGTAAAGAGCATCAAAGCAAACTGACGCACAAATGGCAAATCAAACACGTGTTAGTGTGGACCAAATCCATTTCATTATGTGATAGACTGTACGTGTACCATTACTGAGTCTGTGTGTGTGCGTGGGCAGAGAATTTTACCCAATGGCTCCCTGGTGAGTTCTTAAATCGTCTTCAGAAGCTGCGCTCGCGTTTGTGTCTCCTTCTAAAGTACTTTCAATTAATGGGCTCCGACAGCAAATGCTCCTGCCATGTTTGTGCACTTTTTGTGTGTGTGTGTGTGTGTGTGTGTGTGTGTGTGTGTGTGTGTGTGTGTGTGAGAGAGAGGAAATTGCTAGCAGTTCACTGTGCCAATATGAGACATGTTTTGCTCTAGTTTCCATACAATCCGTCTCTATAAGAAATGACAAACAGTCTCTCAGACTGAACATGACAACCGAGATTCTCATTTGAAGAAAAGTGAAAATCAAATCCAAACAACCTCGAGAGGATACACACTTCAGGCAGTCTGGAAGTTACTCCATCGTCATCAAAGACTGATAAAGAGTCAGTGGAGGTATTTTTTTAAGTCACCGACGCGTTTTGTATTCACTATAAAAATCACTACAATAACTTAATCTACTAACCTGATTTTATTAAGGTTACTTGACCTGATATCAACTCAAAAGGCATTACTGCTTCCGTGATGTGGTGTTAGAGGAAATGAAATGCAAGTGTGAGACTTTTGATTAACACTGTTTTAGAAATTCACAACTACCCATGTAAAAGTTTAAAAAAGACAATATTTAAGTATAATAGAAGGAATGATGTTTAAGTTTAGTTATTTATATAGCATTTTTTTACAACAGTACAAAGCAGCTTTAAGGAGTTCTAAGTCTGAACCCCCAAAGAGTAAGATGAAGCATCAGTGTCAAGAAAAAAAAAAAGAAAAAAAAAAACTTCCTGATGTTGGTTTTTAGGAAGATAAGAAGATTTTGGGGGCTGGGCATATACACCCAGGATAGGGCGCCAATCCATCGCTGTGCACACCAATTCAAATAGGGAGGTCTTAGAGCAGCCAATTTAATTTAAATCCATGTTTTTGGACTGTGAAAGGAAACCAGAGAACCCAGAGGAAACCCATGTGGACACGGGGAGAACATGGAAACTCCAATCTGATCGGGATTTGAACCTGGATCCCCATCGCTGAGAGACAGATGTGCTAAACCACTGTGCTCCCTTTACTACTCGATAGCCTTAATAAAAACAGGCAGCTCTGAACGTATAATGCTAACATTCATATGCCAACTTTCTTGTTTGCATCACAGCAGTTCAGCTCAGTCTCATGGTTTTATGAACACAACATTTTCAGTTTTCTAATAAGCATTTAAAGCCAAAATTTAAAACTAAAATAAAGAGGATGAATAAAAGCTTTTAATATATAAGCTATAGTTTAACCTAAAAGCAATAATGAATCCATTTTATATGCCTAAAATCTAATTACCCAAAACACCCAAAATAAAAGTGTTTAACAACTTTTAAGACAGAGGGATGTAAAAGACAGACACTTGAGACGAAATCTAATGTTAGAAACATAAGATGACCATTTGGAAAACGTAAAATGCAACAAGCAGCAAGACATCTATTTTCTCTTGACATCTATTTTCTCTATGATAGCAGGAGCCCTGAAGTGCAAAGGCGCTCCTGTGTATGTTTTTTCAAGCTTTAATGACTCCTTTCCCCTCACACATATGAGTTCAGGAAGAGGGCTAACATTCCCTTTTCCACAGGAGACTTGAAGAAAGATGGTGTGAGAGCAAAGAAAATGGTAGCTGAATGGAAAACAGTGAGTGTTAAATTAGACTCTCAGCAACAGAAATTTCTTAATTTCTTAATAAATGTTTCTCAGAACTTCCAACCAACTCTGAAAAAGAGACAATGTGCTGCAAGACATTTTAATTAATTCCATCCCTCCATTATCTTCAGCTTAATCCTCTACTAGGGTCGCGTGGCGGGGGGGAGGGGCATTCAGGCCCATCCAGGGGAGAACTTTTCAGGCGCTGGGCAGATACACCCAGGACAGGGCGCCAATCTATCGCTGGGCACACTCACTCACACAGACACACACAAACACACTCTATATGGGGGAATTTGGAGAATTCAATTGACCTTGATCTGTGTCTTTGGGACTGTGGAAGGAAACCGGAGAACCCAGTGGATGTCGTGTACAGAGCTGCCTTTGCACCCCTCAGTTGCCTACAGTCTGAATAAATTCTGCAAATGTAAAATGTAAAAAAAAATGTAAAACGTTTTGGGATACACCCAGAACAGGGCGCCAATCTATCATTGGGCACCTGGCAATTGTTTCACTTTAAATGTAAGAAACCTTGTGAGGACCAAGGCTCAGTCAAGGCTTTCTTTGGGCAGGGTTAACAGTGTACTGTGTAATATATTGTAAGAACTGCAAGTTTAATCTCAAAGCATGCAACTTCTGACTTACATACTTGTTTTATGAAATGCATGGTGGAGCAAAACTAACACATACTGTGACTATGAAACTGTAACTACTCTTTTTTTTTTTTTAAACCAGAGCGTATATCAGTCTCCTGTAGCTGCCAATCATCATGTTCACACAACAATGATGGCAAGTCCTTGTTTTCGGTGTGGAATCGTACCTAAATTTGTTAAACCACTTACATTTTTCAAACAACACTGATATTTATTAGACTAAGATTAAAAAACAGAAAATAAAGACAGTTTAAAAAAGTTACTTGAATAATTATTAGATATTAAAGTCTATGAGTGGAACGTAATGTAGATAAGAGGAAATGAATGGGAAATAATCTCTAACTACACATTGTCTTTACTGATTAAGTCATTTGGGGGAACCCTGCCCATTGGCTTTATCTAGATGTGCCCTCCACTGTGATTGGCTGGAATTATCCTGAATTTCCGCCCAAGTTCTTGCCCTTGTGTAATTGCTTGAAATGCAGCCGTCAACCGCCAATTAGCCTAACGATGTGACACATGCTTGTGTCAGTATCAATCACTTCAGTATTAATGAGAGTTGCTGGAGCAGGGAACAAATCTCTGCAGGAGATCTGGTTTAAAGAGCTGGAATTAGCAGAGAGAGACACCCCTGGAACTTTGGGTTCCTGGTTCAGACTTGCATGCAGAGAAAAGTCTCCCATTGATGCCATTGTTCTGATGAAGACAATCTAAAGTAAATGACGTGGGTGAAGGTCAATTCACACTGGAGTTCGTTTGTTTTAATCCTTTTGACCAATTGTTTTATTTCCCCCTTAACCTTTTCCACTGAATCATCCGGTCACGTTTGTGTCACATCCTGACTACCAGTGAACGTCATCAAACGATTCTTATGACACATTTGTAGCCATTTTCAGATTCTTTTTGAACTGCTACTCCTTTAATATCAGGGGATAGCAAGACATGTCTGGAGGGCAAAATAAATGTCCTGTTACATATTATGAATATATTAACATACAGTCATTGGAATTTTGTAAGTGCCTTGTATTTATCCCCTAGAGTTTAAGTTTAAACTCCAATGGCTGGATTTGCCTCTATATAGTGAGTGTGTGTGTCTGTGTGAGTCAGTAATAGATTTTTACCCTGTCCTGGGTGTATCTGCCCATAGAATGAAACGTTTTTCCCTGGATGGGCATGAGGAAACCCCCTTGTATAGGATTAAGTGACCGCTCAGAAAAAATAAGTCGTCCAGTGAGCCTTGGTCCACACAAGTTTTATTTTTTTAAACCAAAAATAGAGATTTTTTTTATTAAGAGAAGATAAGATAAGATAAGATAGAACTTTATTTGCCCCACAATACGGAAATTCATAATTATTATTTTGCTTTGAGACACTGTACTATTACAAAAAGTCCAGTTTCGAGCACACCCCACACCCACCAGTTCACTGCGGCACTGAGCATTATTAGCAAATAGTGGCTTAAATCCCAGAGGGCCCTTTTCTTGCTAATTTATGGCTTAGAGATTTCTAGATAGGACTATTATAATTAATATTAATTATTATATAGTCCCTCCCTTTTTATGCCCAGGAATATGTACAATTAAAACTGTAAAGCTTTAATTCTGCCCTGTTGTCAAGCTTCGCCTCAAAACTTACTCTTTAAAAATAGAAAATGTTTTAAACAGCCTGTGTGCACATCAGGTGTGTGTGAGTGTGTGTGGGTCTGGTTTGCTGATTTGTAGCTGTAATGCACGTGTTGGAGGTTAAGCAAAATTAATTCTTTTTTAAAACAGTGCAAATTTGCAGCCTGAAGCACAGTTATACTCTAAAGAACAAACACACACACGCACAAAACCAGCTGATTCAGACACCAGGGAGCTAGCCATGGGGGCTGATGCAAGACATTAATAATCCATCACTCCCAAGTGATCCAAATACAGACACACACACACTCACATGATTCGTCAAATTTTGGCATCTCCTGCACTGAGGGGACAGTAACTGCTTACAGCTTCAACTAGAGGTCCCCCCCCACTGTCAAGACGCCAAAGTGTCTTGTGTCCATGTGTGCATGTGTTTTGAATGTGTATAGCTCCTGTGTGTCTGTGTTTGACTAACAGAGGTCATCATGAAGTCAATGTTCTTTGAGAAGTTTAGCTCCCTCTGTTGTATGCCATTAAAAATGGGCAGAAGGTGTGATGATTCAGGTACTGCAGCTATTTTCATTCTGCTCCCATAATATGTCATGTAACCTTGTGTAGCCTAAACGGTGTTTTTTTAAAGAACTGAGGACTGCAGGTCTGATTTAAAGTCCTGACAGAGGCACACCAGGGTTGGCCTGGGATCCCACCGTGAGATAGAGGACATCGGGTCAGATGCTGCATGATGCTAAATCACTGCTAAGTCACTTAATGAGGAATGAAAATTCACTTTTAATAATTCATGCATTATAACAAAACCAATCAGTCATAAACACCCTAATTACCCAAATATAAATACCCTAATAGAAATAATAGAAATAAACTGTAACCATGATAACATGCCTAAAATATACTGCTAAAGTAAGGAGTTAATGGAAAACTAAATATTTTATACAATAAATAATAACTAGGGTGGCACGGTGGCTTAGTGGTTAGCACGTTCGCCTCTCAGCACTAGGGATTCCCAGTTCGAATCCCCATCTGGGTGGAGTTTCCACGTTCTCCCTGTGTCTGCGTAGGTTTCTTCCGGGTTCTCCGGTTTCCTCCCACAGTTCAAAAGTCAATTGAATTCTCAAAATTGCCCCCTATAGAGTGTGTGTGTGTGTGTGAGTGAGTGTGTGCCCAGCGATGTATTGGCGCCCTGTGCTGGGTTTATTTGCCCAGCGCCCAAAACGTTCTCCCCTGGATGGGCATGGGGAACCCCACCGCGACCCTAATAGAGGATAAAGCGGGAGATAATGAATGAATGAAAATAATAACTATATATATTTTAATTTAGAGCAACGAGTACCTAGTATGCTGCAGGAAGAAAGTCATGGTTACTTTACCATAATTTTATAATTTGGTCCACATATGGATGATTTTAGATGTCTATCATATTTCAACAACAAAAAAATCTCATGTAGAGTAAAGTATTGTAAACAGTTGTAGGACTGTGGTTAAGAAACCAGGCTGGGGACTTGAAGGTCCCTGTTTCAATTTCCAGTCCCAACGAGTTCTATGGCTGAAGTGCTCTTGATCGAGGCACCTAACCCCAGTTGCTCCCTGGGTGCTGTATACAGGACTGCACATCACTCTGGGCATGTGTGCTCACTTCCATGTGTGTGTATATGTGTGTGTTTCAGAGAAAGGATGTGTTAAACATGGAGGACAAATTCCTCTGTATGTAAGGACAGCAGGCAAAATAGGTCACTTTCTCACTTTTAGGTTGTGTATAGTGGAACATTAAATATTTGTAGCCTTGTGCATACTTTCTCACAATGCTGCTTCTTATGTTCGGACAATTCTTTTCTTTCTTTCCTCCATGCTCAGTGTAGTACACAGACAGATCAATGTTTCTCTGTTTAATCTGGTTGAATGTGTAATTTCCACACTGCAGCACCTTTTACTTACTACAAATCCAAACAAAAGCACTGAATGAAAGAAATCCAATTATTTCTTAAAGCCTTAAAAAGGGTCTATAATTATTTCTGGAGAAGTGAATAGTACCTTGACGTCAACATGACGTACATGTGTGAAAGGCATTTAATACATGTTACTTATGAATTGAAGCAATAAGTTCATAATGATAGTTTGAGGGAGCAAGGCAGATGGAGTGTGTGATGTGTAATGTGTTTTGGTTTGCAGTATAAAAACATTCTATATACCAACAGACACAGAAACGCAAACAGAGTTCTGCTTCAGGGAAGACGTCGAAAATAAATGACTACATGAAAATGAACTTCAAAAAACTCCACCCACCTGTAACAATCTCGCGCACTTCAGCATCCACAGTCTTCCTCAGCAGCCGAAGAAGAGCTGGCACACCACCGGCGTTTCGAACAGCAGTCTTATTGTCATCCGTGGCTTTTCCATACACCAGGTTCCTCAGAGCACCACATGCATTTCTCTGCACTTCCACGGCTTTGTGGTCTAGAAGATCCACTAAGTGTTTGATACCACCCAGCCGACACACCTGAGCAAACAGCATTTGGAAAGTCTTTTGAGTCATCAAACTAAAATTCACATACAGTTCCCACCTTTTGGTTTAGATCAATTCATTTCATCACATGTTATATCAAATAAACAAACTAAACTAAAAAGATATTGATATATTATCTGTGTACATTTCTCACTGAGTTGATATTTGTGCACAGTGAGTGAACACCGTGTTTAAAAACCCCAGCTGCACTACAGTGTCTGACCTAATCATACTGAAACACAACCACCACCATATCAGTGTTACTGCACTGAAGAAGTGGTTAAGGTGTTGGGTTATCAATCTGAAGGTTGTGGGTTCAAACTTAGCCTTTGCTAACTCTGCTCCAGGGATGCTGTATCATGGCTGACCATAAATTTGGGATACTTTCTCATCTCATCACAAGTCTCAGCTCAATTTTTGTTTTACTTAATCTTACTACTACTGCTGCTACGGTCGCCTCTACCCAATACAACATAAAGTGTGTGTATGCAAAGAGCATGTGCAAATAACACAAGACAAATTGCAGTTTAAATTTTACAAAAAATTAAAAAAAAACAAAAAATATATATATACAAATAAAATAAAAATCCAGGGATGGGGGCGGGATTAAACTCAGTGACGTCAGGGCTTTGATCAGGATTTATTTGCTTATTCTTCCTTTCTAGACGCTTTTATCCAAAGTGATTCACAATTTTCCCAAATTGGTTGGTCAGAACAGGGTTGATACAGCATCCCTAAAGCAATAAGAGTTCAGGGTCTTGCTCAAGGATCAACATTGGCAATTTCAGTGGACATGGAATTTTAACCCACAACCTTCTAACTGATTGCCCAGATTTCTTGTCTGAATTTGACTAATTATTCAAATTATCGACATCACAATGCTCTCTTTCCACCAGATCACAGTCAGAACTTGGACCTGGTTACTCAAGGACATCTTATCTTTAAGTCTACTTTAAATTCTGGCCTGGAGTTTAGAGCTACTATCATGCTAAAAATACACATTTTGCTTAACTTCTGCTGTTTTCCTCTGTAGTTTCACTTTCAATGCAATGCTGACCAGTGGCCAAATTTTTGTTTAAAGAAAAAAAAAACACACAAAAGCAATACTGCCACCACAATGCTTTACGGCTGTGTTTAAAGCTTTGTTTAAAGACTGAAGTTCATTCAGTTTTAAATCAATACGCTGCATGATGTTAATTAAGGTTAAGTTACTGACACAGATTTGTAAGAGGAACTTTGCCAAAAAGAAAGTTCAGTTGTGTTTAGCATGGGTTTCTAGAAGTAAGTCATCATGACACATGAACTCTTTAATATGTGAAGATAATCCCCATGGAAGAATTATTCCAGGATGTAATTGTGCACAAAGGAACGGGTAATGTGGTCAAATTGAATATTTATCTACAAAATTCAGAATAATAAGAACAAATATACTGTAGAAATCAGTGTAAAACATGGAGCTGTGTAAAGAGTAAGTGTGCATAACTGATTTATTCTCAGCACTATGCCAGTATGGGTATGGTAATCAAGTTCTCGAAAGAACAGCATGTGTGGGGTTGCTGGAGGAATGCACAATCCTGCACACTGGGTAAAATCAGTTCAGGTTGGAAGCAGACGGTCTCTGTAATGGAGCGCAGAAGGTTCTGTCCTGTGTGGGATCAGGTTGAGTTAGAAGGAGGACACTTCTCTGTTGTGACTGTGGGTGCATATATATTGAAAATTCACATTCGGGTAAACAGGAAGATATGAGAGTTATATTTTGTCTGGCTGTGACTGACGGGAGACGTCCTACTGAGCAATAAGACGCTCTGTGGGAAACAAAAAAATGACACTGTTCCGAGTACGAGCCTTGATTAATTCTGATTAATAGACTTGCTTGTTTTTTCCTGTGTGTGCTTGTGTGTATTACCTCTGCTTTGGTGCGGTTATCTCCAAAGCACAGGTGCTGCAAGTAGGCTGCAGCATTCGCCTGCACAGAAGGGAACTGGTGCTGCAACATGTGAATGACCTCCGGCAATTCTGGATCCCTCCACGCAAACTCTCTGCAACAACCAACGTATAGAATTCAACCACATTTGCAAGAGACATGACAATATCGGTCATGATATGATAGGTGATGTACTCAGAAACTATTGTGTTGATTTCCTCACCAATTATAACATCATATCCCTAAATCACAAATTACCAAATATTGTCAAACCATTCCGAACTTAATTTGCTGTAGCAGACAAATGGCACTCACTCTAAAAAAGTAAAATAATAATAATACATGCTTATTGCTTTCACAAATTGCACTGCACATGTTATACCATTAGAGCTGAGTGAAGCTGCTTTGTCACAATGCTCTGTTGTTAAATGGTGTAGTTTGCAATTAAAAAACCTCAACAAGTCAGAAAAGTGAACAGGAAATAAGATTCTGTTTAGCATTTTTTAATTGGTAATTAACATAACCAACAGGGTGGCACAGAGACTGAGTGCTTAAGATGTTTGCCTCTCTGTGCTGGGGGGATCAAGTTTCGAATCCAAATCTGGGTGGAGTTTCCACGTTCTTTCTGCCCAACCCCCATGACCCAAATATTGTCTTAAGTGGAAGATAACGGATGGATGTATGGATGAATGGCATTATCAATAGGGATAAGACAATTAATCGTTCATGTAATTAATTAGGAACATTACAATTAATTAATTGAAAGAATGACTCAACATAGTCATAAAAACATTAAAAAAATAAAAAATGCCGGTAGCTAGAACTTTAGACCAAGTGGCACAACTTGAGTGGAACAAAATTAGACGTACACTTGCTGCACATGCAGTTGTTTGTTGTTACAGAAAAAATTCTTGATGGATAAACCAGTATGTATTTTAAGGGACACAGTTTTTTTTTACTTTGATTTTTACAAAAAAAAAAAAAAAAAAAAATGACTGACTAATATATATATATAATGTGTTATAAAGAATATTTTCATGTTCATGTTCACCAATAATCTTTGGATAAAAAAAAGTTTTTTTTGTGTTTACATTAAATAATCCGCAAACATAAGGAACGTTCTTTGATTTCTGGAAAATTTTCTCACCATATGAGAAAGAAAAGAAAACTTGAAGTGATGCAACAAAAGACATGAATTTATAGAAGTAAGATAACGAAAAATGGGAATGTTAAAAAGCTGAGAATCAGCAGTCTTACAGTGATGTGCACTTTATGGAAACTAGATGAAAAGTGCTCTAAGACATTGTTCGACCCAGAAAAGGTTGTAACTGTAAAACTACAACTCTTTATCTTAGCTCAGCTTGAAGAAGATTACAGAAGGGACTATAATAGTTTGGCAGACTATTACAGTCAAGGTCAGTTTTCAGGAGCTGTCAGTTTTTAACAGCAGCAATTGAATTTGTTTGGGAACACAACTTGCTCCAAGGGTCTACAAGTGACAGGGTCACTGCCCTGATGTGCAAATATAAAAAGGCCAGCAAAATATATTTCTCAATACATTTAGAATGTGTGAGATTCCACTGCATTCATTAGATTTAATTATCTGTTAAATTATCAGTTTTTTTTATTACGGACATTAGTGTTGTTCTTCAGTCAGAGAATACAAATAAAAGAGGTTCTATAATCGAATGCAGCTATGGAAATACTAAGGTGCACTCGGTTCTGCTGATGACAATTTAGCACCAGACAGACAACAGCTTCATCTAAACTCAGTTAATTAGAGAAGTCAGGACAACCACCATCTGTAAATTGTAGTTATACACAATGTAAACAAAGGTATTGGGTTAAATACATGTTATATACACAGAAGATTTAATGCAGGGGTGCTCACACTTTTCAGGCCCGAGATCTACTTGTCCATTGTACACGAGATCTATCGAGACTGGTCGCTTGCAGAACGATAATGATCGAGATTCAGAATGAATCACATTGTGTGTGAATGTGTGCGCGCGTGTGTATAAGCGCTTCCGATACTGTGCTGTAAAAAAAACAAACAAAAAAAAAAAAAAACGCTGATACGTAATAAGCGCTTTTTTTTTCCAAAATCTATCGCGATCTACCCGACACCCCTTTGCAATCGACCGGTCGACTCACTATCTCATCTGTAATTTGTTCGAATGGTGTTTAATCTGCCGGAGAACCCGGGGGAAACCCACACAGACACGGGGAGAACATGAAAACTCCATCCAGATGGGGATTTGAACCGGGAATCCCTAGCGCTGAGAGGCGATCGTGCTAACCACTAAGCCACCATGCCGCCGTTTACTTTATAAAAAATTAAAAATTAAAAATTAAATAAAAAACTGGACATGATTACGTTAAATATTACATTTGATTAAAGGGCCTTGCTCTTTAGTAACTTTAGTGAACATTTATTTATTTGTCAGGGACCATGCATATTAAACAACATTTCAAATATTTCAATGTAAATGTGCCAAATTTAGCTAAATAGCTAGTTTCCATCTGTGGTCCTTGGGCCGGTTATAACACAAAAAGTACACCAACCATAAACACAAAACAAATAACATGGAATTTGAACCCTCAACATTCAGAATATCCCAACAGCCTAACCAATTCATTAAAAAAATTACCATGTCTTTTTATAAACCATTTAATAAAAGCAATAAAGCACTCGAGGGTGTGCATTATTGTAAATAGAGGGGACAGAGGTGGAACAGCTATGCATTGGGTCTAATAACACCTCTTTCTGTGATTAATTCACAATAATAAACACCTTCTCATACCTTATTGCTTTAATATAATCTCTTTCCTCTAATCCAATAACACCCTTTAAACAATTCAAACATTTTTATTAAAGCCTTTTACCTTTAATGCTGTAATCTTGGTAGAGAGCCCCTTTACACAAGATATCCATCATGACCTCTAGTGTCTTTAAATGTTTAAACTGGGGTTAAATTATTTTGCTGACTATTCTATTACCAGTGAGCACTTGGTATTAGGACATTTCCCAAAACACCAGACTTCTGCAGTTTGCACTGCAGTGTATCATCACCAAAATGCAATTTCTAAAAAGCTGCAGTGTGAGGCACATCTCTAAATGGCTGTGAATGATGTATTGATATCCAGTCAGGACAAATGGGGAAAACTGGCTGAGTTTACTGAAATAGCAAAGGCTTTCTCATCAAAATAGCTCCTTACTGTAAACTAGGTAGACATACACCCTGCCTTTTCTCAAAGGCTTACCCTCTTTGCTTTTGGGTCATCCACACAGAATTCATCTGCTCGTCCCATTTCATAAAACCTTTTCTTCAGATTTGCACCAAATTTTATTTGAATTAGATGAGGAGCTGATTAGATTTCTTGGCTGAATACAATTGTAAAGCATGTTCTCCTTCTGTCTGTGAGGGTTTCCTCCAAGAGCTCTGCTTTACCTCAACAGTCTAAAGACATGAGAGAGGGGAAACTGGTTATTTAAACATGCTCTTAGTGTGAATACATCTGGGTTTCTGCCCTGCAGACTATCAAATTGTATAAGATGTTCCCCTGCGTTTGCTCTGTGAGGTTAAAGAAATAAAATTTTCAAACCCTACATAGGGATGAGACAATTAATTGTTTATGTGAATAATCACAATTAAAAACATTATTTTAATTAATTAATTGTAAGTGCCTCTCAACATCCTCATGAAGACATTCATAAGAAAAATACATTGTGCCAGTAGATAGAACTTTAGACCAAACACAACTCAAATTGAACAAAAATAAACTTACATATTATGGGTAAAACACTGCTTTTAACTTTGTTGTTACAGAAAAGATGGATTGGCCAATAAGTTTTTAAGGGACTTAAAAATATGCACTTTTTTTTCCCGATATAATCATGATTAATTATCAATAATCATAGCATCAAAATCTGTATTCATCTCATTTCTAGTCTGCATTTAACCTTGAGAGTCTATTTAAAATGATTTAGGCTTCTGGCAATATTGCATATTGCAAAAAATCTAGTAAGCAAATGTCAAAACATCTTTCTAAAGTTTCAAGCTGAAAAGAAGATTAATAATATCCAAAACATACTATAAAATATCTTATGAAGGCACTAAAAAGGCAGAAAGTAGAGCTGTAGGAATGGCCCTGACCGTTTCCTGACCTTACCTTTAAAGGAAATGTGTGAATAGAACATACAACCTGTTCCTGCAGGACTAAAAATCTAAAACTAAATAAAATTTTTAGAATATTCAAAAGATATTTGGGTGTTGACACTGCAGAATGTGTTTTATGATATATACAGTACTTGCTAAAGATTCTGAGTGTAAGCATTTTATAGAAGCCAGTGGGTGAGTAACTGCACCCCTCTGGCTCACCTGCTTATGTCAACACACACGAGAGTGTGAACAGCATGGGCAATTTGCAGGGCAATGTAATCTGAGGATAGCAGGTCAAAAGGGGAGGGACAGAAGAGTAAAACATATGCATACACATACACTCTTACACATGGCCTTCTTAGCGAGTAAAAAAAGTCAGGCAGTCGCATGGGATTCCATAGTAAAAATGGGGCAGGCACGCAGCTTCATGTTAAAAAGTTTGGAACTCTGCCCAGCTTACTCCACAGTGCACAGACAGAACATGAATGTTGATTCAGCTTCATAATAAACAAGTCCAGAATACAGTAGCATCAGAGACACGTGTTTGGTGCCTGAAGTGGGTCTAAAGCCAACTAATGGGTTTATATTGAAGGAACTGTTTTCAACTGTATTTCAATGGCACCAAATGCTGATGATCATTAAAAAACATACTAATGGATTATTAAAAGTATAAGACATAAAAAAGTGCATACATTGTGAATAAATCACAGGAAAGAGATGATAATCCTATACTAGGGTTGTGGGGGAATGGGGGTTTACCCCATCCTACATTTGGTCATTTAGAAGACGTTTTTTATCCAAAGTGACTTACAAGGTGAGCACAGGGTTAATCACAACATCCCTGGAGCAATAAGGCTTAAGGACCTTGCTCAAGGACCCACATTGGTAACTTCAGTGGACCTGGGATTTGAACCCACAACCTTCAGATTGACAGTCCAACGCCATAACCACTCAGCTACCATGCCCTCCTCATCCAGGGAAGAACGTTTTGGGCGCTGGGCTCTATGGAGCAATTATATATATATATATAAAGAACATTATATATATATATACAGTGGGTTGCAACAGTATTCATACCCCTTGAACTTTGCCATATTTTGTCACATTACAACCACAAACATAAATATATTTCACTGGAATTTAATGTGAAAGACCAACACAAAGTGGTATACAATTGTGAAGTGGAATGAAAGTTATACATGAATCAACAATTTGTTTACAAATAAAAAACTGAAAAGTGCGATGTGCAAAATTATTCAGCCCCCCTGAGTCAATACTTTGTGGAACCACCTTTTGCTGCAATTA